>CM060984.1:160632513-161238364 GCA_030765065.1 Deroplatys truncata | reverse complement strand
GGTAACTTGTGTTTGGATGAGTAGATAAAACACACATGTTTTTCCAGTACCTATGATCACCCAATTGGATGTACAAAAAATTTGACTTCAGAATTTCTGTTGTTCCTCAGATAATTTTGTTGAGTATGTAAAGTTATTCTATAAAATCTTTAAGCAATTTAGCTTTTTCAACAGCTGATTGGTATATGAATACTTATTAAATAGGTTAATCCTAATGAAATTAATATAAAAAATATATTATTAACTTACATCACCCTTTTTTCGGTAGTTGTCACATTTGTACATACTCTTGGCCAAACCAAAATCGCATATTTTCACAACATTATCATCTGCCAGGAGAATATTGCGTGCAGCTAGATCTCCATGTAACACCTATGCAAGAAAAGAAAGAAAGAAAAAAAAAAATATGTATATTAGTGTTTATATTAGTAAAACATCAGTTGATTGAAAAGGTTCAGAGGACAGTATTTAGGAAGATGATTTGTCTATAAAGCAATTCCTCTTTTGTTGCAAACAAGAGGCATTTGGACTTTAATCATTCAGGTACTTTTAATGACAGTGATGTATGCAACATATCTTTTTTTTTCCCTACTAAATTCACGTCTAAATTTAGGAAGGCATCGGACTTGGCTTTATCTTGATTGTATCCTTGTTGATCTGTTTAATAAACAGATAACCCTTCTTGTTTACTTCATTTGGAAGTATTACCTGGGACATTTAGCAATGCGCTTGCTGGTGGAGCACTGTTATCGTGTTTACATGTAGTGGCTGGCCAGCAGGAGGGAGGGGAGGTGAACAACATGTCACAAAAATCTGTACACTGTTGTAGGCAGAAAATATGTTATGCTAAGGAGCAGAACAAAATTTGACTTACTTAATTCTGAAGTGAAAATTCCAATTCCTGTATATCTGTCTCACTTGCTGTAACTGTAGAACTTCTTTTTGTGGTGCTGTCATCTAAAGGATGGATATCAGCTGTTATGCCTGCTTCACTTGCTGTATCTGTAGAACTGCCATTACCATCTTTGGAATCCACAGAACCGATCAAAGTATTTGCTTCCTCTTCATTACTGCTATTCAAATGCACATTGATTACTGTTCTTTCTATTTCTTCTTCCATCAAGGCATCGAGATGGCAGTATTCTTGCTCAACGGATTTCACTTTGACACACATGTTTTTCCAGTCCTCTTCAGTGATATCACTTAAACACTGTCTGGCTAATCCTTTAAGTGTGTTTAAAGTAATGGAACATACATTTTTTGCTGCTATTTTTTGCTTCATTATATTCCATTTCAGTTCAATGGAGATTGCAGTGATAAGGTGGCAGTCTGAGGACTTCAAATCCATGGTTTTTTAAACGTTTATTTGCAGTATACACTTCCCAAAAGTGAAGTGTGTGTCTAAGGAACCAAGTTTGAGACCATGGATGCAGTGAAGGAAAAAGCGACAAGACTCCTCAACAGTATAACAGAAAAAGACTTGCAGCACTGCTACCAACAGTGGAAAATTTGCAAGGAGCAGCGCAGGGATCGGGGGAGGACTACTTTGAAGGGGACAACATTTCAGTTGTTTAAGTTTTTTCAATAAAGAGTTAGATTATCAGTCCGGTTTCTTTATTGCCATACTTCGTACACTGGAGGTGGTTGTTTGCTTTGACAATTTCTAACATCTCCCTTTTGGTTCAGTATTCACTGAAGTCCAAACCATTATCCTTTAGCTATGCAACAATCTGTTCTTTTTGAGATGCCATTGTTAGAGCTTTATTTTCCTGGAGATTGTAGTAAGGTGCATTATTGAGCAAAACAATGCTATTGGGTGGGAGGTTTGGTATGTGCCTTTCACTCCATTTTCCTTAGTTGGTCCTGTTCATCTTACTGTGGTAATCTTCTGCTGCAGATTTAGAGTTGTAGATTAATTCTGCTCCATTGATGCAACCCATCTCATTGCCAACATGCAGCACTATTGCTCTTTGCCCAGTAAATTTATTCATCAAAACTTGAGGAATATTGTCATGTTACCAACACTTCTTTACAGTGTAGCGAGTATGTACCCAAGTTTCATCAGTATAAATTACCAGTTTCTTGGGAGCAGTTTCATTAATTCTTAGAGCTTGCAAATAGGCTGCTCTGTGAGCAACTACTTGCTGACACTCTAGTAAAATGTGCTGCATAATCTTACATTTTTTTTAAACTAAATCCCATTTCCTTTAATATTCACCAGAATGTTTTCTGTCCACCACTAAAATTAATTTTTTCCTTTACTGCACAGAACAACTTCTTCACTGTTGGAATTTCTTTACACAACTCATAATATTCCAAAAATGTTTTGTGAACAATGCACTTATCAAAATTGTGCATTTCAAACTTCTTTTCCTGATTTCGTTGTTTACCTGTAGTAGTAACTCATGTGCCCGAAATTGTAGCTTTTTCAAATTCTTTAGTGATCATGTTTACTGTTCTTTCACTTTTTCTACTGCTATAGCCGTTCTAGCCACTGCCTCTTGCAAAGGAAGAACTACACTGTTTTGCTTTTCCTTCCTGCAGAACTTCAAAACATTGTGAATTATCTTTCTGCTTTGCTATTTTATAACTCTCTGCAGTGACTTTTTTGGAGTTTCCATGTTTAACAGTTGTTATTTGGGACACCCACTTTGTGATATGACCTACATATATTACACCATAAGTCGAAAATAACTAGACTAACAAATTAAAATGCAGCCTGTAGCCATCATTTACAGCAGTGTAGTTCCCCCTTTGGCCATGGATAAATAAATGCAAATTTGTAATGTAAATGATCAGGAAGTATTTTATAAAGTAGAGCATTATGCTTGATAAAATCTTGAAACAAGTCGAAATCTTTCAAACACAGTAAAATTCCACTTACATGATGAAATTCTCAAGACCAGTTTTACGGAACATCCGTCCTATCTTCAGTCGACTCAGCAACTGAAGATGGAGAGGATGCTCACTGAAATCAGTCTTGAGAATTTCATCATGTAAGTGGAATTTTGTTGTGTTTGAAAGATTTTATCAAAGTTATTTGTCCCAGATGGTACAACCCTAGAATCTAAAGAAAAAGCCATAGAAGACAAGAGTGGTTATTAACTACTCATGACATAGAAGCTTTGTATAACAAATTTCTTGCATGCATGCATGTTGTACTCTGTCTGTTGCTTCTAAATAAGATGGCAAAAATTAAACTGAGAAGAATAGAAAATATTGTTATGGACCAGAACATAAAACATGTGTTTTAATTTACCAGTATTGTTTATTAAATGAAAACCGTTTTTAAACAAGAAGGTAAAATTGGACTTTTGTACTTGAAGTGAAAATAAAAGGGATAAATACATAAGAAAATGTAATTAAACCAGTGGCACCAGCAAGATTTCTTGGAGGTATTTGGCATTTATATGTGCATTTACTATTGCCTGCCTGCCTCTCTCCCTGCCTCCTACCTACCTACCCAACCAAACACCCACCCACCCACTCAGCCAAACAGCTTATAAGCCACTTCATGCAAAGAGCAGAAATTTTGTAATATGATTTTGGATACATATTGTCTGGACTTTTCAAATCTGATTAAAGTCAGTACAAACTTAAGGTCAGTTTATATAAAGAGCCTTCTACTTCTATGCTGATCACGCAGTACGCAGTATAAAGAGCCTTCTAAAGGTTTATAATTTTAGGTGAACCACTGCATCCAAAGATTTGAGATTTTACATATGTGATTTTGATAAGTGTTTGTCATTACATTTCCAATTTGTTTGAATTCAGAACAAAATTAAAGGTAATTTATGAATAACTGCTAAAATTTGCAACTTTTGTGTTGATGGTGGAGACATGGTGTTGAACTTTTACATAAAATACCTTCAAGAACATTTCTCAACTGTTTTATATCTGGTTGAAATCTACAAATTTAAGGGTAGTTTATATGAAGGGCCACCTAAAAATTTATGGTTTTTGGGATTATTTCCAAAAATATTCATTATAATAAATATTACAATGGTGGCATATTATTTTTACCACAGTGCCAACAATACTATGTATACATTTATGATTGTGTTTCAGATTTACTATAGCTTATTTATGTATATGTACTTTTTACAATCACAGGGCCAGCATGAGAAGTACAGAAGAATTACCACCATTACCAACATCTCCTAGATTGTCAGCTTTTATAGTAGCTGCCAAAACTTTCAACACTTCATGGTACCCATATTTCATAATTCATTTTTCTAGTGTGATGTGAAAAGACCACTAGGGGCACCAATACAAAGAAAATATGCAGTGGAGTTATTTCAATAATTGAAACTGGCATTTATGCGACAGTAGACATTCTTTCATACATATTACTTCAACTGGAGGGTTGGATATCATTATAAAATAGCAGATATCAGTTGCTCAAACTTTAAAGCAACTAACGTTTCTTTACTACTCTGTTAAGTAGGGTTTGACTGGCATTTTCAATCTAGTTTTCATTCACTTTGCCCCATATGTTTTTTTCTGCAAGGCTCTGGCAACATTTTAACTCCCAAAATCTCCTTCATTGTGCTACTGATTTAACATTTACAGAAAAAAAAAAAAGAAATATAATAATTTTTTTATGCTATTATCAATAATTTTCCTATTTTCATACCTTTTAAATAAAAAAAACAGAGTAAACAAAGTATGATATTACACCTCACCTAACATCTACAAAAAAGTAATCATTACAAACAATAATTTCCTTACTTTCAAGTTTTACAATAATGGTGCACACACATTTTAGGGGTTTAGTTCAAGAACTTATGTTAAGTATGCATGCTGACTACGGTGCTGTATGACATTTTCACAATTCATCTTCCACACAGCTAAATTGTGACAGATAAAGTAAAAGGGGATGTAAATGGAAACTTCTGTGTTAATACTAGCAACTCATGCCATTACAAATCTACAAATTTAAAAAAGGATTGATTATATATTAATTCAAAGGCACTGAATTCCTAATAAATAATGCCAAGACTACAATGATATATCTGCATGCTTCTCAGACAAACTCTATATTTCTATAATATATGGATAAGCTAGTAACAATGTTATGAATTTGAAATTATTTAGATAAATGAGTCAGAGTTAAAACACTTAACATTGCTTACATGTTTTTTTGTCTTAACCAGTTTCAAGAGCTGTTTGCTCCCATCATCAGAAGTGGCCGACTGGTTCCTTGTGATGTGTGATTGTGTATGTGATATCTGGCAGTGGAGTGATGAATTTCCATTTTGAGTTTGTGGAGGCAATTCAAAATTCATTACATGGCATTTATGTTTTGTGGTTAATAACTTTTCACAAGTATCTAACTCTGTTGTATATTTTGCCGGTTTTAGGAATGTTATGTTTGATGTGATGTGATTTGTCATCTAAAAGTGGTGTGCAACTGCAGATTTATCCATTTGTTTGTATTTGATGTGTCTCATTTGTTCTTTTAATTTGATATCTTAATTCCTTTTTGTTTTACCTGTGTAGATTTGGTTACATTCTGGGCAATTAATCTGATAAATTCCTGCTTTTTTTGTGCTTAGGTGTTTGGTCCTTTGATTTGTTGCAGAGTAATTTCTCTAAACTGAATTTGTTTTGTAGAGCTAGACAGCTGTGCTTTTTAAAGATGTTGTGGAATTTGTAACGAGTTCTTGGGTGAAAAGTGAACTTTTTGAAAATCATTTTGTTTTTTTGTTGGGTGAATTTTGCAACATCCTTAATGTGTTTTTGTTTCTTGAAATGTGCTATTTTTTACTTACTCTAAGTAGAGTAAGTAGGGGAAGTATTTTATTCCACCTAAAACTTTTACTCTGAGCTTTCACCGGAAATACATATTTTGAGGTGCCTTGAATCCAAATAAAGCATTTTTGGAAACATGTCTGTCTGGTCTGTCTATTTGTCTGTCTGGTCTGTCTATTTGTCTGTCAATAGCATAACTCAAAAACGAAAAGTTGGATAAATACCAAACTTGGTATTTGAGTTTAGTATCTTCCAAGGATGCAACACAAAGATTTTCAAAAAAAATTTACCCAACCCCAGACTAACCTTTACATGAAACATTTTTCAAAAATTTTAATTTTCTAAAAAATGGCTAACGATTTTGGTTAAAATATTGTGTGTTTTAAGATATTTTCATGGTAAATAAAATCTATATCTTTTAACTTTCTGGGAATGTCCCCAAAAGTTCTCTTCATTCTGAATGAGTTTTGCATAACTGGTAAACTATAAAAGATAGGACAAAAGTTTACTGCACAAAAATGTAGATATCATTAAAACACACAATTTATGTCACATACATTATTTTTGTCTAGTGAACCATTTTCGAGATATTCCTTGTTATTTGGTTGAATTTTCCAATACTTATACCTTTTCTCAAATGGGAATTCATTAGTCACGTGCATAGTAGGTAGAGAAAGTACTGCATTCCATCCAAAAATTTGATACCAACATTTCACCTGAAATACCTGTTTTGAGGCCCCCTGAATAAAAAAATCATTTTTAGAAGAGAGGGGGGTGCGCATGAGCGCGCGTGTGTGTGTGTGTGTGTGTGCGTGCGCGTGCGCGTGTGCGTGAACAGCATAACTCAAAAACGAAAAGTCAGATAAATACTCACTTGGTATTAGGTTCAGTATCTTCCAAAGATGCAGCACAAAGATTTTCAAGAAAATCCCCCATCCCCAAATACCCTTTACATGGAGCATATTTCAAAAATTTTGATTTTTTAAAAAATGGTTCTAACGACTTTGATTAAAATATCATATATTAAAGATGTTTACATGACAAATAAAATGTATATCTTGAATTTTCTGGAAATAGCCTGTGAAGTCCTCTTCATTCAGAAGGAATTTTGTACTATCTTGTATAGCTGGTAAATGTTAAGGGATAGACAAAAATGTACCATATAAAAAATATAGATTTCTTTAAACACACAATTTACTGAAAATAAGTTTTTCTGTGGCATAAACCTTTTCTGAGGTATGTGTTATTAAATGTTTGAATTGTTCAATACTTGTCATTCAATTTTCAGTTATTTATTATGATTGCTGGAAACAGTATGGAATTTAAGGCCAGCATATAGCGCCCAGTTCTTAAACATTTGACTACAGCTGTTTTCTTTGTATCTATAACGAAATGTGTAATGTAGGTATTTTTGCAAAGGTTTATTTGGATTAAAATGTAGTAGTTGGAAAAATAAGCTTTAGTAAGAATGGTTTGTATACCCACTAATAAAGATAGAGGGTAGGGAAAGTCGTGTGAATGTATCACAACAGATTTTTTGTCAATGATTTGTTTGGTGAAGCCATTGTTTTCAGTCGTGTTAACTATGTGTTTGTATTCTGTTTCTGTTAATGGTATATAAACCAACCTATGGGTCAAACTGTTTAGGACTGCATGTGTGGGACTGGGTTGAAACTATTGTTTTTTTATCTAGTTTTCAGAATGTGTAGGCTTTCTATAGGTACCAAAATTGATCTTGTTCTGGTTTCTAGTTACTTTTAAATCTAGGAATAGTAATGTGCCTTCATTTTCAGTTTTCATAGTGAACTGTATTGCTGTAAACTGAAGGCATCCTGGATGAGCTTGTTGGGTACTATTGCAAATATATTAACATACCTATGCTAAACTTTGTAAATGTGTGGAAAGGAGGTAGTTATGTGTGTTTCTAAATTATTCATGAAAAAGTCAGCAAGGAAAGTGATAGTGGGTCGGCCACTTCTGATGATGGGTGCAAGTAGCTCTTAAAACTTGTTAAGACAAAAAAACATGTAAGTGATGTAAAGTGTTTGAACTCCAATTCAATTTCAACCTCAATATTGTCATATTTAATTGAATAATACCAAACTCTTGGAAACAAATAAGATCTTTTGCAAGAAAACATTATCATTCTGTTTACCTTTCTAGAAGCCAGATATTCCATTCCTCTTGCAATTTGAAATGCCCAACAAATGAGGTCTCTTGTAGTGATTAGACGTGTGCCCTCTTTGTAGTCTCCACGATAATTTGATCTCCATTCTGGCTGTGAGCTGTTATTACTCAGTGTAAATTCTTCGTGTTCACCTTTAATTTTAAAGAACACAGTATATGGTATCAGAAAACATTTATTTTACAGATAATGGTCACTTAATGGAATTAATATTTTGTTAAACATACTTACGATAAAAAAGAAACCTAATATGTAAACAGTACATAATTTTCTCTATTCATTAACATTTATTTTCATAGCTTTTCTAAAAATTATTCATATACAAAAGCTTATTTGTCTAAGCACTTCCTGTTAACCATGATAAATATTTGCAGCAAATGGTTTCAATTGGGTAATATTACTATAATTTATTTGACAGCATTAAGACAAAGTATATATCTGATAATATAAATGGTTGTATAAAGGCTATTATTTTACCTAATAAACATTAATATGAAAATAAAAACACATTTAAAAGTTATAAATAAGTAAACATATGTTTTAGTACTAGGGATTTGAAAAGTTTAATTGCCATATGGATACTGCAGGATCCTGATGGACCTTTGAGGATATTTATGCCAATTTTTCTCACAATTCTGCTATTTAAATCTAACCTTTTGCAGCTGTGTGCAATGCTTTCACATTAGACCAACAATCTCTATTTCATACAGACATATTTTTATTTACAGCAAAGGATAGGCAGTACATGTGTTTCTCTTTTCAAAACTGAGCTCACACAAATGTTCTGCAAGTATCTTGACAGATGGTTGGGTCAAAAATATAAGCCATGTTCTTTTTTATGGTAATAATATTGATACATTTAATGCTTCCTTGTGCTGTTAGTGCATTTAGTGTGCTGAGGCAGCAATCACTTGTTTAAAGAGCAGCAATAACTTTACACTAGGCATAATATCACATAGGTACTCTTTGAATTATTTTATGAGAACCAAAACAAAAAGGAAGGGAAAAATAAAGCAGAAAGTAAAATCTTTTAACTTTCCAAACTGTACTGTTTAAAACATGGAAAAATTCATATGAATAACAACAAATATTCTGGAAATGATTTATTCCATATAAAAGCACATTTAAAATTACACTGGAAATCTCAACTCTGAGCATTTCTTAAGGTTTCACAACTATACAAAATTCAACAGGAATGAAGAGGACTTCAAAAGATATTTACAGAAAATGTGAGATATATATGAATTCAATTCAGTTCAATTTCTTTATTTGCCCAAAGTAAGAAAATTGCTTATTAAGGCACTGTCATGAAAATATACAAAATTGATGCACAACTTTATCTTAGAATATTGTTATTACTTATAATTTTGAAAAATTTCAGTTATTTATTACATTTTTCATATAATATACAATAGATATGTTTTCCTTCTATGAACTATATTTTTTTTGTATTCTTCAATTGAATACGGAGCAATCTCAAGTAAATCATGTTTAACCTTTTTTAGTTTAAGAGCCTCAATTTTTAATGCTTTCTGGCAAATGTTTGTTTAGTATAGAGTATAGTATTTTATTGTGCTAAGAGTTTTACAAATTTGATTGTCTACTGCATTTTGACCCTGCTCACTTATTCAGTAGACAATCACTACAGTTTATTTACATTTTACAATTTCTTGTCACTAAATTATCTTGCTCTTTTTTTTTTCTTTTTTTTCATGTCCCATTTCCACTTTTTTTTTCACTTTTCATTTATTGATTACTTAACCATCACACATTCACTATAGTTTTCCATTCAAAGTAAGATGCACTACCTCTTACTTTTCTCTTTCCACTGTCCAAAGCCATTTATTTTTTACTTTACACAAAAACTGTCCAATGCTTCTAGCGTCCTTGCATATCATTTCAATTATAAGTGTATTTCTATCCCCCTTCAACCACTTCTTATTAAAAAATTCTTTTCTCCAATTTTCTTACAAATTTGATTGTCTACTGCACTTTGACCCTGGTCACTCATTCAGTAGACAATCACTACAGTTTATTTACATTTTACAATTTCTTGTCAATAAATTATCTTGCTCTTTTTTTTCAGTTTTTTTTTTCCATGTCCCATTTCCACTTGTTTTTCACTTTTCATTTATTGATTACTTAACCATCACACATTCACTATAGTTTTCTATTCAAAGTAGGATGCACTACCTCTTACTTTTCTCTTTCCACTGTCCAAAGCCATTCATGTTTTACTTTACACAAAAACTGCCTAATGCTTCTAGCATCCTTGCACATCATTTCAATCATAAGTGTATTTCTATCCCCCTTCAACCACTTCTTATTAAAAAATTCTTTTCTCCAATTTTCTGTTCCTTGGCACTTAAATACTATGTGTTCAATGTCTTCATTACCACCACATATTGGACATTGGTTCTGAGGAATACCCTGTCTTAGCCCTTTTAGCCTCCATGCTCCGGTTCTTACCCATGCAATAGATTATCTCTCTTCTTTATTTACTATGTCTATATATTTTTCCCTACCCCATGTATTTTTCATTGGCCTATAATAAACTAATGAGCTTTTTTTTTTGCAATCTCACTGAACATGATTTGTATTTCTATATCTTCCAGTCCTTTCCTCGCCTTTTTCCAACAATTTTTCACGTTATTTTCTCTCCTTCTCCATATATCTCCTAACCCATTTTTCTCCAAAATGTTCCGTAGTTTACTTACCCATCCATCATTCATTAAGCTATTCTGTTGGTATTCAATACACTGTCTTAACACATAACTTTTTCCTAGATTTAAAGTTCTGAACCAAAATTTCAAAGCTCTTTCCATTATCTTCCCCTTAGTTGCCACCCTGCCCATTTCTAATTGTGCTACCTGTCTTACAATTGACTTCGGTAGCCCTAGTATTTCTCTACAAAACAATCTGTGCACCACATCTATACTTTCCCATCCTCTATCTAATCCCCATATTTCTATACCATACATCATTTTTGACTCCACAACCATCTCAAACTTTTTCCAGCCATTTAACATTTATATTAGGTACTTTATATTTGCAGCTTCTAATTGCTGCCATCGCCCATTTACCTTTTGCCAATGCAAACTTCTTTTGTTTCTCCCATTTATTACCTCCATCTATTTTTACTCCTAAATAGATACAGTCATGCACTACCCTGTAATCTTTATTCTCTCCCTTCCACTTTTCATATTTGCTTAATTTTCCCCCCTTTTTGAAAACCACAATCTGTGTTTTCTCTTGATTCACTTTTAACCTCCATTCTTTACAATATACATCAATTGCTTGTAATGATTGTTTTAAACCACTTACTGTAATAGATCCTACCACTAGGTCACCTGCAAAAAGAAGTCCTGGGATTTGGATGTTGTTAATTACTGGTGCACAGTTATTATTCCTTCCAATTTCTAGTAAGACATCATCTATGTATAAAGTACAGTACCATTGTTTATTACATACTTATTATTAAGCGAACCCCTTAATGTAGTTTGAGAAAAGTTATTTTTACCCTTTGTGTTATCCCCATGAATGTCATCACTCCAATTATTTGGCTTGCTAAAACTGTATATTTTATGCCAGAAGTGTTAAAATTGTTAAGTTTATAAAGCTACATTTACAGAATCTCCAATTTTTATATTAGCTAAAATTCTTACATTTAATTCACCATGTGTCATTTTTGGGCAAATGGGAAAACTTTCCATGTAAAGGGTTTTCTGAGAATGGCAAAATTTCCTGAGAATCTTTGCATTGCATCATTAAAAGGTATTTGACTTTAAACATGAACTTGTATATTTATTCAAGCATTTAGTTTTTAATTATGTTATTTACAGCATACTGACAGAAACACAGACAGATGCACAGGCAAACAGACACATACACGGACATGTTAATTTTTTTAGGAAGGGAATTTTACTTCCAATTTCTAGGTCGAAAGTAATGCTTCCTTTACCTTAGGTACCTAAGCAGCAAGGAAAGCAAAATATAAAAGCAAACATCAATGGTGCACTTTTTTGCTAGTTTTAATGAGCACTAAGTACACTCACCTGTAGGTGTCATAGATATGAGATTCATATCTGTTCCCACTGGGCCAGGAGAATGATCACTTGGAGCAGACCCACGGTAGTCCATTGCAAGCTCACTGGAGTAACTTCCAACACTGCTGCAAGCTCCACTATTACGAGCTCCTCCACTGCTACCAGAGAATGATAATGTTGCATATTTCACCCTAATAACAGTGTTAGTGAGGTTAGGGCATGCATAGCTATACTACCAAGCAAGCTAGAACATGCAATACAAAGTTAAAACTACAGAAACATTCTTAATCTTAATTATTTAAATTAAGCCAAGGGAATGGTTAAATTTCTTATGCCAATTTTTATTCAAAATTGCTGAAATCATCACCGCATTCACCACAATATATACTACTACTCATGCATGGTATATAATTTAATCAATGAAAATAATGATCTTATTAATCACCTCAACTCTACACCATAACAATAAGTAAAAAAATTTAAAACTAAAGTTACTCAGTTTTTCTTGTAGGTAAATTAAGAATCAGTAAATTCTAAATTAACAAACAGTATTTTTCTTAAGATTTCTCTAAACTGCTCAATAATATATGCACCAGAAGTAGGTTTTGAAGTATTCTTAATGTTGCAATCTATTCATTTTTGGATTTGTTCACATTTTTTACAGCAACTTAATGACTTTTTTATAATCTGCATTAAATACCATATGGAAACTTTTAAAGTGTTAACAACTGTTGTGCTTTTTAATTCATGAAACTCCCTTTCAAAAAATGTTTGCAATACATATATTATTATATACAGGGCAGAGGCAGAATGCATTTTGGAGGGGTGGATGTAGTCAGGAGGAGTGATCAGCTTAAGCAGAAATAACTGAAATTTGTTTTAAGCCATTCATTCAATCAATCGGTATGTCTCATTTGCTGTGAAAGTTGGCACTATATTGCTAATTCTGAGAGTTGAGGTCTGACATTGGCATGGGACATTGCATGAGCATGGGTGGCATATTGCTATGGTAACAGCAGTTATGTTGCCATGGCCATTCATTGATTAAATTTATTCTGCATCTAAAAGTCTTGAAGTCAGCTTGCAATTATTGCATTTTATTTTTTGCTGCTTTCTGCCATTCCATCTGTCACTTATTCTTATTTGTTGTGTTATTTGTGCACTTGTGAAAATAACTACTCATACACACAAGCTTAAACTTTCTCTATTGCAGATTTGTAATGCTTCAGCTTGACACATCATTGTGTCTTGTTGGCTGTGTCTAACACATTTGCTAATAAACAACTCAATAACATTATACTTTTACAAACTGGTATTGGTGACCAAGTTAGGGGATTAACTCATTTCACTGTGCCCTGATAGTTATCAACAGTAAGGACAAAAGCAAATTGAAAAATTTAATTGAAAAATCTACTTTGATTTGGGGGATGTAACCTCCGTTCTCACTATGCCTCTTCAACTTCAAATCAACTTCATCAAGAGGATATTATTAGAATGAGTGATCAAGCTTAAGCAGTTCACAAACAAAAATGTTAAATTATGGAAATGTATTTATTAAAATTAATTTTAAGACAATGGTTTCAGTAAATAATAAGTTAACATTTGTTTCCAAATTTGGAAAGTATTGATTTTGAGGGCAGCGATCTGGCATCACTGCAGTTGGAAAACAAAAGAGTGTAGGAGGCCTATTTTTATGATAACATCAGTAATGCTATATTATTCCATGATCATTTGTTGATTGTATCTATTCCCCATCTTATACTCTTGGTCTCAGCCTGCAGTTATTGTGTTGTTTTCTAACACATTCCCTCCGTATCATTTCTGACTCATTATTAGTTATATTTTAATTCATAGAATATTTATGCACTTGTGAAAATAAACTCTTCTACTCAATTATTAGGTTAATCCCAGTGTGACACACATTGGCAAGATTGCACTATTTATGAGTTTGGCCAATAATTTGTCAGATCCAACTTCTGAAATTGGCATTGTATTATATCTTAGTTTGCTATAGTGTCTCAGTATCATAAAATACTATAACATGAACTCAAGTTTTCATATTTGCAGATTTGTAGTGCTCCAATTTGATGCCTCATTGCATTCAGTCTGCAATGACTATTGACAAGTGTAAGATTTGTTAATGCTATACTTCTACATACTATATTATTGCCGAAGCTAAGTAGATGATTCACTTTATGGTTATTTTAGTGAGGGTTACAGCAAATTAAGATACAAAAGCTTAATTTGATTTTGGGTGGAGGTGATTTATTCCCCCAATGTTCCCCTTCTTTCTTGCTATATCCCTGAACTCCAGCATTTTTTTGTTTTTTTAAATTTTAATGAAACTTAAACAAGTTTTATTTATGGACACTCTTTAACTACTATGGTCCTTAGCATCCCATTCTATATGGGCATAAAAGACCGGTAATTTTGCTCAGAGGCCTCTTTATCAGGCTTGAGGTTCTTTTATGTGCCGTAAATCCATGACATGGGACCACCGCCTTTGCTTCCCTTCCGAAAGATTTTTATGCCCGAAAAAAATCCATCGCCCTCCACTGGGTTTGAACCTGCAACCTTGGGAACTAGAGGCTAGCATGGTACCACTAGTCCACGGAGGACGACAAAAAATTTAATGAACCAATTAAGACATGATAATGCTATATTATTTTTCTTCATCACAAATGTACTTTTCTCAATGAAGTGGAGCTTTTTAATGCCTTCCTTGAAGAAAGAAGAGGCATGTGTTTGCAAAACATTGTGTGTGCAAACTCTTCCACCCCTGCATCATCAAAAAATCAGTCTATGAAAGACAAGTAGTAATTGCTAGGGGTAAGTTTAATGCTATCCAATGATTTCCTCCAATTTTGACATTTTTCACTATTCAATATGCAATAATGGTTCTAAGTTGTTACAGGGAAGAACCACATCCTGGAGTGGTTGCTGGTATCATCTGTTGTGATTAAAAGCTCTTCCAGAAGCAAGAAATGGTATGCAGTATTTATTGTCCTTCATTTATGAAGAAAATGTGCCATCTAGATACTATTGGAGTCCCAAAAATTATTTGCAACCACTTTTCTTGTGATGCATATCCATGGCTTTTATTGGTTGCACTTTCCATGGTTTCTCACCTTGCCTTTATGTTGGAAAGATAAATCATAAAAAATTCAATGTTTTGGCCAAGATTTCAACTGCAGATCTTTGGCTTACTATCTCATTGCTCTAACCAACTGAACTTCCATGGCAAGATGCGAGCACAACATTAAATTTCCCAACTGACTCACAGTTTTTTTCTGGTAGACCACAGGATTTTCTCAAATCCTGGCTACTATGACATTTAATTTTTCAGTCTGATTCTACCTTTCCAACTTTACCCTACACATGACATGCATGAAACAACAGTTAACATTGATTGTCCTTTTTGTTGTTCATACACTTGCATTTTTCAAATTATGTCTGGAGCCTCAAAGTCTTGGAATGGAATTACATTTCTTTGACAAGATGATACTTGTGCAATGGACATGTGTACCTCTTGCTCATTCACTGTGCACCTAATGAGAGACAAGTTGCTGGATGGGCCAGAAGAGTCCAGGCATCCCACTACTCCCCACTCGTGTTACAATTTGCTTCACTCATACTTTGTACCATCTGACGATATTCTGGTTTACATCTGATCCATCCTTATATTTGATTGATTTTAAAAAATTTAAACTGCTTCATAACAACTTCTAATACAAATCTGATGTGTTACAGTCATACTACTTTTTATAGCCAATATAGTGTATTTTTATGTAGCTTCTACAAACTATTCTTACAAAACATTTTTCTATCTACTTCATCTTAATTGATGTTTGCAGAAATAGTTTCATTATGCAAAAGGTGTGTACAAAAGTATATGGGAGGTCAAATTTTTAAAAAGGAATTGCTATATGCTAGCTTTAAAATTCCATACTCTTTCCATGGCATTGCAACGAACATCTGAATAGTGACAGAATTTCAAAGAATGATAAAAAAAATTTGAAAAGTTCAATCCAATAACAACAAATATCTTGGAAATGCCTTATGCCACAAACAAATTATTTGTAATAAATTGTGTGTTTTAAAGTGATCTATATTTTTGGGGCAGTAAACCTTGTCAGCCTTTATGGTTTATCCATTATTCAAAATTATATAAAATTAATTCCAAATGAAGACAAGAGGTTATTCCCATAACATTCAAGACATATATCATGAAAATTATGTGAATTTTAATCCAAACAGTTAGTCATTTTTTAAAAATTCAAAAAGTACAAAAAATTTTCCATGCAAAAAGTAGTTTGGAGTGAAAATCTTTATCACATCCTTGGAAAATGCTGAACATAAATAAAAGTTTAATACTATTCATGAATTTTTGGGTCTCCCCCTCCCCCACCTCTATTTCTCCCCCTATCTCCTCCTAAGCCCCTCCTCCCTCTCTCCTCCTCTCCATTGCCCTCCTCCCTTTTCCTCCAGCTCCCTCTCTCTCATCTTTTTCTGTAAATGCTTTCTTGGATCAAGGGGACAAAACATGCATTTCCAGTGAAATCTAAAAGTTTTTAGTGCAAAGCTATACTTCATCTACCCTCTACATCTAGATGCTAGAGAAAGTTAAACCTAATCAAGAATAGCTGAAACTCTGTTTTATAAGCACAGATGTTCAAGTTACCTTAGTTGAAAAATAAATAAATACCTACTCATGCCATCCAATTTAACTTTTATTTAGTTATGCCATTAATCACTAGCTACATATATCATGCAGAAAAATACATGGCAATTGAGGCAAAGTAATAAAATCAATACAAAAGAAGTTTCAAAGCATATAAAACAAAATCAATATTTTTAAAATGACAGCTTTATGGCATTCTAAGCTATGAATTTCATGCAAAATGAAACTTTAAGAGGAACAAACATATTAAAAGCTTACAAATGACTTTGAAGGTTAACATACTTCATATCACTTACCTCCCCTTGGTTTTGGTGGATTCTGTCCTTGAAAGCATATCCATTCCTATTGTCAGATCAATTTCTCCAGTTTTTGGATCTATTTGGTCAATAAAATCTTCCCTGTGACGTAACAAGTAATTATGAAGATTACCAAAGCGACAATACTCCACTATAACCAATAACTCCACTGAAACAGAAGAGTGTTTACTCACAGTTGAACATCTTGCAAACTTTTGAAACACACACTTCTGAAAATTGAAAACCAGTAAACATTTTGCTTTTATATGCAACATAACATTGAAATAAGGCTTACTTTTTGCAAGATTCTTTGTACATGCTCCCAGAAGATTAACCACATTTAGATGCTTTCCAAGATGTATCATTATCTTCAATTCTGAGGCAAGAGCCTTGATGTATGTATGGTCTGCTGTTCTTTTAACCATTTTGACAGCAACAGTGTTTTTGTACTCTCCTTCAACTATACCAATAGCATCAGCTTTCATCACAACACCAAATGCTCCAGCCCCAAGCTGCTTTCCTGAAATTGTAAATGTTTCTTCAAATACTCAGTTTCTTTTATGTGCTCCTCTCATACAGATTATCCTGTGACAGTGAAATGCAACTTAAACTCTTTAAGAAACAAAAGATACATCTGTAAATCATCAAACATAAATTATAGTATTTTAATTATCTGTTTACTCCATGCTTTCCATAAAAAACAGATGCATTTGAACAAGACACCTAGTTATGCAAAGCATGTTTTAAAAGTTATTCAATGCTTTATGTTTTAATGGAAATGTACTATGCTGCCTTTTTCTGCTGTGGAGGAAAATTTTTGAAAATCCATGTTTAGATTTAAACTATCCTGTAATATGATCATGATGTATATTTGCTGTCTTTATAAACCTGAACTTTTATTTTATTGCTTTCATATGTTCAATAATATATTTATATTATTTAATGCACAAAATGAATTTAAAAGTACATAATATTTCTCATAATTCAAATACTAACATAAAAGAAACCCTGATTCGGCTGTTTTCAGTTTCATGACTACCCTTGTCAGTCAGCCACTTCTGATGATGAGAGCAAGTAGCTCTTGAAACTGGTTAAGACAAAAAAAGTGTAGTGATGTTAAATGTTTCAACTCTGGCTCAGTTTTCTATAATGAACACACACACACACACACGCGCACACACACGCGCGCGCGCACGCACACGCACACGCACACGCACACACAGGTTTTTGAAAATTCTTTTTCTGGATTCAGGGTACCTCAAAACATGTCTCTTGTGAAATCTGAATATCAAATTTTAGGGTGGAATGCAATACCTTCTCTACCTGCTAGGTATATATGTGGTAGAGAAAGTAAATATATACTTGTATATATTTTGTTATAAATGATTATAACAACAACAATAATAATGATGATGATGATGATGATGATGATGATGATGATAATAATAATAATAATAATGCTTAAGTGGCCTGGAGAAAATAGAAATTAAAAACAATGTTAATATATTGCTAATAGAATATTTTAAAACTGCAAATAAAAGTTCCTATACAAAAGTTGATTTTTATTGTGTAAGGATGAATTAAATGCATTAGACAAGCAATTAATTAAAAAAAAAAGGAAGAAACAAAAAGTGATTGCATTCAAAAACTTAGATTTCTTCTTCAACTTCCCTGTTCTACCACTATCGAGGTGTCAGGGGTTTGCCTCAGATCCATTTTTTAAACTCCATCCTATCCTTTACTTGTCTATTAAACAGATCCTAAGTCTTTCCTCTTTTAGCCACCGCTCTTTTAATCCCTTCTTCCCAGGTTATCCTTGGTCTTCCTTTCGGATTCCTTCCTAATGGTCTTGCTTCTAAAAATTGGCGTACTTTCCGGTCTGTATCCATTCTTTTCACATGTCCATACAATGTAAACTGTCTTTCTTCTATCCTCGTATTTACCGATGGCACTTTGAGCTCATCTCTTACCCTTTCATTCCTTATTCTATCTTGTCGTGTCTTTGTGACTATTCTTCTTAAGCATTTCATTTGCTTTGCATTCACCATGCTTAATTCACTCTTTGTTATTATCCAGCTTTCACTTCCATAGATAAGTATTGGTTCTATAACTGTTTTATATACTTTAGTTTTTGTCCTCTTATCTACTTCTTCTTTCCCAAAAACACATTTACTTAGTGTATAATATGCTTTAGTAGCTTTCTCTACATGCTTTCTTATTTCTTCTTGTATTTTACCCGTTTGGTTTATCACTGTTCCCAAATACTCATAGCTTTCCACTTGCTCTAACTCTAACTGCCTTCCCTCTTTTTCTATCTTGATCTCCTTTATCTGGTCTTCTGTCCTAGCTACCATCATTATGTTACTCTTATTAAGATTTACCGTCATCCCCATTTCCTGTAGTGTTTCTATCCATTCTAGCTTAGATTTCAAAAAGTTTAAAATAGAGAATTCTGCGACAATCATCATATTGGATTCCAATTTAAAATAGGAGGCAAATACTTTTCTGCCTTAGGCATGACTTCTTAACCTTCTCAAACTAGAATTGTTGATTTTATCTAGACTTGACTGCTGATACCTCTCATGCCCATATTCCATGAGTTGCCACTTTTTTTTTTCTTTTTTCTTTTAATCTTTTCTTAGAGGCATTCTGAATATACAGACAGCCCATGGCTTTAAAGTTTATATAAATTCTGAAATTGTTTACAGAATGTCAGTTACCACCTTTCACTCCTGAGTGCCTTTTATGCAGTCCCCCCCCCCCATATTTGTTCAGATGGAGGATTGATATTTAATGCAATAATGTAAATACCAGTGGGCCTTGTAAATTGGAAAAAGTCAAATAGCTTTAACCTACATAAAAATATCTGACATGCTACAGTCACATGACTTTCTCTAACCCATTATAATTTACTTTCACATCTATTCTGCAAATTATTCATAAAGAAGCTGATGTTTCAACTTCTTCTTACTTATGATATATATTTTCTTATATAGTTTCAATACACATTTTATTGTAGCTACATAGAAGCATACAGGTTGCTAGTATGTGGCATCAAATGCTTAAAAAATATACTCTTTGCATGGTCTGATGAGAAACAAAAGAATGGACATAATGTTTTAAAAGTGTAGTTTGAAATAAGAGACAATTCCAACCAACAATAGGAAATATCGTAAATGGCTAAAACTGGGGGGAAAAAAAGTCATTTAACACAAATGTTATATTTCAATGAGCATTACAATTTTTTCTGTCTGAAGCAAGTTTTCATCTATCTCTTACAGTTTCATCGATATAAAATTTATTGAGGAATCTCCAAAGACTAATCATAGAAAATTGAAGATAAGACATTTTATTCTTCATGTCAATATGTGAAAACATTTCATATTTCATTTTAATCTTAATTATTAATACCATTTTTGAGAAGTAAAGAAAAAAAATTCCCATTGAGGTTATTTTCACATGCAGGGGCTTTTGAAGATCATATTGCATCCTTGGGAGGTAATGAACATAAATACTAAGCTTGGCACCTATCTATCCAACTCTTTTGCTTTTATGTTATGCTATTTACACAGATGTAGACACACACGAGCATTTGTTTAAAAATGCTTTTTTGGGGTTCATGGGACATCAAAATATGTATTTTCTGTAAAATCTCAATATCAAAATTTCTAGCGTAATGTAACATTTCTACTTTCTACCATAGGTAAGTGGTAGAAAAATTAATTATCATTGTTTGAAATAGGAATCACAGAATTGATTTTACAAAGATTTTCAATAACATTTCTCTTAATGATAGTAGTTACCTAATTTCAGTTTCTCTCTTGGAAATTCCCACTTCTTGTCATAAGGCAGAAGTTCAGCCTGATCGTCGAGAGGTAATTCTGGATTTATACTCTCCACAGCACCTTTTTCAAATTTAGCCAGTCCTGCTATATCCAATTCTTTACGTAGTTTCTGTAAACAAATGTTACAATGTTAACTAATATTGATATAAATGCTTCCTTCAAACCACATACAGGAAAGAGACAAATTTACATACCCTTTCATTTCGTACTTTCACTGCAAGGATGAAGATGATAACTATCAAGGCTACAGCAAATATACCAATAGCCACAATAAGTCCCATTTCCAATTTAGGCTTATCTGAAATGAAGCAAGACAAACACAGAAGAGTTAGTGATCAAATTATATCATCAGTGTGAATATAAACAAATGTTTACTGCAGTTCTATTCATGTGCAATATCAGTATTGAACATCATGTAGTTATTAAGTATTTTGTAAAGAAGGGTATAAATGCAACCAAAATCATACCGACATAACAAACACTTCATTTTTATTATAAATTTTATACTCTAGGGGACTTTGCACTATAATTTTCAGCCATTTAAGTGGAGCATGGAGTTTAAATGTGGCTGTGGAAGCTTGAAAGATGATAAATGTAGCAGAAGGCTGCAGTCAGGGAACCTGAGATGGTTCTGCAGGATACCCAAATAAAGACATCCAAAATTGCTGAAGCTCCGTGCATTTCAGGAGAATATGAGTTTCACATTTTGAGAGAAGAGTTGGATATGAAAAAATTATCTAAAAGTTGGATGTGACGACTGCTCACTTCAAATCAAAACCAAGTCAGAGCACACATCTCTGAGCAAAGTTTAGAATCTTTAGAGAGATTCCACTGTATTTAAACATTGATTTGTAACAAATGTAACATGGGTACACTACTACACACCTAAAACAAAATAGCAGTCTAAGCAATAGAAGTGCCACCACTAAAAAAGCCAAAATGTACAAAATTAGTTGGTAGAATCATAACATTGGTTTTCTGATATACCAAGGGTGTATTGCTAATTGATTATCTTCCTGCTGAAAAACCTACACCATGGCATATTATACTTTCTGGACCAATTGAAGACCAAAGTACGAGAGAAAAGGGTCAGGTTTGGCAAAAAAGAGCATTATCTTTTATCAAGACAATGCTCGTCCTCATACAGGAGTTATTGCAATGGAAAATCAACAAAGTGGTGTGTGCAAGTTGCTACCGCATTCACTTTATTCCCCAGACTTAATTGCAACAGACTTCTCAGTTCCTTAAACTGATGATGAACATTCAGAAAATTCCTTGGTAGAATTAAATGTTTGTCAGAAAAGAACTCAAATCATCAGTTTCAGATTGTATGGTACACAAGAATAGGCCCAGGTTCGCCCTATTCTTGACACTGATGCAACCAAATGAATGTTTTATTGTCAGGATGAGTGAATAAACATAATAAATACACATATACGTTGTTAGCACACATTTTAATACAACATAAGTAACACAATTATGTTCACTACAGTCACTTGTGCCCACCATTAACGCATCACATAAAGTAAATTACATGCATCCCACCTGAGGCATTATGGAAACTTTGTTTTTGTGCTCTGCTTGTTGCCAACATTGCAGAACCAAACACAGCCAAAGGTATACCTCCAGGACCCCTAAGCTGCACAGCGAGCAGAGGGATTGAGGGTCCTAAGTTGCAAGGCGTAGCCAAGGGATGTTTTTTATAAGAAGTAGTGTGGAGCAGCTGCAGTCAGAACCTACCTCAAAATGTCACCAGTTTCTGCTATATAACCAGTGTCACTAGAAAGAGCAAGGAGGTGGGCCAAATAGCTTTGCTAAGGCAACATCTCCTACTAAATCAACTCCTCATTACTTCTAGATTACTCCATATATTTAATTTCCTCAATTCGGTAAGTATTTTGCATGCTTTCCTCCTATTCTCATCTATGATACTGAATCTAAATTTTTGACTGAAATATCCCCAAATTAAACAATAAGCACTTCATTGCATGCACAATATAGAAAACAAAGCAATACTGTTTGCATATTGAAAGTCAATTTATTGTTACTAATAAACTCACAGGGAAAAAAATGATATGCATATTTTATAGATGCTTTGTTGAAGCTGTATGACAGTTCAACCTTTGAAAGCTTAAAGATTTAATAATGAATATTCAAAACAACAACTGATGCTACAGACAAAATATTGTAATAAACAGTATATTTCAATTAGTTCTACATTTTTCATGCAATAAGCTTTCATCTTATCTCTTATGGTTTAATAACTATACAAATTTCAATCAGAATGAAGAGATCTTCACAAGCTATTCACAAAACTTCAGTTATATAGTTTATTGGTTATGCAAATATCTTATATATGTGATACTTTAATCAAAATCGTGAGAGCTATTTTCAAGAAAATAAAAGATAACAAAACGTTTCCGCTGTAAAGTGTAGCTTGGGTTAGGGGTATTTTCTTTAAAATCTTTGTGTTGCATCCTTGGAAGGTGCTGAGCTTACATACCAAGTTTGGTACTTATCTGACTTTTCAATTTTGAGTTCTATCTCTCCCTCTCATTTTCACTCTCAAACAATATTAAAATGCCTTTTCTTTTGCGCTGGGGGTTCAGGATATCTGAAAAGTGTGTTTCAGCTGAAGTCTCATAAAAGTGCAATATATGTTTTACCTACCATTGGTAAGTGGTAGAAAAAATTAAAATCATTAAAATATAAAATGTTATTCATTTGGAGGAAAGCTTTTAAAGTATGAATGGAAATATCATATGTAGTGTCCTTATGATATTAATTTCAGGCAAACATATTACTCATAAAATAATTGAAATTAATAATGCAGTATAATCCTATTAATACACTCTTCAAGGAACTGCAGCCTCAAGTGTAATGAGTGACATAGGACTCATTACACTCATACACTCGGGAATTATTTATAAAATAGGGAAAATTATTTTTATCTTTTTCATACAAAATATACTTTATTGGTGAAACAACTATAGTGAATTTCCTTTCAGTTATGGACAATTTGTAATTGTTTGCTTAAAGAGAGAGATTTTAATTTTTCTGGTTTGCACTGTCATAGTTTATGTACTCAGTGCAAAATTCAAAGAAAGAACAAAAAGTTGACAGATGCTTTTGAATGTTAAATTTTTTTCATGCAATGCGAAGTAAAGCCTAGTTTTAGGAATGGGGTGGAAAGGTAGGTTTCCTAGTTCATGGAAATGTGTACACTAAAATATGTATGCTCATAATCACTAGCAGCAACATTAATTATTGGCAGGCTTTTAAAATGTTATACTTTTTCACAAATGATATGGAATGTCAACTCATTTCTGAACCCAAAATAACTGCTTCAAGCAGAATTTGGAAGCATAAAATGAAGCAGAATTACACACAAAACATCTATGGACCATATAGAAAGAGTGTAATGAATGGGACAAGTATTATCATTGGAGTGTATTAACAGGTTTGTGTTGTAAATAGATTGTGCTTTCTTTCTTTAATCAGAGAAGTGTAAAGGATATTTACCTTTAAATTTTAATTTCATTTGTTTCTTAACTGAACTGATACGATTTGAAATCTCGCAAGTGTATGTTCCTTCATCTTCTTCAGGATTTGGAATGTTTATTATAAAGGTCTGATTATCATCTTGAAATCTCATTCTTGTCACATTTCGAGCTAGGATAATCCTTTTTCCATCCTAGAAATATAAAAATCTGCATTTTAAATACTGTCAAGGAAATATTATTAATTCTAATAAAATTAATCATCATTCCAGGTTTTATGATTATGTAAATCCATAATTAGCATTGAAAATTAATATAACTTATACTTTTATAAACCTTCTATATTATAGATAATGTTATTAAATTATTACACCACACTTTATCATTTTTAGATAGTACTTTTATAAATGCCATCATCATTGAATTTATGAATTATTTTCTTAGTATGTTTCTTCATCATTAGGCAGCCAATGTTTCTTTTTGTTGTTGGGAGGTTCAAGGCAGCCTTAGTCATTGAGCAATTTAGTATTTAAAATGTCTCCTTTGTCATTACAAGCACCATGGAGGATAATAACAGTTATGGGACTACTGTCTTAGAGCTTCTACCTCAATAGAAAGGATGCTTCTGCTCCTGAGCCATTGTGGTAATCCATGTTGCTATTGATCATTGCAGCCTTCAACCCTTTACCCTTATCAAGGGAATGTCATATTTTTAACCCCTGTGCACAGGGTAGTCCAGCGACATTGGGTATTCATTTTGGTCACTACTTCTACCCATATGAGTTTACCTGGCTACTACATGAATGTTTTCTTAAAATTACACTTTTGAATTTCTGTGCCTTTTACATCACAGCGATTCTCAAGTTCATAGAAGTATTTAACTTCTTGTTAAATACAGTTCACAAATGTTTTGCAACCTCTAGTCTGTTTTTAATAGGAATTTTATCATTGTAGGCTTGCTTTATTTTTTTATTTATTTATTTTTTTTATCAATTAATGAGAATCACAATGGTTTGTCACCATAACCGAAAAATTACATGCCTTTCCTTTAGCTCCAAATGATTTAATTATGAACTTTCTCAGACTTAATACTTATGTAATTAATCATAATAATATGCACAAAAAAAATTCTTACCTTGTACCATTTAACTGTGGGTTTGGGCAGTCCAAAACCAAAGCATTCCATTTTTAGAATATTTGAAGCACTCACAATCCTCTCAGTTTCATTTAAGTTTGTGAGAGTGAAATTTGGAGCAATTGGTCCTAAAGGAAAAGAAAAGGGATAAATGCAGTATCTTTTGAATATTAAATTATTGTGTGCATATATGTGCTGAATACCTTCTTAATTTCCAATTTAGTAATTACCACCATCATTTCTTTCATTTTGATGTATCAGATGGAAGGGGTATAGAGATAATTCTTTAATGCAGAGATGGATCTGACAGAATTCACACTCTTTTTCCATGAATATTTAACTGCATTACAGGAAGAATGTTCACTTTGCTAGAAGTGTTTAATTCTCAAGACAACATTTTTGTTCCTTAAGCACAATGTTTAAAGCAACTAAAATTGAAACACACTTGTTTAAGCTCAATTTTTGAAGATTTAGAAGCTTGTAACAGTGATGTGTCATAATTTAAAATAGAGAGTTGAGGGTTGTTACACTACATCACTATGATATTCTTACTTGAACGCGTTTCGGGAGACGGCTTGTTCCCATCGTCAGCATTTTCTCTCAACTGATTTTTGCCGGTCATCGTCTGGGGGATGTGTGTGGTTTGTGGTGTTCTCTGGTGCTGGGCTGATGAACCTCCAAAGGCTGTTGGGTGGCGGCAGTTCAAAATTCATTAGGTGATTCCTGTGTTTGACAATATGTATTTTTTCCCAGATGTCCAATTCATTGCTGCTGTTGATCGGTTTTAAGAGTTTTATGTTTGGAGTGATATCATGGTTTGAAGACCAGAAATGATATCGGCAAAAATCAGTTGAGAGAAAATGCTGACGATGGGAACAAGCCATCTCCCGAAACGCGTTCAAGTAAGAATATCATAGTGATGTAGTGTAACAACCCTCAACTCTCTATTTTAAAACACTTGTTTAAATTTCAATGAAACAATAAATGAAAAATGTTGTAACTTAAATGTTCAAGTTAAGTACTCAATATAAAAACTAAATACATAACTATCAGATAGAAACAAAAGTATTCACTGGTTATCAAAGCATTTAATCAAAACAAACAAAAAGTAGGTATTTTTATTAAACAATTTAAGGAAATGCAATAAAATGAATGCTTTTATACAAACATTTGGTAAATGAGGCAAATAGCTACACTATCTTATTTTTATTTAAATGTAATAATAAAAGGAAACAATAACTAGTACTATGTTGGCAATAGTCTTTATATTGAAAACATGAATACATAATACCAAGCAAGCAAAGATACCATAGCAGTCTGATATGTGTGTATGGTCAGTTATTCATGATGCTGTTGTTATACTGTAACAGTGGAGATTACAATCTATTTATTACAAAAATGCTAAATTAAGATAAAAGTTAAGATAAAAAATGTAGATTAATTGTTGTTCTATCATATAATTCAATAATGTTTGCCTTAATCTTTCTGCACATGAATTATTGTAGAACAAAGTGTGTGTGATAATTTCAGTATAAAAAATAAGTTTAAGTGTTCACCGGGTAACATGACACAATAAGTTTTTTTAGTCATCTCTATATACAGAATCACCTCCTAAGAGGGCAACATCTATATTTGTACACTTTGCATATACACAAGCTTCACCCCCTTTTTATTCTTAAATATTTGTTATATTTTATGTCATCGCAAGCAACAAAATTTAAAGCTAAGTTTTACTTACGTTTAACAACAATCTCTATTTGTTCTTCATCATTCATTCCATCTTCTTTTCTTTGGACTCCGCAACTGTAGTTGGCATCACTTTTCAATTTCACATTTTTTAGAAATAATGTCGACCTATAGGAGTAAGTAGTATTGCTATTGCTCACACTAACACCTTAGAAAGTGGAAAAAGGAACACAGTATAAGATGTGTGCATTCTTTCCCTAATAAAAATGTTTTAGAAATTAAAATAATTGCAATGCCTACATTTCTCAAAACAAAAGAAAATTTTATAAGAAGAAAACAAAACATAAGGTAAGTTATAGATTACTGATTCTGCATATTGGAGACATGAATACATGTTCTAGTCATTCAGGTGTTACCTTCATAAGTTTCAACTTCAGTCCACTGTTCATGTCCGGGTCTAAACATGTTCCATAAAATATGATTTGTGTAATTATATATTGTTGCACCACAATTAAGTGCAACATCATCACCTTCTACAACCACATCTGGTTTACCCCAAATACCCATGCTGTTTCTATGTGGCATGTCTGGAACAACAAAATATTTATTAACAGAGAATCAATATTTGCATTTTTAATAAGATAATTCTTAAGTTATGCTATCCTTACCCGTAACAAAAATACTTAGGTGCTCATAACTGCTTCCTTCAGAATTGCTAGCAAAGCATCTTAGAATCCCTGGTGTAGTAACTTTATATACTAAGGATGAAATATAAACACCTCCCAGTTGTGTAAATGGATGGGAATTCTGGAAAAGAAAATAATATTAATATTACCAAAATTGTTACTTTGCACTAGTAATTTGTGTAGTTAAAGGACAAAGAACAATCTAATATAGAAAATATGAATCCTGTCAAAATTTTAACACAGGATGTTTGTCCTCTTCTGATAATGCTCTTAACAAACAAGCTAGCATAGCCATTTCCCTGAATCCTCCCTCATCAGAATCTATTTGTCCTGTAGATATCCAACATCATCAAAACTCTAAAAAATTTGGCTTCAGTTATTAATTTTTAATGTTTATATTAAAATGTATCTAGATATCCCACTAAAACATGGCAAACAACAAAAGTTTTTAGTGAAGCTTTCTAAGTCTGCATATTTTTCAATTTCATACTGTGAATGCCTATGCATGAATTTAAGTGTGAACAAATATGAATCCACTTTGAAGATGGATTACATATTCAGTGTTGCCCTTTAGGGATTGTGGGAGGATATGTCAGAGGATCAGAAATTCAAGCATGTCCAGAAGTTTTGCAAGACTGATTTATATTATTGGAAATCTGAAAAAAGTAATTGCTGGACTAAAGGCTGCCATATAGTACATAATAATGTCCGTCTTTGCTACTGAAGAAGGCGAGGGTCAATACACCATTTTAGTACAATTGTTACTAAATTTGTATGAATAGAACTTAGGATCAAAGACATACTACAAGAAGCTGATTAAGCTCCCTACTGTAGTACCACGTACTTAGGGGGTGGGGGAACAAGGCACTTTCTGTTCCATAATTTACAAGGCCAGGGGCATCGCCATCCCAACAATGTTACCGAAGCAGCATCCCCCCAAAAATTCCAAAATAGATCTCTCATTAAACAAACAAAAGAATTGTTTAAATACATTCATTACAATGTATCACCTTTATTTCAAATGCAGAGCAAGGCTATTAAATAAAAACAAAGATGACACAACTTAGGTTTCAGTTAACATCATGTAAGAATTGGAGCCACAAGTACTGAATTTTTCTTGTGTTGGCACATTATAGTTTCATCCCCTATTATTGAAAACTATTTTTCAGCTTTAATATCTGTGATCAGTTCAAAGTAAGCTATGGTGGAAAATACAATTAATTTTGTATGTCGGGAGAAATCAACTTATACAAATTAGGATGTATCCATTTTTTGAGTTGTGAACTATCCTCACACCTAATAGTAGGTAGGTATCAAGCTTTTAAAATTAGTTTTGTCATTTGTGTGGTCAAGGATTGAAATTCCTTTTATTTGACTAATCTGTTGCTGCTATCCATTGTATTCATGAAGAAGCCATGGACTTAAATCTGCATTCAATGGCAGACAAGTTTATAAGTAAAAATGGACTTCTTTTTAGTATATTTAATGCCCTTCTTACTGTATATGGCTCCACAGGGGTGGACAATGATTATATTGGATTGTCTCACAAGTTCATTCGTTTTGCTCGCAAGTTTCATCTATAGCGCCTGAAAACCCTGAACTCTCTATACACTCAAGTTATCCTAGTTGCCTAACCACCCCTACAACTTAGAGAACAACAACCAGACTCACTATTGGATATGTCAGTGTGTATTTTGACTGATGTTGGAAAGAACAGCATGAACTTGTGTTTACAAACTATTAAAAGCAAAAAGGAACATTTCCAACATCTTACGCTGTTTTACTATCATAAGGGTAAAACTGCCTCACAATGCAGGCAGAAAATTTGTGTGGTCTACGGGGAAGATGCAGTAATGAAGCGAGTATTTGAAAAAGTGGTTTAGTCGACTTCGAGCTGGGAATTTCTCCCTAAAAGACAAATCTTGACCTGGGCGGCCAATGGTTATGGACGTGGAAAGAATTCATGAAATGATAGTCAACAATCCACAAATTACAACTCGGATGTTGGCATTGGAGCTCAATTAAGCTCATGCTACTGTAGCCAGGAACTTGGCAATATATTGTCAACAATAATGGTGTATATTGCAGGAAATAAATAGTTTGTTTACAAAACCTAACTGCTGTAGTTATTTATCTTTTGAACTACCTTGTATTTAAAGTTTGTAAATGGAAAGTTCAGCAACTATGCTCTTGTAGCTATGCTGTGGGCAAGGTGTGTTCCCAGGCATTCTTAGTGATTGAAACGTAATGAAAAGCAAACGAACTTATGAGACAATCCTATACATGAAATGATAAATCATTGGGAAAGGAAATATTCTAGGCCTAAGTTTAGGGTACTAGTTTAGGTTTGTCAGTTATTAAGACTGAGGAAAACCTGGAAAAACCTCAATCTAGGAGGATGGCGATGGCAGGATTTGAACTGCAGACCTCCATTCACAAGTCCATGTCTTAATGTCCTCGGTCACCCATGTCTGCAGGAATGAATTGAGATGCAACATTTTCACCAGAAAACAGCAAGGTAAGATTCAACAGACCTAGAATAATTTTTCTTCAAACTTTAAATTAATGAACCATTTATTTAATTTTTGGGCAGTTGAAAGCATCCGTATGATTAGTATGATATGGATTAAATTTTTATTTAGTAACTGAACTAAATATTTTATTAATACCCGACTTTATTGCACAACCTTGACCCCCCAAAATGTATAACAAGTTGGCACTTATGCTCCCAACAATGGTTTTTATATGCATTTGTTATGAGGGAGCACTAATCAATATCACCTTCATTTGCATGCATGAAGAAACCTCTTAAATTCATGTATGATTGTAATTAAATTTTATGCATAATAGTTTGGCATTAACTTGCCAACATATTCTAAATTTGGTGGAAGTACAAGATGGATGGATGGGATGGATGGATGGATATTTAATTCAACTATTAATAGTGATACACACTATTGCATATTTTACAATACTAATCTACATGCTTAAGTATTTTTCCGTTACTTATATTAATGAAATTGTAATAATTAATACAATATTGATTACAAATATAATTAGTTAACAAACTGCTATAAAGTTTCCAAGTTACCTGGGGGCCCAATAAACTCAAACACTACAGTTATTGAGCTATTGGTACCCATTATTGCTTTTAAATTTAATAATCTATTTTGAGTGTCTTGATAATCGTGCTTACTGATTTTCCTGGGTCAATTAATCCTTACTTTGCCTAAATAATTTACTAGTTGCATTATAATTTGTATAACATTAAGAGTGGTCATGAAAAGCCTCCCAAAAATTTAGAATTTTTAGGTTAATTGCTAATTACATTTAAGAGCTAAAATCTTATGTGTAAAGGTTTGAAAAAAACGTATGAACACATTTCACATTTGTTTGAAACGGGTAAAAATAAGGCCATTAATGTGTAGAATTTATGATGCTTAGGATTATTTCCCAAAGGAATAATGAATTTACCAATACTACTGGACTATATCTGCCATAAAACAAATGCACTTAAAATTTACTATCATATGCACATTTACAATCTTGTTTAGATTGTGTTGTGGTGAACCATGTTACAACTTGATCATTAAGATGAATCTTAGAATCTACTAAGTTTCCACTATACACAGTTCAGTGCCAGTTCCAGGAGTTTTGCAGCCCGTAATTGCAAGAGCCATTCCCCACATGCTTTCAGACATGATTCATTTTATCCGGACACAAAGTAAATATATTTATGTAATATCAGGTGTAATCAATAAATAAAACTGAAGAAGAGATATATGTGGTAAAACAACAAGATTGTTTTGAGTGAAAGATATGCCATAGATATGGCTTCTTATTGCACTTAATTTGAGGTTATCCAATTGATTTTCTCTGGAGTGAAAAGCAGTAGTTACTAACAAAGTAGGCTAACAATACAAGAAGTAACTGAATGCACAAACAACAGCTTTCAGGTTGCCACTAGGGCAATAACTTACCTGAGCGGTTCATGAATCATCAATGTAAGCAAATAAACTAAACCTAGTGGCTCAAAACACTCCTGTTTACTGTAAATGTCATATTTATGTTGAATACCTGACATACACAGGATGTGTTAGTGATCATCATCAATGAGGATTGCATCCAAATCACTTGAAAGCTTTGTCACCAGTTTCATAAAAACAAAAAACAAAAAAAACAAAAAAAAATCTCCAGAAAGTAGCTAGATTTTAAGTGTGATTTGTAATTCCATCATATTTTCACATATGTTATTCATGTTTTAAGAATGTGCTGCCCCTAAAACCTACCGCCCTGGGCAGTGGTATGGCTCAACTCCCTCCTCTCTTGAGCTGGTCCCGACATAGTTACTAATAACTGCAGCAGCCGAGTGCTAGAAGATAATGCATTTGGATTTATTTGCATCAAAATGTCCCTCCACTTTTCAAATGTACTGTTTTGTTTTGTTTACTTAAGTTAACATATACAGTACCCCTCCAGCATTTTCTGGTGCTGCCATGGAATATTATTCAAATCATGTGTGACTTTATAGTGAAATTGGAATGCGGAGTTGTTATTATGAATTGTCAGAGGGCTCAGAATTTACAGTCATACACATTCAAAACTTTCTTCGCAAATATTTAATATTATAAAATAAATATTAAATAGTTGTTCCATATTTATACATGGCATATTTAGTCTAACAATTAACGTACCTGAATCGTTTTAAAACCATTATCCTCACATTCATCAAGAAGATTGCACTCCATGAAGGACCATTCAACTTCAGGTTTTGGATGACCTAGAACTTTGCAGTTTATGGTGTAATTCTTATTGAGCTCATAATAGGCGTTTATATCTATCTCTTCAAAAGAAACAGTAGGGATATCTGAGAAAAAAAGAAAGAAGAGAGTTATTTTTAATAGTATACAAATGTTTTCTTGGAAACGAATACTTGCACAATGCTAAACAATTCCTTTCTCATTCCATATTGTGCTTACATCTGCATGATTAAAAGATACATTTATTATAGATAAATGATTTCTGTTCTACCTTGCACCTACAAACAGTATCCTACTTGTCAATGATACAAATTTTGTCTTCAGAAATAATGAACTCTCATTATAGTTAACCTTAAATAACTCATTATCAAAATTAACTTATTGGATCAAATGTAACAGACTGTTTGTAAATACTGATAAGACCAGCTATCTAGACTTCAGAGAACTCTCAAACTTTCTTAATCAGTATCAGATAATTATGGATAATTCCAGAATATGCAATCAAACCTGTAAAAATTTCTTAAGCATTACTATAAGAGATGGTCAGGGTAGCAACTAAGGGGAAGATAACGGAAAGAGCTTTGAAATTTTGGTTCAGAACTTTAAACCTAGGAAAAAGTAATGTGTTAAGACAATGTATAGAATACCAAGAGAATAGCTTAATGAATGATAGATGGGACAAATTTAGGAACATTTTGGAGAAAAATGGGTTAGGATATATGGAGAAGGAGAGAAAACAACGTGAAAAATTTTTGGAAAAAGGCGAGGAAAAGATTGGAAGATATAGAAATACAAATCATGTTCAGTGAGATTGCCGAAAAGAGCTCATTAGTTTATTATAGGCCAATGAAAAATACATGGGGTAGGGAAAAATATATAGACATAGTAAATAAAGAAGAGAGAGAATCTATTGCAGGGGTAAGAACCAAAGCATGGAGGCTAAGAGGGTTAAGACAGAGTATTCCTCAGAACCAATGTCCGATATGTGGTGGTAATGAAGATATTGAACACATAGTATTTAAGTGCCAAGGAACAGAAAATTGGAGAAAAGAATTTTTTAATAAGAAGTGGTTGAAGGGGGATAGAAATACGCTTATGATTGAAATGATGTGCAACGATGCTAGAAGCATTGGACAGTTTTTGTTTCAAGAAAAAAATAAATGGCTTTGGACAGTGGATAGAGAAAAGTAGGAGGTAGCGTATCTTTCTTTGAATGGAAAACTATAGTGAATGTGTGATGGTTAAGCAATCAATAAGTGAAAAGTAAAAACAAGTGGAAATGGGACATGAAAAAACTGAAAAAACAAGATAATTTATTGACGAGAAATTGTAAAATGTGAATAATCTGTAATGATTGTCTACAGAATGCGTTGACGGGAAATTGTAAAATGTAAATAAACTGTAGTGATTGTCTACTGAATGAGTGGCCAGGGTCAAAGTGCAGTAAACAATCAAATTGTAAAACTCTTAGCACAATAAATACAAATATAAATACAAATATATAATATAAATACAAGGCTGTCATGAAATGAAAACATACTGGCCCTTTGTCAAAAGTTAAGTTGTACAACAAATGGAACTTCTGTAACACAGAAGTTTAAGAACAATATATTTTGGTTACACATACTTTGTTCTCACATATGGAATACCATTCTGGGGGTCACTAATCAGTCTGCAGTGGTATTTAAACTACAAAAAAAATTATTAAGAACAATCCGACAGGTACTATCCTCTACACCAAGTAAACCAATTTTCAATGAATTTTTAACAGATTTCCACTGTCATGTATACCGGGGGGGAACTTTAATTAACAGCTCAAACTAAAATGGTTGAAAGTGTATGATAACAGAAGCAAAAATGTTCCAGTAAACTTGGGTCTGCAAACAAACCGTGTATGAGATTTATTATTGCAAATGTGTGGTTATGAGCCACCACTGACGTCCTTTGTTGTGCTTCTCCACTTAGAAGCAGTTCACAATGTGCTCTTGTTCATAAAACTGAACATTGTCACTATGTGGAGTTGTAATCATACCATACATGACAGACAATTTGTACATTACACAATCGAAGCAGTCAGACCACTTGTCTGAATAGTGTCAGGTGTGCTGAACTCAACATAGTCAAAATGGAATCATACAGCAACGAAGAGTATGTGGACATGCATTTCATGTATGGTTTGGCTAACGGCAATGCACAGGACGCTGCATGTTGTACAGTGAAAAATATCCTGACTGAAAACACCCAGAAAGTCACACAGTTACAAGGGTCCATCAGTACCTAAGAGAACAAGATAGTTTTGCATGTGGCAGGGGAGCAGGAAGGTCTGTACACATTACACTGCAATTGAAGAGATGGTGTTGGATGCAGTACAAATCTCTCCAGGAACTTCAACGAGAAGAATTGCCACACAAGTGCCTATAGTAAGCCATAGTACTGTACGGAGAATTTTAAAGTGCAATGCACTGTAACCTTACCACCTTCAAAGAGTTCAATGTCTCAGTGATCAGAGCTTTGGTCCTCGAGTGACTTTTTGTCAGTGGATGCAATAACAGGCAGTAGTCAACCCTTGTTTTACACAAAACATTTTATTTACTGACGAAACGGGGCTCACACACAATGGTATTTTTAATTATCATAATACATATGTATGGAGCGAAGTAAACCCACTGCTGTTCATGAGTCACCACATCAGCAACATTTCTCTTGAATGTGTGGTTAGGGGTACTATGTGAACGTCTCATAGGGCCATACATTCTTCCAACAAAACTAATGGACAGTGTTACCTTTGGTTTCTACAGGGGAAAATCTTCCAGAATTGTTTGAGGGTGTTCCCCTTGAGCAACATTGGAGTACATGGTACATGCATGATGGAGCACCGACACATTTTGCTGCTACTGTAAGAACATCTAATGTGGAGATATGGTCCAAGATGGATAAGTCAAGGAGGGCCTGTACCTTGGCCCCCCAATCACCTGATCTCAATCCTTTGGATTTTGCTGTATGGGGTCACCTCAAAACTGTGTACAGCACTCCTGTTGATACCATTGAAGTACTGGAGCAGAGAATTGTATGTGTTGTCAATAATTCCAAGATGATCCAGGGGTGTTTGAAACAATTCAAAACTCACTGCAGAGACGAGTGCAGTATTGCATCCAGGTGCAACGATTACACTTTGAACACCTCCTTTAATAGGAAGAGTGATTATTATTAACATGTAACATACTAAAGTAGAGTTGTATTCCTTGTTAAGTCAGCTATGAGTGAATTATAAAGCAACTTAAAATGGCAAACAAATAAAAGTCTACTTTTCAAATTCATTTTACTTATTAGGATGATGTTCCTTAATGAAATCAATGGCAGTTCAGGACCACATATTTGCAATAATAAATCTCACACATGGTTTGCAGACCCATGTTTACTGGAACGTTTTTGCTTCTGTTATCCTATCTTTCAACCATTTCAGTTTGTGCTATTCATTATGGCACACCTGTATATCTTCTAGAAAGAATATGCTTTATTCATAATAATATGCATTGTTTTAAAAAAATATGGACTATCACATTCATAATACACATACCATTGAATTGATACATCTACATCATCAGAGACTTGTTAGAGCGATGAATAGTATATCTCATAAAGCAGTAATTTTATAAAACAAGATGCTCAATTCTTTCAAGGCATTATCAGTCAAAATGTTCAAATGGAAAGTAAAAAACTCTTATTTAAACACACATTTTACGATAAAAATAATTTTCTCACACTTAAATTGTAATGAAATTTGTAAAGATGATATACGTTCTGTAAACAGTATGTAAATTTAATGAAGAAGCCATTTATACTGATACGGTAATTTGTATCACAAATTACTCAGATGTAATTAATTATAGTAATATGAATATGTATTTTTATGTGACATTGATTTCAGATGTTTATTAATTGTAATTATTATTGGTAAATAATAATATACGGCTTTACTGAAACTGTCAACAATAACGCAATAATGCAGCAAGGGGGTGAGTTGTTTATCATTACCGGGAACCAGGAAGTTACGTAATGTTTCGCGCGTTTTTTCCGTTTAGAAGCTTCTAGAATGTCTCCTAAAGCAATATGTATTCGTGGTTTTCATTGGATAGTAAAATAGACGCTAATGTTGGCGCGTTTTATTAGCCAATGGCAGTTCATTTATAATCTTTAGGCGTATCTTGAGGCAGGCCTATAAATAAGCCAGGTTCGAGGTAGAGTGTCTCCCAGTTCTACAAAATTCTCAGTACTATACACGTCGGTCTCTCAGTTCATTTATTTCGCCAAGTTACGCGCAGCAGAATTACGAGAATCTAAATTATTATAAAGTTAATTCTACACAAAGTTGAAGTATGCAAGTTAAAAGTGATAATTAAGAAGTTATTAAAAACAGTTTCAGTTTGGCAAGTATCCAGATAAATATGTAAAAAGTGTTAGTGAATGTGTTCGGCAATAAAAGTTATAAAACCAATTTCTTCATTAAGTATCATTTCTGGATAAAAGATTCCTTTCCGATTCACACCCTGCAAGAGATACAAGTTCTACCAAGATAAGATGATAGCTAGCCGGAGGACAATATACATAACCTTAAATTCTTTCAGAAACTAATTGATACAAATTGCTACGCCAGAGGGAGCTACGAACCAAACAAGGAGTGACGTCACAGGATGGCAACGCGTGAAGTAAAAACACATATTTGCTCTCGCAAATTGGCTTCCAAACACGGAGCTACAATTAATGTTAAATAAATATAACATTAATACCGCACCATATTGGCACCCTGAACGTGGGGCGCGATAACCAGGAAAGGAAGACGAAGTGACCAGGAAAGGAAAACGATGACCAGGAATGAATCAACATAACCAGGAAGGGACGAAAGCAGCAGTGAAATGATCTACAAGACGCAGATTCCAGAAACAAAAGGAACGACAGACTACATGGATGATTGGACATCGTAATTCCGAGATTGAAAGGCAACAAGGAATTCAACTACAAGACGACGTAGATTCATCACAACACAACGCAGAAGCGACATACAAATCTAGGAGAATGGGGCAGAACGCTGGACATCAAAGCTACATCAACATAAAGCATCACAAAGGTATCGTAATTTTTTTTTAGAAAACAAAAACAATGGCTGCTAGTAATACAGAAGAAACAATGATGGAAGGAGATAGTGTAACAGTTAGCTGTAATTCAATACAGGTTACAAAAAAAAGCTCAAACAATGTAGTATTGGAGGGAGGAAATGTTAGTGCAGAAAGTAAGAATAGAATAGCAGGAAATATTAATTCTGATACTAGAATGATTATGGATATGATAAAAAAGATTAATGAGAATATAGAAAAGAAACTAGATCAATTTAGGGAAGATATGCAAAAGAGTTATAGAGAATTGAGGGAAGCTATGGACAGGGATCATAGGAAATTAATGGAAAGTATTGGTAGGAGGAATGAGAAATTAGAGCAAAAAGTAGATCAAAGTAGTGAAGAAATTGAAAAGAAAGTTATGAAGCTAGATAGTAGTATGCCAGAAATGAGAGATGAAAATGAGGAAGTAATAGCAAGTGAGACAGGAGAAATTTCAAAGAAAATGTCAGATATGAGCAGGGATAGAGTTAACAAAGAAAGTGAGGTTAATACTAAAAGTGAGGTTAATGTAGAATGTACAGAGTTAGGAAGTCAAATGAGTAGTATTACAAGTGAGCTAAGAGAGATGAAAGAGGTTATGAATGTAGATGTAAATGAGGCGCAAGTTAATTTCAGAGGGGAGATATCAGAAATACAGAATGAATCAGAAATGCAAAGAAAGAAATTGTACCAAAATGTTCAAAATGAAAACTCCAGTCCAGTACAGTTTAGTACAGATTTGTCAAAGTACTTTCAAAGTAAAGAGATAGTAGAAGAATTGAAAGTGACAGTTGTTAAAAGATATGTAGTTCAAGAAACTGTAGATTGTTTTCAAATATTATCAGGGAATGAAATTTCAAATGAATACAAGAGGTTATTCATTAACAAAAATTTGAAGGTTAGGTTACGGCTACGAGTAATGTTTAGCCACACACAATTTGATCCAGGAGGGTAAATAGAAATGAGATGTAAAGTAAATGCTGGATAGGTAAAGATGACTTGCAGAGAAATGTATTGGAACGTAAGAGGGTTAACTAAATATATATGTCATGAGAAAACAGAAATAAATTCAAAAAAAAAAAAATAGAAAAATAAAAAGAAATAAATATTAAAAAAAAAATAAATAAATAAATTTTTAGTAACTGTAACAGTATTTGAAAATTAAGAATGTAAAGATTTAAACTTAATATGATATTAAATTAAAAGTACGTAAATACAATTCAAAGAGTATTGTTAAAATAAAATTCAAAATAACAAAAATGGTAAAAATAATTCAAAACAAATACTTATGTAGCAAACAGAAAAGGTGAAACATTGCCTAGATTTAAGAGATGTAAATATTTGTATAGAGGTGAATATTTTGGTAAAAATGTTAAATAATTACAAAAATTCTAAATGTATAAATTTTTGTCAACTTAAGAAAGTAAACAATTTGGTAACAGTAATCAAATAATTTAAGGTAAGGTAGTTGCTATAAAAAAAAAAATTTTTTGTGATGTCAGATAAATATCTAAGTTAATTAAACCAGAGCCAGTAAGTAGTGGCGAGATAAAACATATGTCGTGTGTTAAATGCGTGTAAAGTGTTTAGTGAAAGTGATAACATGTGTTCCAAGATTTAGGAGACTAAAAACACAATTTTAAAATTTCTAAACAAGTTATAAATATTTATAATTATGTTTCTAGTGGGGCATATGATACGGTAATTTGTATCACAAATTACTCAGATGTAATTAATTATAGTAATATGAATATGTATTTTTATGTGACATTGATTTCAGATGTTTATTAATGGTAATTATTATTGGTAAATAATAATATACGGCTTTACTGAAACTGTCAACAATAACGCAATAATGCAGCAAGGGGGTGAGTTGTTTATCATTACCGGGAACCAGGAAGTTACGTAATGTTTCGCGCGTTTTTTCCGTTTAGAAGCTTCTAGAATGTCTCCTAAAGCAATATGTATTCGTGGTTTTCATTGGATAGTAAAATAGACGCTAATGTTGGCGCGTTTTATTAGCCAATGGCAGTTCATTTATAATCTTTAGGCGTATCTTGAGGCAGGCCTATAAATAAGCCAGGTTCGAGGTAGAGTGTCTCCCAGTTCTACAAAATTCTCAGTACTATACACGTCGGTCTCTCAGTTCATTTATTTCGCCAAGTTACGCGCAGCAGAATTACGAGAATCTAAATTATTATAAAGTTAATTCTACACAAAGTTGAAGTATGCAAGTTAAAAGTGATAATTAAGAAGTTATTAAAAACAGTTTCAGTTTGGCAAGTATCCAGATAAATATGTAAAAAGTGTTAGTGAATGTGTTCGGCAATAAAAGTTATAAAACCAATTTCTTCATTAAGTATCATTTCTGGATAAAAGATTCCTTTCCGATTCACACCCTGCAAGAGATACAAGTTCTACCAAGATAAGATGATAGCTAGCCGGAGGACAATATACATAACCTTAAATTCTTTCAGAAACTAATTGATACAAATTGCTACGCCAGAGGGAGCTACGAACCAAACAAGGAGTGACGTCACAGGATGGCAACGCGTGAAGTAAAAACACATATTTGCTCTCGCAAATTGGCTTCCAAACACGGAGCTACAATTAATGTTAAATAATTATAACATTAATACTGCATCATATTGGTTCCACAACGTGGGGCTCAACAACAAATTACGTAAAAACATATTACGTAAGCAATACCGCATCAATACGTATTGTATACTATTCTGTGAATAAATTCTATTCTATTTAATTAACAATTCACAGTTATCGAAAAAATCTATACACAGTATGTTAAAATTAACTTCTAAATTTTAAAATAAAAATTTATAAAATTTTAACATGAACATGTATGATTAATAGTATCATGTCTAAAATTTTGGCTAATAATGATAAGCAATTTATATTTTACAAATATTTTAATTAATTGACTTTTTCTGTGGGATGAACAAAGTATACACACATTTATAAACAGCCTGTACATCATATGGTGCAGTTTGTTTTCATCAGTGATACAAGTGTGTAGCCTAATCTTTGTACTTGGTATGGAATAATTGGCCATATACTACTGGTGGCAGCAGTGGTGATGGTGGTTCCCATTATTATCAACAGACTTCTTGTCGTATGTATTCAGTTCTTTAGAGGTTTAGTAAGGTAAACATCAAATTCTTCAAAAAAGAAACATGACATAAACAATGTTGGTTTCAGCAAGTTAAAATGACACCACAAGCAGCCCAAATAAATATGACAAGGATTTATGGCATGTTTTCTGGTCATCGCATTTCTAGGTTTGGGGACAACCTGACCACCATGCTTCACAAACTTAATATCTTCTGGCTATTATTTATTTGTCAGATGAGTCACTTTATGCAGCATTACATGAATTTCTCAGTGTGAAATAATTTCCATATCTAATCATTTACCATAAAAAATTAAAAAAAAAAAAACATTACGGATATTATCCAAAAAGTAGTGGAATCTCACACACAGTGAAGCAATTAATAAATAGAAACTCCATATAGCTTTCCTAAACCTCAAATTAATCAAGATTTCAGACACAATAGAATTCTGAATACATAGAAAACCCACACACCAGATAATTACATCAAAGCACATAGTTACAACCCAAAGCACACAAAGCAGCAGCTTTCAACAGCATGACTCATAGATTAATCAGCATCCCCCCTCAACAGAACTGAATACTACAAAGAATATCAACACATTGTCAAATCTGCAGTAGAGAATGGATTCAGCCAGGAAATGGTAAATAGGAAAATACGTAAATTCAAAAGACAAAAATGCATCAAGCAGGTCATTATACTTTCTAAAGCAGGATATAAGATCAACTTCAGGAAATTCACATACCACCCAGGTCTCTTTCACAAATTTCAGAAAATATTCAAGATCACATCACCCTGGCACCTTACAACAAATTTAGCATCAATAATCTCATTAAAGCAAAAATATCTGATCCCATATCCCAGGACAAAAAGTCAGGAATCTACCAGATCCAATTGAAAATTGTGAGAAGGTTTACATTGGAAAAACAAAAAAGGAACATAGGCACCCGCTTCGAGGAACACTGGCATTACATAAAGTTCAAACAGACCAACAGATCAGCAGTTGCTTTTCACTTCTAGACCCAAAACCATGAAATAGACATCAATATCCAGTTGCTGAAATCAGGCCAAAAACCCAAAGAGCTTCAAGTATGGGAGAAGATTTACATAAAGAAGTTTGAAAACCACATCATGAACTTTGATTTGTCAGAAACAGACAACACTCTAATTAGTTTCATCCAGAGGACAGTCCAGGCTTTTAACAATGTGACTTGAGAGTTGATCCGACAGTCAATAAGCAGCTGATGATGTGAGCCCATGCTCATGATACATGTTCTGCAAAATAAATAGGTGAGTGAAGCTACTAAGAGTGTTTAAGTTGACTCCACTTTCATCAAGTGTATTTTATTAAGGATATTGCTCTATCAGATGACAAAGTTATTATAAAAATTTACAGTGATGTTTTGTATACACACAAGCACAAATATACATTGAAAAGTAGTAAATTCAAATCTATACAAAGTAGAATACCAAATATGTTAATTTATAGCTTGTGCTAAACATTTTTTATGTCAGTTGTGTGTAATTACATACAATAAAGGAAGGTATCTACTCCTTAAATGCTATGGGCATGTTTTTGGATAAAATATGTTTTTAATTTCCTTTAAAAATGTTTATTTACACTGAATTTGGGGGGGAAAAATTTAAAATGGTTTTTATCCACTTTTCAATATTTAAACCTGAGTAGAATATGATTAACATCATTTTATTTTAATTTTACATAATAAGTCCTCCTTAAGTATAATTTATTAGCATTAGTTAGCCTCCTTTTTCATCGATACCTTTTGCTTGAACAGTGATTTCTCAGTAACCATTGAAGCTATTTTTACAAAGGCACCTCTATCTGATGATACTACCTACCATGGCAGCCTGCAACAGTCTGCTTTCAGATATGCCTGATAACATCTGTCTTCAAATTGGTAAGCAAATGTAACAAATAATATTTTTATATTATTAGAGCACTTTTCTCAAAAACTAAGAAAGCAGTAGTAGCAAAAGAGTGTCTAATGCCCAGACACTTGGATGTGGCTTGTTTTCCAGTATAATTTTTTAATCCAGATGGAAAACTATGAAGCTGAAATTTAATTTTCATGCAGCTTAACACTGTTGTGTCATATGTTGTAAAGTTAACCTATCATTAAGCAAAAAAGAAAAAAATAAATGCTTATGTTATAGTATTTGCCATTTCTCTTTTGTTTACAAAAAATAAAGTTAAAAAAATGTTGCTGTCTCATTGCTAAGAAGAAAATAAACTGCTGATCTGGTGTCTTATTACTTTTAACAGTATAAGTGAACATCCATGGGTTGAGAATAATAAGTGTGAGTGCTAGAATAACAGGTAATGGGCCAGGCACAAGAATTACCATGGAATGTAGATTTAACAAATAGGTATCATGCCATTTGCAAGAAGCAACTTTAATAACTGGTTGTTCAGAATCACGCTTGTTCAGGAAGAACACTTCTTATTGGACACACTAGTAGAAGAATTTACTATGGTAAAATCGGAAGACCAAGCTAAAAACATAGAAGTCAAGAACATAATAATTTGTGCATTGCATAAATAACTTTCACTTAGAAATAATCAGGGATTGCAACACAGCATACAAGATTACTCAGAAACTTACAACTGTATTTCAACATGCAGGAATTGCATCACGACTTCTAATGGGAAAGAGATAGCTAATACTTAAGTACAATGAAAATAATAGACTTGAATTCATTTTAACATTTGACAAGCTGATCAAAGATTTGAAATTCTCAGATGTGAAGTGAGTGTCAGCACAGCGAGATCATCTGTTACTTATTGCTTGCTATGCCATCGTCCTAAGACGGTATAGTCACAGTGATTGAGACAATGGACTCAGAATTGACATTAGAATTTGTCAAGAATCAACTTCTTCACTAAGAAATTAAAAGAAAAAGTTTTAAGAATGAGGAGGAATGCTTCAAGTCATTTGTTACCAAACAGAACAAGCCTCAAAAAGAAAGTTTATGTATGATTGCTACTGCTGCACAAGAAAGGAGCATAAGAAGTTAGAATGTAAATTCAAATTTTCAGGAAGGAGGAAGCAAGCCAGATGAAGAAGGGAGAGCAAATTATAGATTAGGTCCCGAGACAGGCAACTGTGTGCAATTTTATGTTGATTCCAGAGAATTGGATCATCTGGTGAGCTCAGAAAAGTATTTTCTAAAGTGTGTAGATTTAAAGGAACCAATTAGAATAAATATTGTCAAGAAAATGAGTGGTTGATGGCAATAAAAATAGGTTTTGTTAGCATGAAAAGGCTACTGTAAAGAATTTACTTTACATTCCTGATTTGGCAAATAACTATGCTTTCTGTAAGAAGAATAGAAGAATAGGAATTTTGGGGTTTGAGGTTAAGTTCAAAAAGAATAAAGTAACCATTTACAGAAACAATGAAGAGATTATTAAAGGTTTTAGGAAAAACAACTTATATGAAGTAACTTTCAGGATTAAAGAAAGAAACCAGAGGCACAAAAGGCATACTGTGTGGCTCTACAAAATGAGAGACGGTACCAGTGGCTAGGCCATGCAAGAGAAAATGAAGGAATTGAAGAGAAGAAATCTTATTAACTGTGAGTGTGTAAATTCTCAACTCTTATTATGTGAGCCATATATAAAAGGCCATCAGACCAGACTGCCCTTTAATAATACAAAATATCTTAAATCGAGCAGAGTTTTGGAAATGATCCATTCAGACTTATGTGGGCCTATAAGTCCTGTTATGCACAATAATAAGAGATACATGTTGTTTCCCGGTGATTATAGTCATTTTGTGTTGGTTTATCTATTAGAAAATAAAGCCAAAGTCTCAAAATATCTCAAGAAGTATGTTGAGATGGTGGAAGCCAAACTTAATTCCAAAATATCAGATGTAGATGCGATAATGGCAAGGAATATGTGAATAAGGAATTTCAACAATTTTATGCAAATAAGAGAATTACAACTGAGCAAATGATTCTGTATTCACCGTAACTGAATGGAAAGAGCAAGCAAATTAATCACACAATAATTGAAAAGGCCAGAATGATACTTAAAGACAGTCTTTTCGACAAAGAATGTGGGGAGATGCTGATTATACATCAGCATACATAGTAAATACATTGCCCACTTTACAGAATAAAATACCAGCTGAGATTTGGAATGGAACAAAACCTAACTAGCAAGCTGAAGGTATTTAGCTCAGACATATACACATATAAACAAGAAAGAAAGGAAAGTTTTCCAGAAAAAGCAAGAAATGATATATGATAGGATATAGTGAAAATGGCTATATGGATTATGGAATACAGGAGAAAGAAAAGGGCAAGAGATGTGATATTTAATGAAGAGAAGGAGCCATTATACACTACACAAAATTTGCAAGAATTACTAGAAAATGGAAACGAAGAATAACTGGACTCCGAGAAGAATATACAGAAAGTAGAAGAACTCTTACTAAAAATGAACAAGAAAATAAAAAAACACGCCAAATAAAATGCATTAGAAGAAAACCAATTTATTTGAGAGATTATGAGTATGAATTTACTGCTTTAAGCATAGAATGTTTATTGCAAAATGATGAACCAAAAACTAAAAAGGAAGCCTTAGGTTGAAAAGATACAGGGGAATGTTTAGAAGCAATAAACAATGAAATGAAATCACATGAGAAGCACTCTACTTGGACAGTTGTTGAAAAAAACCCAAACAAGAAAATCATAATAGTTGCTGGGTATTTAGAAAGAAAGAAGAAGATATTTACAAGTCAAGATTAGTTGCAAAAGGATATGAGACTTCAGAATATGATGAAACCTATGTTTCAGTTGGTAAATTACCTACCTTGAGAACCTTGTTATGTATATCAAACCAAAAGAACTAGCTGATTGAACAAATGGATGTTAAAACTGCATTTTTAATGGTGTATTCAAAGAAGAAATACACATGCATCTACCAGAAGATATGAATGAGAAATATGTTTGCAAATTGAACAAATCATTTTCGACTAAAACAAAGCTATGGGTGTTGGAATGATACATTTCATAAGCTTATAAACAGTGATTTCAACTGTTCTGTACATGATACTTGCTTGTATGCGAAATGTGAAGGTGATAATTCACCATTATATGTATTTGTTTTTGTTGATGTTTTATTATTACACAAGGATGAAACTGTAATCAGAAAATTCCAAAGGGAATAGACGTCACAATTTGATATGACTTGTCTAGGAAGTGTCAAAAAGTTCTTAGTACTAGAAATTTATAAAAGTTTAAAGAATAGCATTATTAGAGTCCATCAAAAGTCCTACACTGAAAAGCTATTTTGTAGATTACAAAGAAATAAGCATCCCTGTAGTGAAAGGTTTAGTTCTCACTAAAGAAACTGATACAGAGAATTCATTGGCTGTCTGATGTATTTAGTAATGGGTACTAGGTCTGATTTAAGTTTTATTCTAAATCTGTCAGTAGATTTCAGGACTGTGTTAATAACACACATTGGGGCTTATATTTAAAAGGTAATGCGATATTTAAAACATACTAAAATTATAGGATTAGTTTACACACAAATGGGAATAAAGATCCAATTGTTGGGTATGCAGAATCAGATTGGGCTGCAGATCATGTTGATCAGTGTGTGTTCAGTGGTTCAGTGAACCCCCGGAAAAAAGTTGGTTGTTTAAATATATACGTTTATAATATGCACAATCTTTCTTTGTTTCTTTCTCATATTAGGTCACTTACCTGCATTTTTTATGTATTTTTGTTGTATGAAAAACTTAAGTCATTGAGATAGCATGTATATGTGCCAAACCTTTGCTCAGGCATTGCCAAGGTTCAATTTCTCTTCTGAACCTCCTATAGTAAGCTTTATGATGTTCCTTCGGCAGGGAGGGGCAAGGGGAAACGTTGCTAGGAATATGTGAATTTGAACTGGTGGAATAACCAGCTCAACTGTGTTGGACTCTGGCAGAAACACACGAATTGATTCGAACTGAAAATGCAGCACACAGCCAGAGCAATTAGCACATGTGTTTTCATTGTAATGGATTTACTTACAATTGTTTAACAGTGTATTCAGTTATTTACTTGTGCTTTTAGTGTTCATCTGTTCTTAGAGTTTGTTTTCAAAGAACAATGAACAGCATTCATATCTTTTACAAATAAATTTCTCATCTTTAAGCTTGGAAGAGAAGTATAAAATAAAGAGACTTGTAAGCCAATATCTCAGCTCCAATTAAAATAAGCGCAAACCAACCGAGGTAAGATACTTATGATATGTATTGCACCAGGGCATAGTGGGTTGGAGCATAATGTTCCGGTTCCCAGCCATGGAATACACTTTAATTCAAACCCAACCATTGGTGCCCATGTATAGGACTGATACCCACTTAGCTTCATAAGAAATTTGAACAGCTACGATAGGCAGCAATCTATAGGTCACAGAAGTCTATATTTTAATTAGGGGAAGCATGATGCTGACCACACCATCTCCCCATATCAGCTGGATGATTGTTCATCTCTGTCATGCACACATGGGTGAGGCTGGCAATTTTGTTGGTCAGACCAGGCCCAACTGGTTAGGCTGTTGTACCACATAACATCATTACTACTATAATAGTATAGATAATATATGCAGAAAGATTTACATACCTGTAACTTCAAGAACAATACGCATCCATTGCTCAGTGTAATCATTGAAAGCACGGAGTGAATAAGTACCCGAATCACGTACATCTATGTGGTTAACTGTTAATACTGTTTGCGTTCTTGCTTCCGTTGTGTTAACCACATATTTGCTCGAAGTAGCTGGTATGGTTTCATTCTGATGATACCACTGGAATGAGGCAAGTGGTATAGCATTAACTTTTACTACCCACACAACATTTGGTGTACCATATTTTACTATTGTAGGGTTGTCTCCATCAAGAGTTAGTTTTATATTATGGTCCTTTGCACCTGAAAAAAGAAAAACAAATACAGTTTTTAAAAATCTAATGTGTAAAACTCAGTTATCTTTACCCATTACCATTTCACAGGCATTATACAAACAATTCATAGAAATCAATAACTCACAAGCTGAATAAATGCCCAACTTGCTTCACTAAATCCTCTTACTTGCTTGAGCATGTTTCATAGGCATGTTGCCTAATCTTCAGCCATTTAAGATTGCCCAACATGTTACTGATATCTTCCAGGATTCTGGAGATTCTTCTGTCTGGTTGATGAACTTGTACAGTAGTGTGTCTTCCATGACAACTTCAAAATTCATTAGCACTGTTTTGTGTTTCAGTATATAAATATTTTTCCAGACATCTAGCTCCTTAGTTGTAGTACTGCTTATCATTAGATGTATGTTTTTTATCTTGTAATTTGTACTCCAGAGGATTTTTCTACCCAACAGTTTTTGTGTGTTTCAGATGTTTTTCCAGGCAGGTTGTTTTTGCTTTGGATTTTCCTATGCATATTTTTCTGCAGTGTTCAAAATTATTTCTTGTCATACCAACTTTCTTGGATGGACATCTTTTTGTCTATCTTAATTGTATGTGAAGGTGGCAAGTGATTTTTTTAAAATGCTCTTCTTTTTTTCTGCAGTGTGAATGGTTATGGTTGCCATTTGTTTCTTCCTATACATTTAAACATTCTGAACACTTGCTTTCTCTATGATTTATCTATAGTAGGTAGAGGGAACATGTATTCCACCCAAAATTGGATATCATATTTCATCAGAAATACATACTTTGTGGTCTCTTGAATCCAAAAAAATAATTTTTAGAAAAAAAGGTAATAATAATTTCTGACCATTGTGCGCAGGCAATAGACATATTAAACAGTGGCAAAATTCTTGAACAATAAAATATTAAAATAGTAAGACAAATAACTTTAAAAACTATGAGCAGGGAAATACTTTATGAAACACAATGACAGTAATTGAAAAGGGAGCACTTTTTTCAAATTTTAGCAAAACACTTTCATAAGTATTGCCCCAATAAAAAATCAAGGATAAATGAAAAGGGAGACCAGTACATTCAAATACTATCAGAAATAAAAAAAATTAAGGGAGAAAATGAAAGATTATTACACTTTTTTAAATCTACAAACTTAAGAGTTATTCAAATGCAAATATAAAAATCTAAAGAAACAATATAAGTCAGCACTAAATGACCTAAAGAAGCAACAATATGGTAACAAAATAATAAACTCAAATAATAAAGTCAAGTCAATATTGGGAATAGTAAAAGAAACTGGTATATATCAGATGACATATCCGTTTTCATTTGTTCACATGGTATCAACAGCATTAGTATTTCTGTTCATTAGTCTTCTAAAGAGACATAGAGTTACTTTGAGTGCCACCTGATAGTTAAAAATGAAAATATATGCAGAAGCGAGTACAGCTCATCATATGACTCAAATGGGTTAATTATGCATGAATTTTGTAAATACTAAAATAAATTACTTACCATAAATATTTATAACTTCAGAAATGGCATTCCAGTTGTCAAGCTGATCAATAGCAAGGCAAGAATAATTTCCAGCATCTTTAAGTGTAACATTTTCAACTGTAAAAATAATTGTATCACATTCATAGCCAGGTGTCCTGTATGAGCATGGCTTTGCTTGCTTCTCACCCTGAAATAATAACAAATAAATGAAGAAACAAATTCACATTTGAGCACAATTTCAGACACTGAACACAAATAAGAAAGCAAAAGCTATAAAGTTGAATGATTAATCAGCTTTGTTATACAAGCAGAAAGCTACTTTACACTAATAATGCAAAATTATACACTTTCCGACCTGCACAGCTTTAGGCACTCTGAACTTTGTGGTGAATTTTACACCAGACTCTGCACGTGCTGTACATTCTATTTGAAGAGTGTCACCAACCATTACAGGATGTTTGTACTTTAAGGAAGGCTTGTAAACATGATCTGTATGTTCTGCAAAAGAAAACACAGTTGATATTGTACATTCAATTGGCATTTAATTCCTTAACTGCCTCACATGCTTTTATAATGAAAAGGAAACTTCTCTAACACACATGCACGCACGCACACACACACACACAAATCAGATTAATAAATATGGTACACAAATAACTCTTAACACATTCTTGTGCAATCTTGCAACTTGCAGAACTATGAAGTAGAAGCATCACTGAACAGGCAAATGCTAGTTTTTCTTCTAACATATAAAAAATTTTGAATTATTCGCCCATATCAATTAAAAAGATACTCTAAATTTTCACCTTAACCTCTTACATATTTCTAACAATTCTTTTATGAAATTATTCACTGTCAAGTTAAAAATTTTGTCACTGTTGGTAAAATCTTTTTCATAAAAAAAAAAAGAACTGTAACCAAAGTCATTGTGATAGCTTTCGTTTTGTGTAAATAACTGATGTTAATTCTATAATGAGCCAGGTACCTTTAAAGGAATCCTTTAAAGATAGAAAGAATAAGTAAGAATGTGTGTGTGTTTTTACCTTTCATTCAAGATTCACTGTGGAATGTTGATACATGGCATAATTAGAGAGTAGGCTAAAGGACAATTTAACTTTCCCAAAACAAGAGGGGGAGGGAGTGTTTATTATGATGTGCTAAGTCAAAAAATTGAACACACTCTTATTATCGAGTTTTGCAAAAATTATTACATAACAAAGGTTTATCAACTGCCTCTGTGGACAGCTGGTTGGTATTTGGGCTATTCATGCCAGAGGTCAATTCTCAGCTGCAGCAGGGGAGTTGATTTTTATGTAGAATTATTCTCCTCTGTCTAACTGGAATGGAGGAATTCAGATTTCAAGTGGAATTATTCCTTTATGCTTGCGGAGAGTGAATGTAAAAGTGAATGGAACATCTTTCAATTAAAGGGAATGAAACTTCCCTAAAAAAAGTGAACATCAAGTGATTGTTTCTTTTAAGTCAAACTTCTCAATACAGCCAAAGTAGTTAAAGGTGAAAAAAAGGTAAAAAGTTATTGACATAATTTTTCTAACAGATTATATTATTCACAGAATATTGATAATACAAATATTTAAGTATGCAAATCTTTAATTATTATTAATTATTATTATTATTATTTATTTTCATTATTATTCATGTACATAAACCAGTTAATGTTTGATATGTTATAATTCTGGAGCAAAACTTTAGTGCTATAGAGGTTACAATATACAAGAAGTCATTAAAGCATAATTCTGACATGTTTCCCCATTGTGGGATGTCATTAGAATCTGGTGATATTCAGGTTGCTAGGTTCCATTCATAACTGGCAACTCCTCTGCAAATACACACATGTTACATTATTGGGATGGTTAGTCATGTATCTGTGATATACACGCTCTATTTTTATATTTGCAGGTGTTCAAATTTGCACGCCAACCATTTAATCACCAACTGATGCACTAATTATAATATGACATATCATATTGCTTATATTATATTAATTATATATTATACTAATTAGATTGCTATTTCTATTAGCTATAGTTTAATTAATTAAGCTAATTATACAAGTATTATTATTATTATCATCATCATCATCAATTATTAGGTCTTAGCTTTGTAGTTAACTAGAGATTTGAATTGTGTTTGCAATCTTTAGTGTAAATGTTTGTGTGGGATTTTATTTTTAGAGGAAGAAGATCTGCATAGAATGTATGAAATGTAATTATTTTTTTTAGATAAGTATGCTAAACTCATATTAAAACATAACTAAGTTGTTCTTCATCCTATTTAAGTGCAGTGATTTGCAACATTTAATAACATATGCACATTATATAAATTAAGTCCATAGCATGGTTCAGTGCTTAATTCAGCACTTAGGTGCATCCAGGTTATAAGTTATAAGTAATCAGTGATTACGGGGAAAAGGAAGGTGATGACCAAACCCTTGCACCAAAGAAAATAGCAGAATATATATATGACAACAATTCATAATACTAGCAGAAGACCAAAATAGTGCTTCTTTTGTAAATAGATTGTTTGATGGTTTCTCTGGTTATATATCTAGTGACTCAAGTTAAAATATTGATTGTCCTGACATGCAGCATCAGGCATCTTTGTTTTTTAGTAACCTGAGTTAGGCTGTGTCCCCTATAGCTTTGAGGTTAAAGATGCTTTAAATTTGTATAAAATAAATAAAAGAAATTATGGACAAGGGAAGATGTATAGATAACTGATCAGTTTGGTTTCGAATGGATGTGCACAGAGGCAACATTTCTGAGAGGATTAAATAAATCTGATGAGCAACACTCACAGGATTTTATCTACCCATTACCACCTCACATTTATATTATATTAACTAACTAACAACAAGGCAGAAACAACCCAACTGGGCCAGAGCCTACCCTGCTTAACACCCACCCAAACCGAGGAATCACACTCCCCAAGATGACAACACCCGGGGACAGGGGGCAGAGGGCCTATGGATCAGAGAGTGAGAAACCAGGATGGGTGATCAGCCACATACCTGGGATGAGAGCGAGGAAGTGGATGTAGGTGCAGCTGAGAGATGAATGATAGGAAAGGTGATTATGGAGCACCGGTGGAATGAAGCATGGTGGGGGAAGCCGGAGAACCAGGAGAAAACCCACCCAGTTGCTGCTTTGTCCACCACAAATCCCACATGTTGGTCCCTGGGATTGAGCCTATGCTACTTGGCAAGAGGCGAGTGCTCTAACCACTCAGCCAGGGTGCCGCCTTGTATTATGTATTATATATTGTATATTATATTCACATAAAAAATTAAAACTTCTATTCACTTTGCATTTATCATAACTATTAACCTCAAAGTAATTTCAAATTAAAAAAATAAAAACTTTATTACATGCAAGATGCAGAAGCACCAGTCAACTATTTATTTATAATAAATATTTTTATAAAATTAAAATAAATTTCTGTTAGTGGAAAATAAGAATCAAATTATAAAACAGTAAAACAGGCATAAAGCAAATAACACTTCAGAAATGGCTAGTGATATGAAAACAGTTATTCGGCAAAAATTGTATGTCTTAACAGGCTGTACAATTGTAAAGACAATTTCTGCCTATCTTATACAGTTTGCCAGCTTTAAAATTCATTAAGAATGATTCACACTTGACAGACTCTTAGAGAAAATTCAAGGTATACACCTTATTCTTTAGGCCAATATCTCAAACTCTGATATTGTAATTAAAATTAAGTCATTTTGGGGAAAATAAATTATAACCAAAATTTATCCATGTAAAGGGTTGTTTTGGGATGGGGGAAATTTCATCAGAATCCTCAATTTGCATTCTCAAAAGATGCTGGATAAAAATACTAAGTTTTGTATATATCAAACTTTTTTTGTTTTTTGTTTTGTTATTAATAGAAAGGTACACAAATTTTTAAATAATACCTTTTTTACTTTCTCTACTATGTATAGTAAGTAGGGGAAGTATTGTATTCCACCCAAAAATTCGATACCGAGATTTCACCGGAAATACATGTTTTGAGACCCCCTGAATCCATAAAAGCATGTCCGTGTGTGTGTGTGTGTGTGTGTGTGTGTGTGTGTGTGTGTGTGTCTGTGAACAGCATAACTCAGAAACGAACAGTCGGATAAACACCAAACTTGGTATTCAGGTTCAGTATCTTCCAAGAATGAGACACAAAGGTTTTCAAGAAAATCCCCCCACCCCAGATTACCCTTTACATAGAATATTTTTCGAAAATTTTAATTTTTTCAAAAATGGCTCTAACGATTTTGATTAAAATATCATATGTTTAAGATATGTTCATATGTTTATGACAAATAAAATGTATATCTTGAATTTCCTGGGAATGTCTCCAAAAGTATTCTTCATTGTGAACGACTTTTGCATAACTGGTAAACCTTAAGAGATAGATAAAATTTTACTACACAAAAAATGTAGATCGCGTTAAAATACACAATTCATGTCATATACATTTTTTTGTTGAGTGAACCATTTTCAAGATATTACTTGTTATTCCCTTAAATTTTTCAATACTTATTTTCTCAAATGGGAATTCGTTATTCATTTTTTTGTCTTGGATATGCAAAGAGTATTAATCTGTGGGAAAGGGAATGGTGCTGCACCTAGCAACCAGCTATTAAGAGATATGTATGTGCTTAAAGGCTACTGTATTTCCAAATTGCCCTTGTAAATATATATTCCCCTTACATCTACAAGAAAATTAGCAATAAGATAGACTCTGCAAATGTTTATCTCGATTAACATGAAGTAGATGGAGAATAAGCATTTGTATAAATAGTTTGTACAAGAGTAGAGAAAGTCATGTGAGTGTAACACATCAGATGTTTTTTCCTTCCTTCTTTCAAGGAACATCAAAACATATTTGAATGCTAATGAATTTTTTGGTGAAATACAATGCTTTCTCTATCTAGGCAATCAAGCAACAGAGAAAATTAACTCTTAAGAACCTGGGCTTTAATTATGAAATACTCTTATATCTCTGCTCATTATAATGAATAAATTACTACTGATATATGATTAATGGTAATTTACGAAAAACATTAAAGTTCCACTGAACTGCACTTCTGTGCTTAATGGCATTCATTCACCCGTGGATATATCATTTTCCATTAAGTTTCATCTCAATCTATATACTCCCCTACCCACACATCACTTATTACCTTCCTAATGTGAGATTTTGTAATTTACTTAGTAACTGACTTTATTTAATATGTCATTATATTAAGCTTTAAAAAGATTGGCATACTATAGTATATTAATTATTAACAAGAATGAAAGCATTATGATTGAATCACTTTGTTACCAATGAATTATGGTATATGAATGATTATTTCTAAAACCACACACAATTCAAGATGATAGTTTAGAGCAATGTGGTCCAAATGGTGACCTACAGGCCACATGCTGCTTTTGTAGGCATTTTATGTTGTCCATGTAGAAATTTAGAAAGTCACTAACATAAATAAAAGAAATACCTACTAAAGAATAAAATAGTTTTAGATATTATTTAAAATGGAAAACATACTTGAAAGATTTTGTAATAAGCCATGTTCTACATCCAGTTTAAGAATGCTAGGCATAGATTATACAGAAAATAATTCCACCCCAAACTACCCTTTATATGGAAAAGCATTTGATAATTTTATTTAGCTAAAAATTATTAAAATGTCATATGTATGAAGTATTAACATGATAATAGTCTATGAAGTCCCCTTCATTATCATGGAATTTATGAAACTTCATATAACTAGGAAATCCTAAAACATAAACAAAAACTTATTCAGGAAGAATGTCGAGCTTGTTAAAATGTGTGTGTCAATTAGTTTTTAATTGCATTAGCCATTTTCAAAATATACACTAGGTATCATTCGTTTGAACATATCAGAATTTTAAGCAATGCTCTTTTGAATGCTATTTTGATGCTTCTGAATTTAAACAAGAGTGTGATATGCTTGTTGCCTCTTCTACATGACCTGCATACTCAAAGAAATTAGGCAGACCAGGTAGCATTAGTAGGGGGATGATACCTAGAGAGCATATTACAATAAAGTTATACAGAATTAATACATCATGCATTTAATATGAATGTAACAAGTCTCTTTTGATGATACTACATGAAACCAGTTTTATGCTTTAAGCTTTATTTATTCAGGTCCCCTATAGCTATAGAATTATACATTAATATTTTTGTTAAATCTAACAAAGCACAGAAATAAACAAAAATTGCTTAGACATACAACTTAATGCAAATTATTCTGACAATATTCCAATATTTGCTGCCATATACAACAAAATCAACCCCACATATTCACATACATTTTAGACTAAGCATGCAGATCATGTAGGAGAGGAGAACAACCTGTCTTATCATAGTTGGCAGCAATATCAAGGAAGGCATATACAAAACAGCTGACTGCCAATTCAGCCTCCTGTATGCTTTGCGTACCTGTACAAAATGTGTATTGAAACCATTTTTTGCCAACTTTTATCATGAGTAATAGAGAGTAAATACAAAACCAAGCCTTTGTATAAATGATTTATAGGATAGATATAAAAATAAATAATAAAATGGTAGAGAAAATTGTGTGACTGTAATAGATCAGATGTTTTTCCACTCCTACAGATTTAATTGCATAGCTTTTGTGACTTGTATAAAGCTGATTATAAAAATAAGCTACTTGAGGTATCTTAAGCATATAATAAAATGTAACAAAGAAATAGAACTGCAAACTTTAACAAACAATTTCACCACTTTAAATAACTTTATGTAAAAGAATATTCACCCCAATCTGCCAATACACATAGCCCTCAGGATGAAAATAGCTGAATGATACTGGTTTAGAGGAAAATAAAAGCAGGTTTATTGCCTAGTGCTTACATTGCATAGAATGGGCATGCTATCGTAAACACATGCTTTAAAGTTTTGAATAATATTCAACCTTGGTGTTAACTTAGAAAAAATTTAACATTCGTGCTTGATTATAACTGGTCCTTAAGCATTACTCTGACCAAGCATTTACCATAGAAAACAAAATAAAGTAACAAGCTTGTTAAAATTAAAGCAGAGTGTAAAAAGACTAAATTTAATCCACTGCTTAAATAATAAACATTCAATATATATAACACACAATGAGCAAAAAAAAAAAATATATATATACACCACACACACACACACACACACACACACACACACACACACACACACACACACACACACACACACACACACACACACACACACACAGAGCTATGCCAATGCTACCATGCTCAAAACCAACAAAAGCCATCCCAGAGTTAGCTGCACAAATGTTAATGTGACTATTCCTGCTATCACCATCACCACCGCCACCGTCACCTACTTTCCTAACTTGCACTGACTTACTATCCACAATGACGTGTATATTCAATAGCTGTTGTGTGGAGCCTTGGTTAGCCTGACAAACATAATTCCCTCCATCCGAGAGCTTAACGAAAGTGACTGTGAAGCCTACCCTGGGATCATAGCTATCAGTCTTCATCTGGAATTATACAATATTAACAGCAATATAAGTTACAGCATTTGCAAACTCACAGCCTGAAAACGAACAGTTATCTTCAGTGCCCAGCTTGTTCTGTAAGATGCTAACAAGTTCTAAGGAAAATAAAAACACAGTGTAGGCAAGAAACACCTAAATTCTCAAATATGCTGGTGATGGTATGCTAGATCATGGAACCATAACAGATAGAAAAATAAATATTAAAAAAGTTGACAGTCACTGAAAGCTGGGAAAAAACTGCTTTCGGCCATGAATTGTCAAACACTGTAACAAGCTTCAGTATAGTATAATGAAATTTCCCAATTGCATTCCAGTTGTACCACATTACTTGATGAAAGATTCTTAGACATTTTAAAGTTTATAATACAACTTTCTATTGAAGTTTTGACTTCAACAGCCATAAACTTGCATGTTTTCATGCAAAATGCCTTAATGAAAGTGTCAAATATTATATTGGCGGCACTAATCATAATTAAAATTTACAATTTATTTTTATAAATATTCACTTTCCATTTTTTGAAATGCCAATCTAAATTATGCAAAGGTGTAAAACTTTATGCATATTTTTTTTCAATAAATATCCATTATGATAGAACTTTATTGTTAAGCAAATCTGTTGCACATTGTTTTGAAACAGTTTCAGTGGAATAATTGTCATTGTAGTAGTAGTAGTAATCTTCTACTGATAATGTTTGATTAAGAGAAAATTTAAATGAGCAAATATTTGCTTTATGTATTAATCTCAAAAGATTTATTTTTCATTTACAATGAGAGAAAGCAGTCACATATATATGTGAGAAACAAACAAAATAGCAATTCTTCTTTACACTGAAACAAAATAACACAAAGGATTCAACATAATCATATACTTTGTTTAGTATAAGTAATGACCAGTCTCTTAGGTCCTCAGATATTGCCAATGCAAATAATAAATAAGTCAAAGTTAATATCAATACATTTGGCAATCACATTTTGAAGTTCAAATATTACATTTCTCCACTAAGTAAACAATTATGTTGCATCCTTTATTTTATTTGAATATACAGAATTCTTCTTCTTCTTTGCCACCTTTGTCATTATATTGTTAACACAGAAATTAATAAATTACTAGAAACCAAAGGATTTATGTTACTCGTTTAGCAATATCCCATAAAAATCACTCATTCTCCATGATCTAGGGATACCATGCTAGCCTCTAGTTCCCAAGGTCGCAGGTTGAAACCCAGCTGAGGGTGATGGATTTTTTTCAGGTGTAAAAATCCTTAGAATGGCTTCCTTTGGAAGGGAAGTAAAGCGTGGTCCAATGTCATAGATTTACGGCACATAAAAGAACCTCAAGCTTGATAGAGACCTCTGAACAAAATTTCCGGTTTTTCACGCCCAGTACAGAATGGGACGCTAAAGGCCATAATAGTTACAGAATGTCCATAAATAAATAAAAAAAAAACATAAAAAGCAGTTTTATTATCAGTTGTCAAAACATCACAGTGTGAAAGCTGTACAGAGGGGATGGAAGGGGGAGGGGAGGGGGTGTAGTGGGAGTGGGGTGGGAGTGAGGTGGGTTGGGGTTGAGGGTGAATGTGGAATGGAGTGCAAAATGAAAAAGGGAGAAAGGAGGAGATAAGAAAGGGGAAAGAAAGGGGAGACAGGGAAGAAACAGGAAGTGAGAGATAGTGAGAGAGGGAGAGAAAGTAATCTCTATACTAACTCAATAACATGAGCATCACTGTGAGTTTTGTTAGTTCAACATATTTTATGAATCTGGTAAATATATTGCATTCATTTATGTGCCAAATGTTTACAATTATTTTCATTTAAGGTCAAAGAAAAATTTGGTTTTCAACAACACAATACAATATGAATTCAAGAAAATATATTATATCTTTTGCTATCAGATGCTTCAAGCAACAGAATAAATATTTATATTTTAGATATTAAGGTTTAAGAAGTTCTTCTCTAAATGAAATTTTTTCAGGGAATCAGACTATTTAACTCGTCATTTTTTGGCACTTAATTTGCTGATTGCTTTATTTTTTAAAATCAATTTGAATAGAGTATATTTCATTAAGATGATATGCTGTTGTAACTGAAATGAAATTGAGAATTTCAAGTGCATATACTTAAGAACTGGTACATACGCAAGACTTGCAAGTGAACTAAGATTTTCTGCACACCCATGGCTTCACATTCCCAACTTCCACCATGATGAATGTCTATACGGTGCAGAATAAAACCCTCAAAGATGCTGTATGTGACATTCAAGTAGTCCGCTTCTTGTATACCTGGATTAACCTTGAAAGATTAACACATTGAGTTCACTTCATTCCATACTGCTGCATTTTAAACATTCACCTAATGAAAATATTATCTTTGATTGCTTGATTGATTGATTGATTGATTGATAACTGATTTACCAAGATAGTATAATGAATCAAGAGGTCATAAATCTATATGCTACTATTTTAAAAGCAAATTTTAATGAAACAAATACTTCTGGCATTTCATTTCTGTTTAAAAGCATCATATCTAATAAAAAGAAATGCTGTTTCCTTTAGTATCTAATTTTATTTTGAAAATAATGCTTATGCAGTTATTGGTTAATGCAGTGAATGAAAACGTAGACATTTATTTAAAAAATGGAAAAATATGGCTTTCAAAGAAGACATTTTGGTACTTTGATGTAAACAAACAGGAGGCAATGCATGATATTTATATAGTTGATTCACAAGTAGTGATCAATAGTTCAAAAATGAACTGCACTGCATGGGTTTTAATAACAGAATGAGGTTAGTGATAGCTTACTAGATTATTTTAATGAAATACGGAACACACTGTTCCAAAATGTAGATCATTGTAGAAAAATATAGGACATTAGGTAAATCATATATCCAAGTAAAAAATCCAACTAAATACATGATTTAACAGAAACGTATGTCCAAACTTAGGGGAAATGTTCCTTGTATACAAAGGGTGAAATTATGCGATATGAACATTCGTCCAAAAATACTTTTATTTCCTTGTTAGAGTCTCTTCTCTACAACTATATCACTTAGCAGTATACTTGAAAACAGAACTGTAGATAACAGAAAATTAAATGAAATGTTCAAAATGTCCTCCATTAGCATAGATACATCCATTAACTTGCCATTGTATTAATGTGCTGATGTATTCCTGGAGTATCTTGCATTATCTGGCAGCCTTGCAGAATACAAGCATTAACATCCTCTACATCTTGCACCAGTATTACATACACAAGTTTTTAAATACTCCCACAAATAAAAACCTAGTGGATTCAGGTTAAGCGAGTGTGGAGCCAAGGAATTGGTCCACCTCTTCTCATGGATTTATCAAGAACACTCTCTTCAGAAACTGATGAACAAAAGGCTGAAATGAGCAGGAGCTCCATCGTACATGATCTTGTTGTATACGTCTTGCAGCATGTGTTGCAACAGGCAAAATAAGTGTTTTTTCAAGAACACTCTATACCTTTGTCCATTGAGACGATGTGGCAGTACATGTCAGTCACCAATAATGCTAGTCCAAACATTAACAAAAAATTGGTGTCATTGATTTGCTGGAACCATTGCACATGGATTGATATCAGCCATGCATGTTGGTTGCGGTAATTCACAACATGAACTCTGTGAAACAATACATCATCCATAAAAGCACACTTGCACAAAATTCACGATTAGTACACTGGTAATATTAATTTGTACTTTTTGTAAAATAAGCATAATTTAATTTTTTTTTTTTTGAAGGTGTATTGCAATTATCAACCTTAGTTTCAATAATCCAAACTCATGGAAATGATTACTGTAATTAATTTGATTTGTTGCAATGTTAAGATATAATGTGTGTATAGTATTTTTAACCATTCGCAGAGCACATGTGTGAGGGATATTCAGCTGTTGATAATGATTGCAGGCATTGTAAATGGTAGGAGTACAATAGGTTCTCATGCAACACTCTCCACACAGTCATGTGCTCAGCATTATGTGTTGCAGCTAATTGTTGAGTGTTGACACTAGGGTCTTCTTCAACAGCATCAAAAATTGCCTCTTCCTCTTGGATCTTCCCCAGTCACAAGTAGCAGGCTTGAAGGTTCCATTTTCCCTAAGATAGTGATCATTTGATTGAAACTTCTTCCTATCTGGACATAGTCTGGAAACTTTTCTAGGTACAAATGTTGAGTGTAACTGCATTACCTTCGACTATTCATATATCTAATAGACATCTGCCAACTCCACATTTGAATACCATATTTTACTGTACCTAAATCAAGGACTGTAAGCACACGGAACTGACACTATGGGTTCAGTGCTATGTCGAGCAATCAAATAAGTAGCATAACAGGCAGACTGTGTGGTACATACTGAACACCCACAACAAAGGTAAACCTATGAACTAAGAGCAGTTACAATACCTCACCTCATTTAACTAGAGGTAAAGTGAAGGTTTCCCTACTGTGCGTACTAAGCAACTGTTCTGTTGTGGAGTTATTGCCACAGGGCAGTTATGCTGGCATTGTAGCTTGCATATCACGCCCTGTCAGCATAGTTATAAACAAAGGGCTCTAACCAGCAAATAAGACATTTCAGACCCAGACCCATGTTCATATAATGTAATTTCAACCTATATATGCAAGGAATGTTTCCCCAAAGTTTTGACATAACCTTTTGTTACATTCTGTATATTCAGTGCCTAGATACATTTTATATTTACATAGAACATTCAAACTGTTTTAATCAAACACAAAAAATACAGTCAGTACTTCATCTTCATCAATTGTACTTCTATGAAAATCTGATCCTACACAAAACATCAGGCTTGTTTAATGTGAAATTCTCTGCAATTGAACTTTTTAGAATTATATTTCATTACAACAACACTTTTGACAGAGTCAGTTGACAATTTGTTGTTCTGTCCACTATGCATATATATTAAAAAAAATCCTCAACATTAGCATTGTGTGCAGGAATAGTTTTAGAAGTTCAGAATGACAGTTTTCATGCTTCCTAGTGCTGAAATAACATAACCTCTTATTATTGCAAGACAAATTTTGACTATGTTGTTGCACTTTCTTTAAAGCATTTTGGTACACATATTACAACTTGACAACTACGAAGCCAAGCTTCATTTGGTTTGCTTTTTGCTCATCCAGCTCACTTTGGTGGGCCATTTACGCTCTTGCAACATCATCATCTGCCTAGGTAAATTGACTTTTGATCACAGCCATTTGCTGCCATAAATTTTGATTAATTTAGCATTTTTCCAAGTCGCTGATCTACTTAAAAGCAACGCATTGTGAATATATAAAAAAAATGTAGGATAGTTATAAAATTTGAAATTCCTCCCAGACGCCGGAGAGTAGCCTGAATATGTTCAGAATTTTTGGGATGTCAGGTAACCCTACGCATTGAAAATTATAAGAGAGCTAATTATATCAGGTGCTGTTAATTTGTTGTTGGATTCATAAAAAAAATTATTATACAGGAACATAATTTTTGCTGTTTATGGACTTTAACTTATGTTTTATTTAAAACAAAGGATTATAAAATCATTATTTGGAAACTATTCTGAACATTAATCAGTTTCTTTTATTTATACATTTCTTCCAAATAGCTTATAAAATAAATTATCCTTAGTGAACTCCATTTGCTTTCTTACAAAAATTGGGCATAAGGCCAAAATGTATTAAATTCTGCCTCAAGTTTAAGAACCCTTTTCCTCATATACTTTCTCTCACAACAGCAGCAATATAAAGTAAATGAGAATAAAAATGCACTAGTGGATTTATCCAAAGCTTTTTATTGTACAGCACTGTGCTGTGCCTGGATAAGAATACCTTGACCAACACATGGTATCTAGTATCCACTAACAACTGCTTTAAAATACAGAAAAGTAATATTATCAATTTTATTTAGGTTATAGAAATGAACTCTGCTAAAACTAATCTAGCTGTAACTAAATCCTATTCTCTAATTTTAACTGACTATTCAAAACATATCAACAATACTAATTACAAAAATTATCTGGCCAGCGGTAGCATTTATCTGGCAAGTGGCAACACAGTTGCAGGCTTGCATAATAAAAACAAACTTCTTCTAGAGCTCACCTAAGTGGCCTTAACAACTGGTTCCTTATGTTAAAGGGAGCAACAGACTACATAATCTCATTTATATTTATCTTTCTTTCTTTTAAAACCATCACATCCCAATAAACAAACAAAATTAGAAGAAATACTACAAAACATTAGTGATGAAACAACACATGTTGAGCTACAACCTTTTAGATAAAATGTGAGCATACTTCCTTCTCTCTTCCTCCCCACTAACCCAATTTCCATTTGCCACCACCACTGCAACAAGGCAGATAAATGCTACACCTGGCCAGCTAATCAGTTAGCAGTTGAGCACCCTTAAACACAAACAAACAGTAGATGTTTTTGTTTACTTAAAGTAAGACATGATCCAAGTAATTATGTACTTTGGTCTCAGCATTCTGCAATCAGACTCTATTTGAAGTCTCCCTTGCCACACAACAGAAATTTAAATAAAAGAAACGTGTAGAACTGTATCTGTTAAAGAAAACATTTTAAATGTTGTTTCAAGAATATATTATCAACATAAATAATTCAAAATATTACATGTTAATAATGTGCACTACCATAACAGAAGCTTTCACAGAATAAGAAACAATGAATAAATAGAAAATAATAATCCTGCAACTAGAGCAGTAAATTGTGCAGTGAGCCAATGTTGAAATTAAATTCTGTGCAAATAAATGTTTTAAAATACCTAAATCTTCATAATTATCTCATCTAAAAAAATTACATTTATGATTTATAAATGTGTTGTGCTGTAAATTTTATACGCATAGGTTTTGCCATTATTACTGATAAAATACTAACAATGTCAGATATTCATATATTATCACTATCGTCATCTGCTTTGGAATTATTGACTTATTCCAAATAAACACTTTTATATGTTATAAATCATTTTTTGCAAAATAAATCACATAACAGAGTTTTAAAATAAGGCAGAGCAATTAAACTATAATTTTTGCAAATGATATGATTTTGAAAGGAAGTAAGGAGGAATAGAGCATGAGTATTTAAACGAGACCCAGGTTTCCTTCCTTTAACACTCTTATTAAGTTGAAGTCATCTTATAGAAATGCAAATATCAGATTGTCATTAAGTAGTTGTCTTGTGGGGTGATTTTGAACAACTAATTTTCTTTTTTGAAACGCTAGCTAACAATAGAAAATGTTGTCTTCAACTTTCTGCATTTCTCAAAATTTTTCCCATTAATATAATACCTATTCAAGTAAAGTAATATATTTAATTTATTAGCTGCCAGGGTAGCTCAGTGGTTTTGTTTGTGGCTGTCATGCTGAGGGTCCATGGTTTGATTCCCGGCTCTGGAGTGGAAATTTTAAGTTTGTTCTATCCAAGCCTTCACCTCTGACTAGTTCATGTGAAGTATATCCAAGGCCCAACATGGTTCAGAGTCCCCAGTAAAAGTCCCCTGTGGATCCTCTGTTACATTGCCATTTAATCACTCCCCTCATGGGAGGAAGTGGACTCTGCCCTCTGGGTGCATCCAGTTAATAAATAGGGTCTATACATCACTTGGTGGAACAAGGTTTCTGCAGAGGTCATGACTGTATGGGAAGAATTTTAAATTAATTAACCATATTTAATTTATGAGTCCACTGAGGAAGCAGTCAAAAACTATTGATTTATGCCCATGTAGTTTTAAAATGGAATGATTATTCTGAAAAGGCATCTAACTAGCAACAATACAGTCTCTCCCAGAAAAATGAAAGAGGATGAACTGCTGAGAAGCAGTAGATTGGTATTTTGTCAGAAGATATAAACACTTTCCTGTAAAGGAGTCATATTTCTCAAAAGTATAGAGATATAAAGGGGCAAAGGTCCCTTTGGGCACCATTTAATTGAAAGAAGAGTTTTAATGGTTTTTGTGGGTTAAATCAACTTTAAGGGCATCTATTCATTTGTACAACTTGATAAACTTGCCATAGTTTGTCTTCAAAGAAACAACTGAACTTAATGCTACTGAAATTTTTTCGATTAAGATAAGTAGCACTGAAGTTGTTTTTTTAAAAATTATACACATTAAAATATGAATTTCTATTAACTTACCACTTCATTGGATCGTTTAAGAGTGATATTAAAACTCGGAGATGAGGGACGGCAAGGAATTACTGCCTTGCGATACTGAACAGCATGGATTATAGGATATGCATCTTTGGTAGCTATCATATGTTCCTCATCTGTGGAGAAATAACATATTTTAAATTTGCTAAGATTTCTTTAAATGACAACAAAACTGCTTGTAGATGGAAATTCGGTGCTTACCTTTAACAAAAATATACTGTCGCGTAAGATTATGTTCCACACTTAGGCTTCTAGTATGATTTAGGATGCAGTAATAATATCCAGTATTCAAATATTTTGCTTCAGGCATGTGGAAAACTGATCGATATTTTCCATTCACAAAACTTTGGGTAATGTTAACTACTGTGATCTGCAACATAAAACAATTTGCACAAAAATCAGATTAGGTATAGCTGTTGGAACCTTGTATCAGAGGAAATTCCTTATGCCATGGCATTAGATAAATAACATAAGATAGAAACACATACTTTTAAAAAAATGTTATTCTTTTGTTTCATATATATCATATACAATAAGAATACAACATTTGCCAATGAGGAATACAATGATATGCATGAGCAGTAGCTACTCAGAGAAACTAATAAGGAAGTTGCAATGCTGCATTACTATTCTATGGATTCATGCATGGTAGCAGTGGGATATCTCGGAGATGTACAGAAAAATTCAGGTCTTCCACTTCTGGACTTTTGTGTGTATGTTGAGGTTTAAGGGGATAGCAAATTACCATGCCAATTAGTACCTGATACAGCTCCAGTGGCAGCATATGTAAATAAAGTGTCAACAATACATTATACAAAAAGAGTTGTTGCAAAATGAAAAACAGCAGTACTTGAAATTTTTCACTACCTTTGTAAAAGGTAATGCAAAATTGTGTTTTGTTTCACTCTTTGATGCTATGGTCATGAAAACTTTTAAGAGAGTGGCAAGAGTGCCAGGGTGCCACTAACACAGCAGATAGAGATGTAATGAAAAAGACAGCAATGTCGTATTCCTAACTTTGTCGCTGTACTAAATGTCAAATGATTAAAACATGTTATCTGCATGCATTTCTTTTATTTAATTGGTTAGTTTTACTTTCTCTACAGCGTGCTTATAGTACGGAGAGAAAGCATTGTATTCCACCCAAAAATTTGATATCAAGATTTCACCAGAAATATATGTTTTGAGGCTCCAGTACCTAAAAAAAGCATTTCTAGAAAAAGGTATATGTATGTGTGTGTGTCTGAACAGCATGACTCAATAATAAAAAGTTGGCTAAATACGAAATTTGGTATTTAAGTTTAGGACACAAAGATTTTGAAGAAAACACCCCATCCAAAACTACCTTTTTCATGGAAAATTTTTGGTTATTTTTTATTTTATCAAAAACTGGACAATGATTTTGATTAAAATACAATATTTTTATACATTTTCATGAAAAATAAAATTCTTAAATTTTCTGGGAATAACCTCTGAAGTCCTTTTTATTCTAACCACCTTTGCATAACTGATAAACAAACCATAAGAGATAGAAAAAATCTTACCACACAAATATTGTACATCTCATCGAAGCACACAATTTATGTAAATTAAAATTTTTTGTGACATTAACTTTTTTCCAAATATTCTTGGTCATTGGTTTGAATTTTCTTATACTTTTCCCAACTGCAATCACTATTCTCCCTCCCTCTCCCTCTCTCTCTCCCCATCTGTCTCTCCCTCTCTCTCTCTCTCTCTCTCTCTCTGTGTTCATGAAAGAGAACAAAATTTCAAATCCATCAAATAGTGACTGGCTTTGATTAGATTGTACCATTGCTTCAGCTTATTGTATTCTTCTTATGCCCAATGAAATGAGTATTGAAGGTTTATGTATACTGACAAGAAGTTGATAGAAGAATAAGCTTTTATAAGAACAGTTTGTAGGAGAGAGGGAGGAAGGGAGGGAGGGAGGGAGAGAGGGAGGGAGAGAGGGAGGGAGAGAGGGAGAGAGAGAGAGAGAACAGCATAATCAAAAACAAAATGTTAAATAAATATAAAATTTGTTTTTAAGTTCAGAATCTTCCATGGATGCAGCACAAAAATTTTCAAAAAGCTACCATAAGGGATAGGAACTTGCTAAACAAAAAATACAGATCCCTTTAAAACATGCAACTTATATCAAATAGTTTCTGGCATTAACTATTTTCGAGATGTTTGCTGCTTTGGTTTGGAATTTACAATACTTATACATGTTTTGAGGTTGTTTTGAGTTTGTTTTGTTTATCATGATGTCATAAAAAGAATATGGAATTTCAAAAACATCATAGAACCACCCAATTTTTAAAGATTTGACTATCACTTTAGACTCCTGTATTCTCCTTGTAGATACCTACAACAAAATGTTAAATAAATCATTTCTGCAAACATTTATTTTTATTATCATTAAGTACATAGGAAAACAAATCTGTTGTGTTACACTCACATGACTTTCTCTACTCTTGTACAAACTCTCATTCTCCATCTATTTCATATTAATCGAGATAAACATTTGCAGAAACGATCTTTATTAAGACGAGAATTGCATTTTACACATAGCGACCAGTTCTAAAAATATTTTACTATTGCTTAAGACGTACTATGTTCCCCTTGTTTTGTATTTGCAAGGACAATATAAAAATACAGTAGCATTTAAGCATATACATATCTCTTAATAGCTGGTTGCTATGTGCAGCACGATTCACTTTGCCACAGATTAATACTCTTTGCATATCCAAGACAAAAAAATGAATAACGAATTCCCATTTGAGAAAATAAGTACTGAAAAATTTAAGGGAATAACAGCAACATCTCGAAATGGCTCACTCAACAAAAAAAAATTATAGGACATAAATTGTGTATTTTAATGCGATCTACATTTTTTGTGTAGTAAATTTTGTCTATCTCTTATGGTTTACCAGTTATGCAAAAGTCGTTCACAATAAAGAATACTTTTGGAGACATTCCCAGGAAATTCAAGATATACATTTTATTTGTCATGAAAATATTTTAAACGTATGATATTTTAATCAAAATCGTTAGAGCCATTTTTGAGAAAATTAAAATTTTCGAAAAATGTTCCATGTAAAGGGTAATTTGGGGTGGGGGATTTTCTTGAAAACCTTCGTGTCGCATCTCTGGAAAATACTGAACCTAAATACCAAGTTTGGTGTTTAACTGACTGTTCGTTTCTGAGTTATGCTGTACACACGCACGCACGCACGCACACACACACGTTGCCAAAAATGCTTTTTTTTTTGATTCAGGGGGTCTCAAAACATATATTTCTGGTGAAATCTCGGTATCGAATTTTTGGGTGGAATACAATAGGTATGCAAAAGTCGTTCACAATGAACAATACTTTTGGAGACATTCCCAGAAAATTCGAGATATACATTTCATTTGTCATGAAACTATCTTAAACATATGATATTTTAATCAAAATCGTTAGAGCCACTTTTGAGAAAATTAAAATTTTCGAAAAATGTTCCATGTAAAGGGTAATCTGCGGTTGGGGGATTTTCTTGAAAACCTTCGTGAGGCATCTCTGGAAGATACTGAACCAAAATACCAAGTTTGGTGTTTATCCGATTGTTCGTTTCTGAGTTATGCTGTTTTCTCTCTCTCTCTCTCTCGCACGCACGCACGCACACACACACACACACACACACGGACATGTTTCCAAAATTTTTTTTTTTTGGATTCAGAGGGTCTCAAAACATGTATTTCCGGTGAAATTTCGGTATCAAATTTTTGGGTGGAATACAATACTTCCCCTACTTACTATACGTAGTGGAAAAAGTAATAAGGATTTGCAAAAATAATTTGTAGAAGCTTAATAAAAAAATCTGATGTGTTACACTCACATGACTTTCTCTACTCTTGTACAATCTAATTTTATAAACGCTTATTCTCCATATGCTTCATGTTAATTGAGATATCGAGATGACAATCTTATTGGTAATATTCATGTAGATGCAAGGGGAATATGGTAGCTTTTAAGCGATAGTCAAATATTTTAACGCTGGTTGCTATGTGGCGCATTCCATTCTCTTTGCATGTCCAGGACATAAAAAAAATCTGATGTGTTACACTCACATGACTTTCTCTACTCTTGTACAATCTAATTTTACAAACGCTTATTCTCCATATGGTTCATGTTAATCGAGATATCGAGATGTCAATCTTATTGGTAATTTTCTTGTAGATGCAAGGGAAATATGGTAGCTTTTAAGCGATAGTCAAATATTTTAACGCTGGTTGCTATGTGGCGCATTCCATTCTCTTTGCATGTCCAGGACAAAAAAATGAATAACGAATTTGAGAAAAAGTATAAGTATTGCAAAATTTAAGGAAATAACAAGCAATATCTCGAAAACGGTTCACTCAACAAAAGAAATGTATATGACATAAGTTGTGTATTTTAACGCGATCTATATTTTTTGTGTAGTAAAATTTTGTCTATCTCTTATAGTTTACCAGTTATGCAAAAGTCGTTCAGAATGAAGAATACTTTTGGAGACATTCCCAGAAAATTCGAGATATACATTTCATTTCTCATGATATTATCTTAAACATATGATATTTTCATCAAAATCGTTAGAGCCATTTTTGAGAAAATTAAAATTTTCGAAAAATGTTCCATGTAAAGGGTAGTCTGGGGTGGGGGGATTTTCTTGAAAACCTTCGTGTCGCATCTCTGGAAGATACTGAACCTAAATACCAAGTTTGGTGTTTATCCGACTGTTCGTTTTTGAGTTATGCTGTTCACACACAGACACACAGACACACACACACACAGACACACACACACACAGACACACACACGGACATGTTTCCAAAAATGCTTTTTTTGGATTCAGGAGGTCTCAAAACATGTATTTCCGGTGAAATCTCGGTATCGAATTTTTGGGTGGAATGCAATACTTCCCCTACTTACTGTACGTAGTAGAGAAAGTAAAAATGAACAACGAATTTGAGAAAAAGTATAAGTATTGGAAAATTTAAGGAAATAACAAGCAATATCTAGAAAACGGTTCACTCAACAAAAGAAATGTATATGACATAAGTTGTGTATTTTAACCCGATCTACATTTTTTGTGTAGTAACATTTTGTCTATCTCTTATGGTTTACCAGTTATGCAAAAGTCGTTCACAATGGAGAATACTTTTGGAGACATTCCCAGAAAATTCGAGATATACATTTCATTTCTCATGACATTATCTTAAACATATGATATTTCCATCAAAATCGTTAGAGCCATTTTTGAGAAAATTAAAATTTTCGAAAAATGTTCCATGTAAAGGGTAGTCTGGGGTGGGGGGATTTTCTTGAAAACCTTCGTGTCGCATCTCTGGAAGATACTGAACCTAAATACCAAGTTTGGTGCTTATCCGACTGTTCGTTTTTGAGTTATGCTGTTCACAGACACACACACACACACAGACACACAGACACACACACACAGACACACACACGGACATGTTTCCAAAAATTCTTTTTTTGGATTCAGGAGGTCTCAAAACATGTATTTCCGGTGAAATCTCGGTATCGAATTTTTGGGTGGAATGCAATACTTCCCCTACTTACTATACGTAGTAGAAATACAGTACATAACTGCTATGGATAATCATCTGGATGTTACACATCAGATTTTTATTTTCTCTACTACGTATAGTAAGTAGGGGAAGTATTGTATTCCACCCAAAATTTCGATACCGAGATTTCACCGGAAATACATGTTTTGAGACTCACTGAATCCAAAAAAAGCATTTTTGGAAACATGTCCGTGTGTGTGTCTGTCTGTGTGTCTGTAAACAGCATAACTCAAAAACGAAGAGTCGGATAAACACCAAACTTGGTATTTAGGTTCAGTATCTTTCAGAGATGCGACACGAAGGTTTTCAAAAAAATCCCCCCACCCCAGACTACCCTTTACATGAAACATTTTTCGAAAATTTTAATTTTCCAAAAACGGCTCTAACGATTTTGATTAAAATATCATATGTTTAAGATATTGTCATGACAAATAAAATGTATATATCGAATTTTCTGGGAATGTCTCCATAAGTATTCTTCGTTATGAACGACTTTTTCATAACTGGTAAACCATAAGAGATAGACAAAATTTTACTACACAAAAAATGTAGATCACGTTAAAATACACAATTTATGTCATATACATTTCTTTTGTTGAGTGAACCGTTTGCGAGATATTGCTTGTTATTCCCTTAAATTTTCCAATACTTATACTTTTTCTCAAATTCGTTATTCATTTTTTTTATGTCCTGGACTTGCAAAGAGAATGGAATGCGCCACATAGCAACCAGCGTTAAAATATTTGACTATCGCTTAAAACCTACCATAATCCCCTTGCATCTACAAGAAAATTATCAATAAGATTGACATCTCGATATCTCCATTAACATGAAGCATATGGAGAATAAGCGTTTGTAAAAATAGTTTGTACAAGAGTAGAGAAAGTCATGTGAGTGTAACACATCAGATTTTTTTAATGAGCAAGATATAAAAAATTATTATATATATAAATTGTTTGTTATAGTGAAGTCAAATGTCTTGATCAGTAACCTTTATTATTTTGAAACTGAACATTCCACATTCTAAGTCACTGAACTGATGATACCCTTTACACTCTCCATAGTTTGTTTGTTTTTGTATCTTTATTGTTTGTATGTGCGTGATACACCCTTGCCAAATCCTCCTATCGCAAATATATTCTATTGCACTCAATTCAATCGCACACTTTACTGATGTTGTTTTCTCTTGAGAGGGTTTTTGGATTTAACTTTTCATTTCGGAATAAAAAATTATTCTCTGTATTTTAAACCACAATGCTATGCCATTATATAAATTTGAGTCCATGTACTAAAACCAACATTTTTTGTTTCATTTACTAGTAGTAGTTTTATATTTTAGCATGGTCGTGGCGGTAGCAAGAAACAAAGCACATAACTAGCTTGACAATTTTCACAGACTAACAATGCACCCGACATGAAAGTTACCTGAACTGTGCCCTTTGCTGCTACCCACACCACATATAAATATGTCTGCAGTACTACAATGTTCACAGCTTTGGATTTTCATGGAAACTAATTTCATATAGAGTATAATATCCAACAACCCGGGATGCACTTGAAATGCCCTGGTTACTTCAACATCTGTGCTCATTTAATACTGCATAGAAATTTTTAAGCAGTTTTCTCATAATGATTAAGTTGTAGCATCTCCAAAATTATATATATTAGGATGGGACCTCAATACCATCAATACCTCAATACTCTTGATGCTTGGTAGTATCAAAGTATGTCTAATACCTTGAGATAACCTTCAGTACTTTTTCGATAGTTTTAAATTTTTAAGTTCTGCATTATTGAAAGTGTTTGCATTTAACTTTATGCTAGATAAGAAATGAAAGGAGTGGAGACTTCATGTTACTGCCTTGCATGTGTCCCCCAAAGAGTTGTTCTTGATAAATCTTGACTGCATTTCCTGTGGATGAAACAATGCAACATTCCATAGACTCTTGTATCTAAATGAAAACATGCAAAACAACGGGGAAAGGAGTAGAGGTACTCATGCAACATGTAGCATGAAATATTTGTTCTTCCCTTCCGTCTGTTTGTGTTTATGCAAGTCATGAGCATAGCTTACAGGTATACTGTATGACTAATTTCCATGATATGGATAGGAAGTCCTGCAAAAGAAAGTTTTCAGTATAAAACACAGTTACATAAAAACGGAGCAAATATATCGGTGGTGGTGGTGGTGGTGGTGGTGGTGGTGGTGGTGGTGGTGGTGGTGGTGGCAGCGGCGGCGGCGGTGGTGGTGGTGGTAACCTTGACTAACAATAGGGGATATATAACCTGTGGCATTATCAAAATAAAAAAATTGCTGCCAATTGGAGAATGTCAAACAGGAACAATTTTGGAATTGGCATACAATGCAAAATTGGTTACTGGCTTTTATACAGAAAACTACTAATAAGAACATAATATAGTGAACAAGTTATCACGTTCTCACTTTTTTATAAAGTGAGTATTGATTATAAAGTATCAGTGCTCAAAAATCAACATTGGTATAGAGTATTAAGAAATAGTGGTATTGTCCCATCATTAATATGTATATAAATTAAATACAAGAAGTTTTTAAATTTTTGCTACCTATAATTGAAGCAATAAATATGTATGATTTTCATTATATGTATCTTACAGATTTTTATATTTAACAAACAAATAATTGTTCCACTTTTATGTTTATAGTTTTAATTTATTCATTGCTTTCCATGCAAGAAAAATGTATACTTTTAGCTATAATATTATCTATGCCTTATTTTGCATGAAAGGTTGATTTTTAATAGTAGCACGAGTCATTTTGACTGTAATAAAGACATTAAAGAGAGAATAGCTACAGGTAATACACATTTCTTTGCTTTGGCTAAAACTATGAAAACACAATATCTTTCGAAGCAATCTAAACTGCACATCTTCCACACAATAATTAAACCTGTTGCAATGTATGGATGTGAATCTGTAATGACAAAAGTACAAAATCACAGCTGGGCAGATGGGAAAGGAAAATATAGGAAAATTTATGGACCGATAAAGGATAAAGAGAATATGCACAAATATGGAATTAATCTGCTATATAAAAAACTTAATACAGTAACACTTGTTAAAGCCAAACAAACTGAATGAGTTGAGCATGTGATTAGGATGGATGGGGACAGATCGGTTAAAAAGATCTTTGAAGGCAAACCTGAAGGGAGAAGAGATAGGGGAATACCAAGATTAAGATGGCTGGATTATGTGGAGAGGGATTTACATAGCATGGAGATCAGAAGATGGAGGAGAAGGGCAGAAATTAGAGAAGAAGGGACTATCATCATTAAGGGAATGCTAACTAGACTGTAAGAGAGTTTGCCAGAAGAAGATGAGTCATTATGGAAGTTGAAGATGATTTTATAACAAAACAAGTACAAACCTCATCCTCTTCATCTAAATCCTCTTCATCTAAATCCTCTTCATCATCTTCAAGTTTTTCTGGTTCTATATTTTCCATGATGTCCTCATCTCCATCAGGAACAAAATATCCATCATCAGTAAAGAAAATGTCAATATCTTTCTTCCCTAAATCTTCTTCAGGGATATAGTGTATACTCCCTGGATAATGCCAGATTACAGGGTATTCACTCTCACAAACTAGCAATATGCTGCTTCCAGTGACAACTTCCAGAGGTTCAGGTCTTTGTGGCACAAAGCGAGGAGGCTTATAAATTTGTACACCTGTAACAATGCAAATAATAATTAAGAGTCAGTTGCCACCTATAAGCAAGTACCAGCTAATGCACAGTTACATGGAAAAAGTGTTGAATATGCCCCCAAGATTGCAATAGTCATCTTTCCATCATAAAATTTCCACAACTGGAATTTAAGTTCAGCATCTTCCAAGGATACAAAGATTTTCAAGAAAACCTTCCCTGCCTCTACATGGAAATTGTTCATTTTCTATTTTCTCAAAAATGGCTTTAATGAGTTTAATTAAAATTCCATTGGTGTGTTTATAATACATTTGCATAAATATTAAAAATATATTCTGTGAATGGCCTGTGAAGTTTTCTTCATTTTGAATGATTTTCATATAATTTTGTATAACTGGTAAACCATAAGAGAGAGACAAATACTTGTTACATAAAAAGCTATATTCGTTAAAACCTACAACTTATGTCAAACACATTTTTTTCTGGAATCAGCCATTTCTGAAATATCCATCATTATTGGTTCAAGTTTTTCAATACTTTGCCATTTTTACTTTCTCTACTATTTATCTATAGTGAATAGAGGAAGTATTGTACTCCACCCAAAAATTTGATACTGAGATTTCACCAGAAATACATGTTTTTGAGATCCTCTGCAACAAACAAACAAACAAAAATTTAGAAAAAGGTCTAAACTAAAAAATCTGATGTGATACATTCACATGACTTTCTCTAGCCTCTATCGTTAGTGGGTATACAAACTATTCTTACTAAAGCTTATTTTTCTATATACTATATTTCAATCCAAATAAACCTTTGCGAAATAACTACATTACACATTTCATTATAGATACAAAGAGAACAGTGATAGTCAATTGCGTAAGAACTGGACGCTATACACTGGGCTTAAAATTTTATATTGTTTCCATGCAATTGTGAGAAACAACTGAATGTTGACAGAACTTTAAGAGAACGGCCAACTATTGAAGAATTTGAATCATTAATAACAGTATCTCAGAAATGACTTATGTCACAAAAAAACTTATCTGAAATAAATTCTGTGTTTTAAAGAGATCTACATTTTTTGTGTAGTATGTTTTCGTGTATCGCTTAACATTTACCAGTTAAACAAGATTATACAAAATTAATTTCAAATGAAGAGGACTTTATAGGCTATTCCCAGAACAGTGGAGATCATGCATTTATTTGTCTTGTAAATATCTTTAATATATGGTATTTTAATCAAAATTGTTAGAGCCATTTTTTAGAAAATAAAAAATTTAGAAAAATGTTCCATGTAAAGGGTAGTTTGGTGTGTGTGATTTTCTTGAAAAACTTTGTGTCATATCTTTGGAAGGTTCTGAACCTAAATACCAATTTGATATTTATCCAAATTTTTGTTTTTGAGTTATGCTATTCCCAAACAGACTGATACACACGCACATGCAGCATTTTTCTAAAAATTCTTTATTTGGATTCAGTGGGCCTCAAAACATGATTTCAGTGAAATCTCGATATTGAATTTTTTAGTGGAATGCAATACCTTCTCTACCTACTATGTATGTGGTAGAGAAAGTAAAAACAAAAAATTCGTTAAATACCAAACTTGGCAAGATCAGCGTCTTCCAAGGATGTGATACAAAGATTTTCAAGACGATCCCTCTACCTCAAACTACCCTTTACATGAAAAATTTTTCGAAAATTTTTATTTTCTGAAAAATGGCTAACGATTTTGATCAAAATACCATAGATTTAAGATATTTTGAAGACAAATGAAATGTGCACATTGAATTTTCTGGGAATACCCTCTAAATTCCTCTACATTCTGAATAACTTTAGCATAGTTGGTAAACCATAAGAGGTAGACAAAAATGCTTATCTCGTTAAAACACAAAATTTTTCCTTCCTGAATGATTCAGTGCCTAGGCAGCTAAACCAGGTATTGGGCCAGAATAGAGATTGGACAGATTAGTAAATTAATGTCTAGTAAATGTGTCCTCCTTGAGAGTAAAAAGTACAATTTACTTCAATTTTGCGTTATATTATCATTAAAATACTTTTTCGTGGAGAAATTGTGCGAAAGGTTTTATTTAGTTGTATATTTAGATTGAACATACGATTCCAATAATGTACAGTAAATGTGTTCTATTTGAGAGTAAAAAGTAATTGTATTTCAGTTTTACATTATGTTGCCATTAAAAATATTTTTCGTGGAGATATTGTGCAAAACAGGGTTTTATTTAGTTACATATTTATAAGTGTGATGATGAGTAGGTAAAGCTATTGCTTAAAGTTATATATTCATATGTGAATAATCTAGAATTGTGCACATAAAACAGGACGCCGAAAAGGTAAGCAGATGTAAACACCTTCTCCTCGTTATAGACACATACTCCACTTAAGGCCAGTAGAATGCCTCCCAAACTGCGGTGACAGCATAAATAGATGCGAGTGTACATACGAGAGCTGTCTAAGAAGTACCGGACTTAGCAAAAAAAAAAAAAAAAATGGGAAAAAACATCTTTATTTCTCTGCATAGTCTCTTTTCAGCTCGATACACTTTTCCCAGCGATAATCAATAACTACGATATCCTGTTTATAGTGAGAACCGTCGAATTCTGCAAAATAGCCATCAATTGCAAACTCCAGCTCTACATTTTTGGCAAATCTTTTATCACCAAGTCATTTCTTCAACTTTGGAAACAAAGAATAATCAGAGGGGCTAAGTCTGGCGAATAGGGTGCATGAGGAAGCAATTCGAATTTTAACTCATTGATTTTGGCCATGGCGATAATGGATGTGTGAGCTGGTGCATTTTCTTACTTTTTCGCTAAATGCGGCCGTTTTTGCTTGATTTCGTCATTTAAACGCTGCAAATAAGTTTTTATAATACTCGCCATTGATTGCTTTTCCTTTTTGAAAATAATCAATGAAAATTATCCCACGCGCATTCCAAAAAACTGACGCCATGACCTTGCCTGCAGATGGCACTGTCTTCGTCTTCTTAGGAGCCGATTCTCCCCTTTCAATCCACTGTTTTGACTGTTCCTTCGTCTCACATGTGATGGGCCCATGTTTCATCCATGGTTATGAATCGATGCAAAAACTCTGCTTTATTGCAGCGAAACATCGCCAAACTTTCGACTGAAACATCCTCACGACGCTGCTTTTGTTCCATTGTGAGCGAACGCGGCACCCATCTTGCGCACAGCTTTCTCATATCTAAATTTTCAGTTAGTATGCGATGTACAGCACTTTTTGAAATGCCTACGATGTCTGATAGTTCGCCACTTTCAGTTGACAGTCATCCAATAGCATTTTGTGGATTTTCTTCACAATTTCTGGGTAATCACCTCATTTGGTCGACCACTGCGATGTTCGTCTTGGCAGCTCGCTTAAACTCTGCCACCCAATATTTTACTGTTGTAAACGAAGGAGCAGACTTCCCCAGAGTAGAATCTAGCTCAGCTTTAATATTAGTTGAAATAAGACCATTCAAATGAAAGTATTGTATTACATAACGATGGCCAGTTTTATCCATGTTTACAAATTCGCTGAGAGAGTTCACTATTAATGGCTTCCAAACAATTACTAAACGACGTACATTGTCAAACTTCAAACTTAAGCTTTATAAGGGTGGTACTTTTACCATAGTCATTTGTTTAGAAACAACAACCGCTATATACACGTCAGATCGGGTACTTCTGGGACTGCCCTCGTACAACCATATGTGTAAGTAAAATATTTCTGCAAAGTTTAACTCCATTAACATGAAGTAGATAGAAAAATAAACTTTTGTAAGAACACTTGGTAAACTTATATAAAAATAAACCATAGTGGGGTAGAGAAGTCATGGGAACGTAACATCATATTTTTTTAAAAGTTCTGTGCTATTTAGTTCTCGCGATGTGAAAAAGAGTATGGAATTTCAATGCCAGTATGTAAACGAGTCGTTTTTAAACATTTAATTATCGCTATTCCTTTGCACATAACAAAATGTGTAATGAAACCATTTATGCAAACGTTTATCTTAATTAACTTGAAGTAGATAAAAAATACGCTTTTGCAATAGCAGTTTGTAGATGCTACATAAAAATAAGCGATAGTAGGTACAGAAAGTCTTCAGAATGTAACAAGATTTTTTTTTTAAGTGCTAGCCACCATTCATTTGTTTCTCGTGATGTCATGGAAAGAGAAGAATTTCAAAGCTAACTTTTTCAACATTTGACTATCACTTTAGTTATGCTGTATCTACAATGACATGTGTAATGAAATCCTTTCTGCAAAAGCTTGTAATAATTAACATGACACATGGACCTTTTTCTATTAATATTATTATTATTATTATTATTATTATTATTATTATTATTATTTATTTATTTATTTGATTCGGAGGACCTCAAACATGCATTCTGGTAAAATTTCGATATCGAATTTTTGGGTGAAATTCAATATTTCCTCTGCCTATTATAAGCAGGTACCAGAGAAAGCAAAACAGGATATCCGTGCATAAAATAAATTAGTAATAATTTGATGAACTATTTTTCACATATACTGGCAGATTCCTTGAGATGTCCCATAGTAAGAAAAAGAGGAATTGGTTTATAATATTTTGGCAACAGGGGTGTCATTTTAGTTTCTTCTTTGTGAGGGTTAAGATTACCTGAAGCAGTTGTCCGAATTTTCATGTGAATTTTAGCGACATATTTAGCCTAAATCATCCTTTATTTCTTAAATATGAAATATTTGCCTTAAAAGTAAAGTTCTCGTAATTTTATTTTGGTAGAGCAATAATAACCAGTAGCCTAATTATTTGTCATAACTGGGGAGGGGGGTTTGACCCCCCTGTACCCCGAAATGGTGCCTGTATGGCAACATTTGGGCTAATGAACTGCTTCATGATGATGTAGGACGTATTATCATTCATCGAACGCGACCTGTTCACCGCATTCCAACCCGGCGACATAGTCCGCTAGGTGTGACTCACGAGTTAGTAAAAGAGATGGGCAAGAAAAGTGACTAATGCCCCATACTCTCTCTCTCCATTCACAATTCGTTCACCTCCTGACCATTCATGATCCGCTCCGAGAGCTTGTACTACAAGGTACAACATCGTTGAGCGCCTTGAATATTTTCTAATATAATTCAAAGAAGAGCGCACAGAGCCACCCGAATCGAACCTTTACACCTGAAAACCAAGCGAGTATCTCCTCATCCTGTGATGCAAGTTTGGCTCGAAGCATTGAGAGTATTATGTTCGTCTTCGAAAACGCCTTAAGTTAATTTGGGAGCAGTAAAAGTGGCCCGTATAGGAACGCATTGATTTAAATTGAATCTGGAATGTGTGTCTACCCTCTCCTTTCAATAGGGGGAAACATTTCTCAAGAATTCAAAGAGGCCAACTTTACACTAAAGTACTGCCAACCTTACAATGGGAATTACTAGTTTCAAGTCAGTCAATCAGTAACTCAAATCTTGTTTTGAAACATGTTGATTAAATCACTTCCCAGCGCTGATACGAGATCGTCTAGTATTTAATGGGAACCTGTATTGTAAACACAATTAAAAATGAGGTACATTTATATAAGCACTAAGACAATTGCCAAATAAATGCGCTCGTGGAACACAATGGCCCCTGTTCAACATTTGTTTTGAACCCAACAGCTGACGTCCTGATATTCTGCAAGATAATGCCTGTACCACAACGTAACAGCTGTAATTATCACCAACTAAATTAAATTGAGTTTTACTTATGGACGCTCTCTAACTACTATGGTCCTTAGCATCCCATTCTATATTGGGCGTGAAAGACCGGTAATTTTGCTCAGAGGCCTCTATATCAGGCTTGAGGTTCTTTTACGTGCCATAAATCTACGACACGGGACCACCGGCTTTACTTCCCTTCCGAAGGAAGCCATGCTAAGGATTTTTACGCCCGAAAAAATCCATCGCCCTCCGCCGGGTTTGAACCCGCGACCTTGGGAACTAGAGGCTAGCACGGTACCACTAGTCCACGGAGGCCATCAGCAACTAAGGCTATATCTTTACCGTCCGTATACTTTAGGAACAATTGTTGGTATTGGTGTCAACTGAACAAACAGATGTCATCAAAAGTAAGCAGAGGACTATGATGGGGTAAATGCGTCACAGTTGGCTTTTAATGATTTCCAGTAGCCGTTCTCCATACCTTCCGCCTTCCACAATTCCAGAGAGTTGATTGGTAAATTGCTTATATCATAGTACAATATGGGCAGAACGTAAACTGTGTATGTTCCTGCTAGTTGAGTGGCGCTAAGCTGATAATAATCCGAATAATAATAATAATAATAATAATAATAATAATAATAATAATAATAATACACTGGTGTGCAAAACCTAAGGAGAGATGGGTAAAGTAACATAACAAATGAACTACTTGGTGGAAGTTGATGAAGGTAGGGGAGCATGTTGCCAGAGGTCTCTCACACGTACACAGAAAGCTGGACGTCACATGGCGTGAGTGTAGCGAGCCTATAGTGCCAAATGGGCCTGGTACCGCAACACGGGGCAGTTGACGAAACAGGACAAGACGGTGTGTGGCAATTAGCGAGCTGTTACGGTGCACTGTTGTGGTGTTCTTCATTGCAACATGGACCGTAGACACCATTTGGATGACTTCACACGGGGAAGAATCATCGGGAAACTGGAAGAAGAGCGAAGTGTGACGAGTGTTGCTCAGGAGTTTGGAATTTCTCCAGCATTGTTTCACGTGCATGGGGAACCTTCCAAACCACAGGCACTGCTGTCCCAAGGAGAGGTGGTGGTCGACCACGCTCAGCTACAGCAGCAGATGACCGCTATATTGTGCAACAGGCAAGAAGGGATCCACACCAAACAGCGGGTGCAATTGCAACCACATTTAACAGGACAGCTAGGCACGCAATCTCACGAAGTAGCACGGCGACAAGACAGAGGTGGTCTCTTTGCCTGACGGCCAGTACGTTGTGTTCCATTGACATCAGAACATCGGTGGCACCGTTTGCGATGGTCCCAGGAGCATCAAAATTGGACAAACGAGCAATGGTGTCACGTGCTCTTCTCGGATGAGAGCACATTCATTTTAAGTAGTGATTCTCGACGTACCCTTATCTGGCAAGAGGTGGGAACACATAATGAGCCCAGGAACATCCTTGAACATGATCGTTTTGGTGGTCCGGGTGTTATGGTTTGGGGAGACATAATGTTGCATGGGCGCACCGACCTCCAAATCTTTGAACACGGTATGCTCACTGGTCAACGTTATTGTGATACTGTACTCCTTCCCCATGTACGTCTTTTCAGGGGTGCAGTCGGCCCTGACTTCATTTTTATGGATGACAATACGCGACTGCATCGAACACCGCAGGTGGAGGATCTCTTGGAACGAGAGGATATTCGTCGAATGGACTGGCCTGCCCGTTCCCCCGATTTAAATCCCATCGAACACCTGTGGGATGCTTTGGGTAGACGCATTGCAGCACATCCACATGCACCAACCACCATCCAACAGTTGTCAACAGCGCTGGTGGAGGAATGGAACGCCCTACCACAAGAACTGCTTACTAACCTCGTGGCCAGCATGGGAGCACGAAGCAGAGCATGCATTGCTGTCCGTGGTGATCATACACCCTTTTAAGCACCATGTATCGTTTCTGTAAATCTAGAGAGCCATCATATGTCGTATCGACTTTAGTGTAGCTTGTGGTCTATGAATAAAAGTGGCATTTCTGTTCGTCTCATTGCATATTTCGTTTAGTTGCATACCGTAGCAGTTCCCTCTATGTATGATTCAAGTTTCATCGAGCTATGTTACTTGGCAGTGTCACAGAATGCGAAGATTACTTTCGTCCTTAGGTTTTGCACACCAGTGTACTACTACCACTACCACTACCACTACCACCACCACCACCACCACCACCACCACTACTACCACTACCACCACTGGCGCAAGCGGTGGATGTGTTTTAAGGACAGAATTGTTTCTTCCCTTGCAGGGAACCTTCTGTCCGTAAGGATAGGCGGGGTATTGAAAGGGCGTCCGGGGATACAACTTGGAAACATTAGGGATCCCCCTACGCTGTGCCTGCTGCCATTAGATCTGGCCGTCTTTGTGCCCTCTCGCTTCATGCCCTCCTCCTGGAGGTTTAGTAGGCGCAAATACCCTTGGCCGGAGTGCTGAAATCCTCCTCCGCTTCTAACCTCTAACATCTTGAAGTCGGAACAGCTCAGGCAGCCTAATCCTTATTTGTCTGTTACATCATCATAATCATCATTGTGTCTAAATGCTTGTGGGCCAAGAAATTATTGAAATTGACAAACACTTCCAATAATATCATCTTGGCTACAAGTAATCGAAGATGGCAATAATTTTAGAGTTCGTTGTCATGTCTACTTTAAAAGAAACGTTTCATGTAAATATTGCAGCTGTTATGTATTTCAACGATACAGATAACTCATTCCTCACGCCACATGCAGCATATTCACCAGATTTGGTTCCAATGACTTTTTCCTCTTCCCAAATCCAAAGAAATGGCTCAGCAGTGATGAAACGTCATAGAAAGTCGAAGTGCGTTGAACATGTCCAAATACTCTGAGATCTTCATTTGGATGCGCTTCTAATCGGAGGTTAGAGAACGCGTCACCCATAGCGCTGGCAAATCTTGTACAATCTTGTACAAATGCTCGCAGAATGTTCTAGACTCGGTACCAATAACGAGATCTTGAGAATGTCAGTCGCTCATATATTTTATTCGTCCGTCGTTTAACACGGCATGTTTTCGGTACCTTCTAATGAACGGCCGCATGTAAACTTTGCAGCCCATTTCTTCACGGTGGATAATAGTGAAGAATCATCCAATGTAGACCCCAATTCTTAAGATTTAACAGCAAGACATTTGATTCTATACATTTTCAGGAAATGCCTCATCTTGTTTATTTTGCAGCACTGTTACAATTAAAACGCCCAAGTTCAGGTATGATAATACCAGCACCATCTCCGAGAACTTTCCGAACTGCCCTCGTATAGCGCCCGTCTTGTGAGTAAACAGAAAACTAATGGGGAAAATGCTAGACATTAACCATCTTATGTAGGCTGCATTCTGCTCTGTCGTGATAATTGGACGAGTAAAATGATGGATAAGACTGCGTGTCTGTGGCGGCCTTAATTTGCAAGAATTGGAAGAAGGCTAATAGTGCATGGAATTCGGGGCAATTAGTTCTGTATCTAACCAAGTACAGTTGTACCATAAATTAATGACAACATTTTTCACAAAATGATGTGATATTACATACGACATTTACACTACAGAACGTCTCTGCACACTCAGCTAAGGATTATTTGATAATGCATATCCATCTTAGAAAATGACTATCACACCAACATTTAAATAATAATAATAATAATAATAATAATAATAATAATAATAATAATAATAATAGCTTACAAAGAAATAGATATTTTAAGATAACAGTTATCTTCAATCATATTGTAAGCAGAATGTGTGTGTGTATATGTGCGTGCGTGCGCTCGCGTACAAGGTGATCTCGAAAACCAACGATTTTGATAATTCTTTCACCACTAAAAAGCCCTATTATATCCGAAGGACAGACAACGACTAGGGCAAAGTGGTACAATTTCGATATTTCAGACAAATGCTATTGTAACTGGAAAGATATTGAGGAAAGAAAAACTTCAACCATGGCACTTGTTCCTTGACGTTTAATGAATATATAAAGCTACTCGTACACGATCAAATTTTCGTCAAATTCAATACATTACAAGGCTTTTCAAGAGTTGTAACAGCTTCACAACTTTTCTTGTCAAATTGCTTCCAATACTTTTAAAGTCTTTGAAAGTCTTGAAAGCAAATAAGGACATGCTCTAAACGATCAAAGATTTGACAATGATTTGATGGCTTTAGCCAATGAAATGCGAGTATTTACAGTGCGTCATGAAATCTGCAACATGGCTGAAAGCATAAAGTAAACAAAAACGGTTACCCGGCCAAGGCACGTCGTATGCGAACTGATTAGGTTATACATAACCTGGTCATGTCCGCATGTCTAGGACTCCGTGGATTACCACAACAGGATGAAGCAGATGAAGGCATATGAAGAAGTAATTGCCAGGCAGATTTCCGAACTAAGTGTACATTAATGCAATGTTATATAGTGTGGTTAACCTATCAGTTGGTGTTATTTCCATTGTATTCCATAATCGTAATGTGGTTTCATTGGATATAATATGTGAAAGTGCTACATAACATTAGAACAATATTTCATTGCAAATTGTTGTATCTACCATGAGCAAATAATAAATTGCTTTGTACGTAATAAATTATCAGTGTGTTCTGAAGGGTTTCAGTTTGAAAAAAAAGACAACTTGTCAATACACATTTATAACATTGTCAACTCTTGTCCAATCTTGTCACATATTGAAAAAGTTTGACAATTTTTTTGTAAACTCTTGAATTGAAAATAAAGTTTGATCGTGTACAAGGGGCTTAACACAAATATTGCACCATTACAAGTGTTAGTTTAAACGCAAGAGGAGGTTACAGAATTTAGTAAAATTGATCGAAAATGTACCACACTAGGTACAATTGTGATCAATTTTGGTAAAATTCTGATCAGTGTCATCTTCCAATATAAAAACACTTTTTCTCGGGCACCAGCGCAAACTTCGTGGAACCAAACATTAGATTTTTGGCAGCTTATCCAGTCACCTTTTTTCATCGATTCCGCACTATAATAATTCAAGAAACAAAACCCGAAAACATCTTCGTTGTTTGCTGGCGATTTGAAGCTTTTAATACATCTCTCATCTCATTGACTTATATTCCTCTTTGTTGTTCTAGTTGCCTTTGTTTATTTCTTCCTTTGTTCCTGTTGAAAAAGACATCTCTTACTGCCGACGTTTTCCAGGTTTTCATCTGGAGCGAGTTTTCTTTTCCGAGACCACACTTTTTTTCTCTGGAGTTGGCAAAATGGCCTTCGACATCATCTGTGGAGAAATGTTATTGGATGCTGGTGTTATGGATTTGCCTTGCTCTTCAGTTAACTTCTTTTGAAGATATGTGCTGTTTGCCCAGAATGCGATAATTGGTGAGAGTTGAAGGAGCAAGAGCCTCGAATAACATTTAAGGCGCAAATTTCTGCTCGGGAACAATGTCTTTGAGAAGGGCATTATTCCTGTGCACTGGTACCCCTTGATGGCAGACGCAACAGATGCAATTTTACTCCAGGCATCACAGAAAATAGTACAGAATCTTTATTTCGTTATGCGTTCATTGGGATTACGATGAATACAATCAGTTACATTTCTGCAACCTCTGAAGATAATTCTGTCTAATAACTTAGTGCATAATCTTTAACATTTCTTCCGCTTTATTTAAGTCTTTAGCTCTGGCTCACGAAAGACCCTCGGGTTTTCGCAACAACAACAAAAAGTTTTTATTTATGGGCGCTCTCTTTACTGCTGTGCTCCTTAACCCCATTCTATATTGGGCGTGAAAGACCTGTAATTTTTCTCAGAGGCCTTTCTATCAGGCTTGAGGTTCTTTTATGTGGCGTAAATCTACGGCACCGGACCACTAGCTTTAGTTCCCTTACGAAGGAAGCCATACTAAGGAAATTTATGTCCAAAAAAATCCATCGTTCTCCGTCGGATTTGAACGGGTTTTCGCAGCAGGCTAAGGCAAGCGTGTCTCTTGATAAATGCTCTAAACCAGTTGATTCAAGCAACCTTGCTTTTTAAGTTCCGTGGATGTTTCAAATTATTTTTCTCAGCCAACTGAAATGCAGCTCTTCTTAATTGGAGCAATGACAGAGCCAATCCTCGCTGTTCTAGAAATATAGCTCTCTGGGCAAAAACATCTTCCATTTCAAAATTGAGTTCCGTTGGATGGCCAATTCTGTTTTCTATAGTTGGAGTTAATCCAGTTTGTATTTTCTTTTTAATTTTTAATTTACCGTGCACAATACTGAAAGGAATGCCATATTTGAATTTGAATTTATTGTACAATTTGTTCTACAATTTGGTTTATAATATATACAATGTATATTCATATACGGAGATTATTCCATATGCGGGTAGGAGTAATGTCCCACTGTACCCCTAGATCTTTTGTACAATTTGTCTGGTGCTTATTTTCTTATCGAGCCACACAGATTGCTAGGCTCCCTGATCTTATCGCTTACTGAGCGGCCCTTGTTTCTCTTACTTTTCTGGACCATCTTTCCTTTACCTTCCTTAAAAAAAAAAAAAAAAAAAAAAAACTCTCATGCCCTTGATTTCGTTTTTTAGAACCTTTTACTGAGTCTGTCATATCTTTAAGATTTCACCTTCCTCCATTTTCATAAATCGAAACTAAAATTTTAAAATGATTTTTACTATTATACCTTTCCTCCTCGTTCTTCCTAGTTCTACTAATGCAACCTCTCCTGGTGCTGCTCTTGGTAGTCCGATTAATTCTTTACAACAAATTCTATACATATGATCAATTTGCTACTTAATTCCCCTCCCCCCTCCCATATTTCCAGTTTTACTTTCTCTACTACGTATAGTAAGTAGGGGAAGTATTGTATTCCACCGAAAAATTCAATACCGAGATTTCACCGGAAATACATGTTTTGAGACCCCTGAATCCCAAAAAATTCAAGATATGCATTTTATTTTTCATTTAAATATCCTTAATATATGGTATTATAATCAACATAGTGTCATTTCTTAGAAAATAAAAAATTTCGAAAAATGTTCCATGTAAAGAGTAGTTTAGGATGAGGGATTTATTTGAAAATCTTCGTGTCGCATCTTTAGAAGGTACTGACTCTAAATACCAAGTTCGGTATTTATCAGACTTTTCGTTTTTTAATGTTGTCAACAAACAGACTTTTTCTAAAACTGCTTTTTTGGGTTCAAGGTACCTCAAAACATGTATTTCCGTTGAAACTTCGGTATTGAATTTTCGGGTAGAATGCAATACCTTCTCTACCTACTATACACGTGGTAGAGAAAGTAAAACACTACTTAACCCTTATTTTAATCACGTATATTGAAATTAAACTACCATTACCTCGTGTTACTAAGCCACGACACTTGGGCAGTCAGGACTCAAATTTGATATATAAACTTAATTATGTAGCATTTTAATCAAATTCATTATAGCAATTTTTGAGAAAATAAACATTTTGAAACATTTTACATGTAAATGGTGGTTTGGGGTGGGAGACATGCATCTCTTTGTGTGCTATCTTTGAGCTTAAATACCAAGTTTGGTATTTAACCAGCATTTCGTTTTTAAGTTATGCTGTTTAAGTCGCACACACGCGGACCTTTTTCTAAAAAGTTTTCTTTTTGTTCGAGATATCTCAAAACATGTATTTCCGATGAAGTTGCGACATCGATTTGCGACTTCCGAATACAATACTTCCTCTTCTAAGTACGTAGTACAGAAAGTAAAAAGGTTTACCGTAAAAGACGATAGCACCGAAACAGTATTCTAAAAATGGAATTGTTTGTATAATCAGAGCATTTGTAGAAGGCGCTAGCAAATACTTGCTTTAAGGAGATACGATTTTAAGTTGTGCTGGTTGTACTCGTTATTACGCATCCATCTCATGTGACGATGAATCACGTATTTCCTTGAGAGGGTTTTAATTCCAGCGCGTAACACGACAACTAATATTGAGTTATGTAATGTTTCCGACATGCTGCTGCATACATCTAGGCTATGAAATAAAACTTCTCCTTTCATGGTTTGCCCTCCTCGTTTGGAGGACTTGCACCCTCCAGCACTTACAAGCCAATGCTTGAGGTCAGACGTCTGTCGGGATTTTTGGATCGGATACAAGAAGCAGGATGAGTAGTCAGCCAAAAGTCTGGCATGATGGCGAAGAAAGAGATGATATGGAATGAAGGTGAAATGGATGAAAGGATGATGCAGCAGTTGCTGGAATGAATAGAGGGTCAAACCGGAGAACCCGAAGAAAACCCGCCCAGACGCTGCTTCGACCATCTCAAATCTCGCACACGGTTCCCTGGTATCGAATCCGGACGCCTGGTGGGAGGTGAGCGGTCTAATCAATCGGCACGGCGCCGCCTCTGAAATAAAATAAAATTTATAAAATGTGCCCTCGGGCGAGCTACAACGTTGTGTAAACTACATGGTAGGATCCGGAGTAGGTAATACTTCTTTTAGGAATCATCTCTGGTATCACTTTTCCACAGGAGTTAAGTCTGGAGACCTAATTTGGCAATAAATTTGCAATAATGTTAAAAACTCAAAGCCATGAAACGTAGTCAGTGAAGCCTAATACTTATAAAACGCTCGATTGTCCTTAAACGCCTAAATGCCCACCCGATCAGGCATAACGTATTATACCGGAGCAATTCGGATTCCGCGCAAAACACTCCACAATCCTACAACTCCTTAGAAAAACCGAACACATTTCACATGGGTTTAACACCAAAAACGTCAACAGGCGCAGTCCTTTTGGACATCGAGCGCACATTCGACATAGTTTGGCGCAAGGGATTACTACATAAGCTACAACACATCCACCTGCCAAACACAATGATCAAACTCATCGCGAAGTATCTCAGAAATCGATAATTTGTCTCCACTGCAAACGGCGTAACATCAACTCCACACGTAGCCAGAGCGAGAGTACCCCAAGGAAGCCTGCCCGGACCCACCCTCTTCAACATACACATAAACGACATTTTCAAAACACCCCACACAAATCTATATTCTACACGAACGACACGTCCATCACTACACGATTAGGCAATATCAGCCTCGTCGGACCAGGCTTCAAAACGTCTTAACTGCTCTACAATCCTGGCTGAAAACATGGCGCGTTAAAGTCAACAGCCGCAAACCGCAAGCAATTATATTTACCAAAAGACGCTTCCACAGACATCCCGCTCATGCGCTTGCTCCACTGCAACTTTTCAACGGAAATATTCCGTGGTTCAACCAGGTGCTATACCTTGGAGTCACCATGTATCAGGGCCTTGCCTGGAAAGCACGCATTACCTCCACAAGGCAGAAAGCCCGCGCTCAACTCTACAATTTATATCCACTCAAACGTTAACAGCGCCTTCAGCCCGCAGCTTGGACAAACTCTATAAAACTTTAATTCGACCCATACTTACGTACGCCTGCTCAGTTTGGAGATAAGCTGCCCCAACCTACATCAAAATTCTGACAACATTTCAAAACAGGTTCCTAAGTATTGTAGCTAACGTTCCGGTATCCGCCCGGGCAGCCAAATTTCACGAAGAACTTAAAATACACACACTCGAAGAATTTATCAAAAAGCTTGCCTCCGACCTCTACGATAGATTAGCACAAAATCACAACACACTTGCGCAAACCTTAGACACGTACAACACAGACAACCTCAAATACAAACGCCCATTGCACCTATTCGACAGATCCTGTCCAGCACCTCCCCAGCCATAGACGTTGCAGTATACCTCTACAGAGTATTCAGTCCAGCTGCATTCTACGCCTAAAACATCCAAAATTCCAGCATCAGCCGATCATCCACTTCACAGCTACCTTCAAAGTCCTTGCGCTACCAAGTAAAGGCGGCCCCTGATGAGGGTCCTCCCGAGAGTAGCACTGGCCCTCACCTGCACCATCAGGCAGCCAGCCGGGTGGGTACAGTAGACGACCCAGCTTGTCACAGGCTACGAGATTCAAAACACATTGATACGCCACAGAAACCCAGCTGCATTACATGAAATACCTAGAACTCCAATCTCCGGAAGACACTCAAAATAGAATTAGTATCCTACATCAGCCACGCCTCTACACACAGGTGAACACCCTTCCCAACACACAAGATAACCAACTCACGGTAAGGCACACCAGCACACTCTCCCCCATCATAGCATCCCGCAACCACAATTCCATGTACCTACTGCATTGTTGTCAGACTGTCCGTCCTCTAGCTCTTACAGATTCCTGCAACTAAACCGCAAGATACTTCTAAACCAGGTATCACAAATCTTGCACAGTCGAACAGTCAATCAGTCTTCATACGCACTAACGCCATCCATAACCACCTCAAAGATCAACTAACCGCACTTCCTGGGTCCTGTTCAGACTTCGGTATGTTCAGTACCCAGACATCTCCGCAGACGCCTGCGCTCGGTCCTCTTTCACTAGCCGGGGTGCTCAGCGGAACCCGAACACTAACGCATGCACTTCATTAACAAGCACCCCCTGCCCTTGGCTAGCCTAATAGCATGTGTATGGGGAGATGATGTAGCATCAGATGATCGTCACCGGGGCGGCGGGTATGGAGCCGCCCCTAAAAAAAAAGGAATTAAGATTTTAAATAGAAATTTTGGCCAAAAAGCAGAAACGTTCACATTTTATTTTCGTCGTTCCCTTAAGAGTTGAGAGTTGTTAGAGGTATAGGCGTAACGACATATTATTCAATTTTGGGAACTTCGGCGTCCTTAAGAAAGTATTTTAGTATTTATAACGCTTTATTTTCTAAGAATCAAATTTATACATTTTTAATGCATACAATGGCTTGCTTAAGCAATTTTACTTTCTCTGTCGCTTACCTATAGTAGGCAAGGAAATATCATACTGATCCAAAAATTCTATAACTAGATCTTTTCACCAGAAATAAATGTTTTGAATTCCTGTACCGAAAAAATAAATAGAGAAAGGTCCGAATTCATCTGTGAACAACATAACTAAAAAAAAAAGTTTGAGTACCAAACTTCTTATTTAAGTTCAGCATATTCTAAGAATGCTGCATACCAAACTCCCTCTTCATGGAAAAAAATGTATTTTCAAAAATGTATTTTGAATAAAATACATACCTTATTGGCATTAGAAACGAACTAACTTTTCTGTGAATAGGCTACAAAGTAATCTTAATTTATGAATGAATTTGGTTTAAATAGGAAAACATAAGAGATACACAAAAGTTTACTTTAAAAAATGTAGAGCTCAATAAAATATACTATTTGTTAATTTTTGCATAGCGTTAACCGTTTTCGAAATATTTTATGCACTATATTTTTCCCAAATATAAGTGCAACATCTGGCAGAGGACGCTTGAAAGTTTACGATTATTTTTTTTCTTTTCCTTCATAAGAGATGGTTACTATGAACATAGAGGAGTAATTCACTTCTTCATTGTTATGACTTCTGAATTTATTCCTGCATGCTTCCAATCAACACTTTTCCTAATGTCGTATTAAGCACTTAATACTTAACTTGAAATCATTTCAGTGTAAAAGAATATCGTGAACAACGTAGTGTGGGGGAAATTACTTTTTAATGAAACCTATAATGTTATGTGAATTTGTAATGGGAATTTGTAATGGTTAGAGAAAGTTGTTCGACTGTACCACTGCACCACTGGGCCTCAGTAGCGATTCCGAAGATAGCTAAATTCCCTTTCATTTGCAAATATTCTTTCTGATGCGTGATATTCAAAACTGCTTAATCCCTAAAGCAGAATAACTTCAAAAGTAAACTATGAATTTATGGACCGAGCCGTTATCGACAACAAGCAAACAAGGAAAATTTAATTTAAAAAGGTAGACGTGTTTTGATAACATCTATTGCGAGTAAATACCTATGATCAGTTCTCTCCCGTGATAAAGATTTCCTTATGATAACGACACATTTATCCTCAGATAAGATATCGATTTGTGATGTATTCTTTGCAGAAGTAAAATTAAGATTTTCATGTACGATCATCACGATATAAAAAATTTAATCAAATTTTAACACGAGAAATTTGCCCTTTAAAATGGTATACTTACTAGTTGTATATTTTACTGAACTGCAATCCCCAGGTGACAAGAATCTAGCAATAAGAATGAGCGCGCGCACGCGCACACAGGGTTGCCAACCAAATAAGCCAAAGCTCCGAGAGGGGAGTGCGATTTCATAGTAGTAAACTGTTAACGCGATCAGGTTAACTCCCCTGGCACCTCATCCCAGAGCAGCATTCTTCTCGTCTGTGAACTGTACCAGTATGTGCTTCTCGTAATAATTGTTTCAACGATATGCTACATGAGCGTGGAATTTGAGTTTTTGACAGTCGTTCGGTGTTCGAGAAGAGCTGAATTTGCCCACCTCCGTCTTTTGAAGGACCCGAGTTAGACTTTCCATATGCTTTCCATGACATCGTGAGAAACAACTGAATAGCAACAGTACTTAAAATAACAAAGTATTTGAAGAACTGAAACCAATAAAAACGAATATCTCGAAAATGGCTGATACCCAAAAAAAAGGCTACTTGAAGTAAATTGTATGTTTTAAAGATATATACATTTCTTTCTATAGTAAGTGTTTGTCATTCTCATATTGTTTACCAGTTAAATAAAATTATCAAAAATTCCTTCCGAATGAAAATGGCTTGACAGCCTATTCCCAGAAAATTCAAGACTTCATCATATAAATATCTTAAACATGTGGTATTTTAATCAAAATCGTTAGCGCCATTTTGGAGAAAATAAAAAATTTCTAAAAATTCTCCATGTAAAGGTTAATTTGGCGTAGGAGGTTACTTTTAAAATCCTTTTGTCGCATCTTTGGAAGATGCTAATTCTAAATACCAAGTTTGGTATTTATCCAACATTTCGTTTTTAAAGTTATGCTATTCACAGACGCGTACAAGGGTCGTTTTCTAAAAATGATTTCTTTTTAGATTCAGGGAGCCTCAAAACATGTATTTTCGGTGAAATCTCGATATCAAATTTGTGGGTGGAATAATATACCTCCATCTAGGTAGATGGCAGAGAAAGTAAAAGAAAAGCGAACCACACCTCAAACTTGTTTATGTCAGAGAATATGCTTATTGGTGAGAATCTGAAGTAAACAACTCTGTGACATCAACTTACATCTAATTTTAGTAAAATGTATCTAAATGACATGCTCTAATCGTTATACAACATTCATTTGTCACATTCCTCCGTGGAGCCAGCGTATTTTCTGGTCATTTCTATGGCGCCAGTCCACCATCGCTCTGATTTACGTATGTATCCAAATTACTTTGCATTCTTTCGTTGTTTTCACGTTTACAGAAATTACATCTCTTTTAGAATATTTACAGAGACCAAAAAGTATTCCTCTTCATTAAAAAGGATTCTAGCAATCAAATTAGCGGCGAGAAAATTCTAAGCTTTAATCTGTAGAAAGAATAAACGATATTTCAGTTTATATCTTCTAAGAGTTTTACCAAATTATTCTTTCCTTAGTTTTATATTTTTTTTTTAATAATTACGCAAATTTTTTCAACTTTTTTATGTATGGTGTACAGAAACCTATTTTATCACCATAAACAAACAAAGTTGAAAATTCTGTGCAATTTAAAACAAAATTATAAAACTAATAAAAGTTTAAAATCTTGAAAAACGCCATAAGACGTCAACTTGAATATCGTTTGTTCTTTCTGCGTTATTAAATGAGAATTTTCTCTCCATTAATTTGGCAGCTATAACTTTACTTTCTCTACCACCTACTTATAGCAGGCAGAGGAAGTGTTGTATTCCACCCAAACATTTGATATCGAGATTACGTCGGAAATATATGTTTTGAGGTCCACGAATCCAAAAAAGCATTTTTATAAAAAGGTTCGTGTGTGCGTGTGTCTGAGGGACGGTCAGTGTCTGTCTGTGAACAGCGTAACTCAACGAAAAGTCTGATGGATATCAAACTTTGTATTTAATTTCAGAATCTTCCAAGGATGCGGGACGAAAATGTTAAGAAACTCCCCAGTACATATCCTTTACATAGAAAAATGTTGTTACTTTTTTTATTTTCTCAAAAGTTTCCCTAACAATAAATAGGTATATTAAAATGCGATATGTTTAAGATATTTACATGGAAAATATGATGTATATCCTTAATTTTCCACTCTTCGTTCAGAATGAATTTTGTATAACTGTTAAACCGTAAGGAAAAGACCAAAATGTAGATCTCTTTAAAACGACTTAGTTCAAATAACTATTTGCGGCGTGAGCATTTGCGTGATGTTCACTGTTATTGTCCTGAATTTTTCAATACTTTTGTCCATTTTTAAGTGCTGTCTCCACTCAGTTGTTTTTCGCTAAGTCACTGAAATAGTATGGAATTTCAAAGCCAGCATATAACGATCCGTTTTTTAACATTTGGCATTCGCTTCGGTTTCCTGCATCCCCTTTATACCTACAACGAAATGTATAATGCAACTATTTCCGAAACGTTTAAGGCAACTGAGAATGACAAAAATGTAAAATATTTTTGCAGATTATTTAATTTCAAAATGTTCGTTTTAAATTGTATAGTTTCACTCTTATTTTAAATAGTTCTACAATTTAGTTAAAATCGCTATTTCAAAAATATTTAAAGAAAAAAACATGAACATATGAAAACAATGCTGAAGTTTAACGTTAAATAACCTTTCCAAGAAAAACTGTAACATTGGGCTTTTTGTATTAGGAAGACATTTTTCTTTTTGTGTGTGGCATTTTAAACTACAATGCTTGGGACTTGACAGAACGTGGAATGTATTAGAAGTTTGGAGAGCTATAACTACTGTATGAATTGTTTACTTCATATACATTTTTCTCGAAACCAAGATTTTTCTCTGTAAATGCACCATTTTCTCAGGAACTATCGAACCTAGAACAACGAAACTTGGACCATACTTACTTATATAGTTTTGCAACTTTTAACACAAGATTATTGGCATAAAGTAATTAGAAGAGATTTTATCGCTGAGAGTTTGAATAAATATGTTAAAAATTAACAAAACATCCAAATAATATTTTACATTTGTAACTGAAGACAATAAAATATCCTCCTATTTCATTATTAAGGTTTCACGAGTACGAAATAAAAATTGCAACATAAGTGACCAATAGGTACCCAGAAAATGGAATGATAAGATTCTAATTTTAACTTTAGTAACTAGGGCATTTCCGGTCCCCTTAACTCGTTTAACATGAAGTAGAGAGAATAATAAGCTATTCAAGAATAGTTTTAGAAGCTATACAAAATAAATGATAGTGGTCAAAGAAAGGCGCACGAATGTAACATATTACATTTTTTTATGGAGACGAATACCTTCTGGAGTCACTGTCCTCAACGGGTACATAGAATTAAAACAGCGCTCTTAATCTTAAATGTGGTCCTCGAACCTTAATTTAAATTGGCCCTTAGAGCGCAAAATGTTGAATATATATGCTGCAAGGAGTTTTAGAAGACGACTGCTGCACCGATAATACTTTTAAAGTTCGTTACTTTTGGTTTTCAGTTCTGGCCATAACATAAAGCGTGACGCATTTGCAAATGTTCTATAAACTTCGTTGGATGGTTTCCAGTTGGAAATGTACAAACTTCATTCGAAAGTCACCGCACACAGAGCCGTAAACATGTGAGTCAGCTGGCTCATGGCTGAACCATTTTGTCGTGACAGCACGTCGTCAATAACATTCTTGTTGCGAGGTCGAAATGGACGCTAGAGAACAAACATCACACATTCTTCTCAGCTCTAAATGAGGCTGCTTATAAATGACAAAATGAGAAGCTAACCACGTTTCAGGAAACAACAGATAAAACACATGCATACACTCGCCTAGGAGTGCTAAGCCAGCAGTAGAGGACAGTGGGGTGGTGAGCTAGCTCGCGAATTACATGGGTTACATTCACATGACTTTCTCTGCCCATTCTTCAACAAACTATTATTACAAAAGCTTATTCTTCAATCTGCTTCATGTTAATCGAGATAAACATTGGTCGTCCTCCGTGGTGTGGTGGTTACCCTGCTAACCTCTAATTCCCAAGGTCGCGGGTTCAAACCCGGAGGAGGGGGATGGAATTTTTCGGGCGTAAAAACCCTTAACATGGCTTCCTTCGGAAGCCGGTGGTCCCGTGTCGTAGATTTACGGCACGTAAAAGAACCTCAATCCTGATAAAGAGGCCTCTGAGCAAAATTACCGATCTTTCACACCCAATATAGAATGGGACGCTAAGGACCACAACAGTTAAAGAACGTCCATAAATAAAAATATAAAAAATAGAAACATTTGCATATTCCCTGCTAGGTGTAAGGAGAATACAGTGACTTATGCGATTGTCAAATCTTTTAAGAGCGTGTCGCTATGCAACGGCTTTGAAATTCCGCTCTTTGCATGACCAGGAGGGAGAGGGAACGAATAATAATTTTCCTCTGGAGAAACGTATAAGTAGGTATTTGAAAATCCAAAACAATAACAAAGAATATATCGGAAACATTTAACTCCATATATATTGCATGTCCCATAAATTGTATGTGTTAACGAGATCTATATTTTTGTTTAGTAACATTTTGTCTATCTCTTACGGTAGTTTCGGTTTACCAGCTCTACAAAAGTTATTCGAATGAATAGTCAAGTTATACATTTTGTTATGTAAATATTCTTAAACATATTTTATCAAAATCGTTAATAGCTACTTTTGAGAAAATCAAACATTTCAAAAAATGTTCTATGTTAAGTGTAGTTTGGGGAGGATTTTATTGAAATTCTTCGTGTCGTGTCTTTGGAAGATACTTATTTAGCTTAAACACCAAGTTTAGGGTTATCGGAATTTTCGTTTTTGAGTTATGGTGTTCAGAGAGACCAGACACACACACACACACACACACACACACACACACACACACACACACACACAAGGACCTTTTGGGAACCTTTTTTTGGGAGGGGGTTCAGGCGGCCTCAAAATATACATTTTCATTGAAATCTCGACATAAATTTTTGAGTGGAATGCAATAATTTCTCTACTTACTGTAAGTATATAGTACAAAAGGTAAAAAGGGAATAAGAATATATGTGAGCGAGTATTGAATACTGGGGAAGAATCAGATCTTTAATAGGCTAAAAATCAAGACATTCATGTACACATTTATAGAAGAAGACATGTCGAACAGACTTGTTTTGATGATTTTTGTTGGTACATTACTGATTATTATTGGCGGAATTGAAATCAATCCGGGAACTAATGGAAGCCAAGGACTTGTGGAAGAGATCAGGTCAAGAATGGCGGGTATGGAGAAGAGATTGGGAAAGAAAATGAACGAGGTTGGAAAGGAAGTATTAAAACTGAAAGTAGAAATAAGAACAGAAATGCAGCGAGTAAAAACTGATATTCAAAATTATTAAGAGAAGAGTGGAAAGTATGAAAGATGCTTAGAATATTCAAGAGAAGTATCTAAGGAATTCTGGGTGGTCTAACAATCTTCGAAATAACTTGGAAAATAATGATTAGGAGAAATTTGGAGAAGAGCAAATACGAGGGGCGTCCAATAAGTAAGTTTCCCTATTTTATAAAAGAACATTACACACAACTGATCATGTTGAATTAATTTTATTTATATTGTACGATCCTTTTGTTACTTTTCTACACAGTCAACATGTTTTTCCAAGCATTTTTGGGGACGTGACACAAGTTTTTCCAAGCCAGTGTTGTAGCAGGTCGGGCCCTGTGCTCGCAATCAGCTGTTTATTGATTTGACTTCATCATTGGTGTTAAAATGTACTTACCTTTGAGTTGGAGGAACATGTGAAAATCACTTGGGGCATGCTCCGGTGAATACGGAGGATACAAGAAAACTTCCAAGTTGAATCTTGACCCAGGCGGAGCTCAGAAGATTCAAGTGGGGAGTTTTCTCGCATCCTTCACATATACCAGATCTTTTCCCAAGTGATTCTCACATGTTCCCCTGACTCAAAGGTCCTTATGGCGGTAAGCACTTTAACACCGTGACGAAGATCAATCAGAAGTGAACCGGAAGTCGGGTCCTGTGCTCGTAACCAGCAGTTCATTTCTGATTGATCTTCGTCACGGTGTTAAAGTGCTTACCTCCATGATGACCTTCGAGTCAGGGGGAACATGTGAAAATCACTTGGGAAAAGATCCGGTGAATATGGAGGATGCGAGAAAACTTCCCAGTTGAATCTTCTGAGCTCCGCTTGGGTCAAGATTCAACTTGGAAGTTTTCTCATATCCTCCTTATTCACCTGAACTTGCCCCAAGTGATTTTCACATGTTCCTCCAACTCAAAGGTAAGCACTTTTAACACATCATGAAGTCAAATCGGTGAACAGTTGGTTGGGAGCACAGGACCCAACCTGGTACAACACTGGCTTGGAAAACTTGGGTCACGTCCCCAAAAATGCTTGGAAAACATGTTGACTATGTAGAAAAGTAACAAAGATTGTACAATATAAATAAAATTAATTCAACATGATCAATTGCGTGTAATATTTTTTTATAAAATAGGGAAACTTATTTATTGGACGCCCCTCGTAATTATAATGGTTTTTGGAAAGAAGCAATGAGGAGATTTGAGGATACAGACATTCAGCATCTTCAGTAAGATAACTGAAGAACGATCTCTAATATATTTCGATGAGGACACTGGGAGAAAGAAATACATACTGATAAAGCTAATAATGAACAAAGAGAGGGTATCGCATGGGTAAGAGCAGGTCCATGGAGATTAAAAGGGTTAAGAAAAGGTGTCCAACAGAACATTACCCTACTTGCCGAGGGAATGAAGATCCTGAACACACATTATTTAAGTGTAAAGGGACCGATCTTTGGAGGAGGGAGCTAATAATTCAGAAATTGTTTAAATTAGATAGAAAAATAGCTTTTATGCAATCTTTAGAAATTATAGTAAAACATAGTATAGCTCTTAAGCACGTTAAAAAAGATGGAATGGGTCGTTAAATGAGAAGTGGCACAAGCTATCCCAAGCTAATAATTCAAAAATGGTTTAAATTAGATATAAAAATATCTTTTGTAACGTTCCTGCAAGGCTGATTTAAAGTAGTCGATGCACAGAATGTCACAAAAACTAGAAAAAAATTAACAAAGAAAAAACAAGATGCCGGGCCCATTATAGTATGCATAGGAAATAAGCATTCCCCCAGGGTAATACTTATTTGTACTACCTCAGGTTAAAGGAAATAAACAAGGATTTAATACAGCTTTAAATAAAAGTAACAATCCATACAGCACCAAAAGTACTGAATATATTAACATTCAAATGTAGAAACAGAGATATATTACAATTGAAGCACATAGCATTTGAATTTGTCCTTCTCACACAAGATTCGCCATTTTGATATGTAATTTAACACATGATAATGATATAAACTCGCTTCCATAAGATTTTAAATGCCGCTCCACACACTACAAGAATTTAGAATTTTACTTACGCCAAAAGTATATGTTATGTATAATTTAGACAAGGCTGAAAAGTGTGGAGACGACCGCCCTTCCAGATACGAAGCTCAATAAAAGTCCTTCTTTGCTGGTCGTCAAGAACTGTTACCACTCTTCTTCGGGGAACGCATCGCTCGGGGGGCACCGGGAAGGTCAGGTGATGATGACGTATAGACAGCACAAGCGCTACCTATACTGGCGGAGAGGACGTAACCTGGCGAGCGCTGTAGAAACCTGGTGCAGCCGACTACTGAAGTTAACCAGGCTGCCGACATAATGACAAGCAGGGGCCGAAAATTGTAGTTCATGATTGCAGGTACATGAAAGAACTGCAGCCATCTCTGCAAAACCAGCCACTCGGAGATAGAAGAGCCACAATTGGCTCACTTTGATTGCAATCTTTAGAAATGACAGTAAAAATAGGATAGTTCATAAGCAAAGTTAAAAAAGGTGGAATGGGTCTGTTAAAAGAGAAGCAGCACAAGCTATCCTAAACTATCCTTTATACGGCAAAATGTTTGTTGTTATGTCCTCGAAAATGGCTCTAACGATTTTCATTATGTCAAATGCCAATATATTGACATGAGAAATAAAATGCATATCTTATATTTTCTCCGAATATCCTGTGAACTTCCGTTTATTTGATTGAGTTTTGTATAATGTTGATTACAAGGAAATTAGAAAGGACATGAACTTACAACTGGAAACATTAAGAGTTCATTAAAATACACGATTTATGTCAAATTGATAGTAGCTTAACACCACTTTGTAAGTTTATACCTTTACTAAACGTCACTTAAAGTACCTACATGCTGGAACGTTTGTGAGTCCTTCACCGCCCTCCTTTCTTTTCTTTCCAAGAGCTTGTTACGAGGGAAAACATTTTAATGCAACGGGTAGCCCAGTTGTTGCGTTCGTGGCTCTCGTGCTGAGAGTCCGTTGTTCGATTACCGAACTCTGTAGTGGCGGTTTAAGTCGGTCCTATCCAAGCCTCCAACTCTGAGGAGCTCATGTGGAGTATTCCCACGGCCCACAATATTTCGTAAAAGCTGTAGGTCCTCTCGTTGTATCCCCCGCTGGGTGCTTGCAGCTATATTTAATGGGTCCAGCCAGGGTTTAACTACCAACCCCCTCCCTTCACTGCCCATTGCTATCACTAATTATAGATATTAGTTTGTAATTCATAATGCAAGCGAAACCTATAAGTAGAGCAAGTATTACATTGCACAAAAAGTTTATATCGAGATTTCACCGGAAATACACTTTGAGACTCCCCGAATCAATAAAAAAAAGAATCATTTTTATAAAAAGGCCCTGTGAGACTGTATGTTTGCACCTGCAAACAATATACCGCTTGCCGAAGTCCACTACACAAGATCAGATCGGAATGAACCCGAAATTTACAGATAAATAGTATAATTATTTACATTAAAGGGAAAGCCAGGATATGGTTGTAGCATAAACGTGCAACCATATTAAGAAGCCGTCGCCGGGTAGACCGTAAGAAACAAAATGTAGATCTTTAAAGCATACAATTTATGTCAAACGTTTTTTGGCATTTTATAGTACTTTTCTGAAGTGTTAAATCGCTATTCGTTTTCTTTGCGTGTGCGTGTGTGTGCAAAGAGAATGGAAGTTTTAAGTACATCATATAACGATCCAATTTTATTCTTGAAATACCTACAACGAAATGTGAAAATGTGTAAAGAAGGGTTCTACCTATCGATTAACGAGAAGTAGATAGAAAACTTAAGCTTTTGTGAGAACAGTGAATAAAGAATATTCAGTGGAGAAAGATGTATGAATGCAACACAAACTTTTTAAAAATAATACAGGCTTGAAACATTATACAGAACCGAATCTGCGTGCTTAAAACCAAGAATATGATTAAGAGGTTAATAGTGTTGCACCTGGAGAGGCAGGTTATGATTCTCGTAAAGTGAAAGTGTGTCTGAGAAACGCTGCAGTGTCAAATTCCTCGCTGGAGGACACTCTTCGTCCACGAGCATATCGCTGCTGATATTCTGAAGCACTGAGCAAACAGAAGCAGCCAGAGTGACCGTTAATAAGCCTGCAGATAACTGTAGAGGCGATATACTGTCCTGTAGATTCTGACACTTCCTGCTCAGCTATCTTCTCCTCGCTTCTACCATCTTTCTGCTCGGTTTCCTCTGTCAACAGCGTCCCGTTTACATCTCTGGACCAAAGAGCAGAGCCGGAACTGCAGTCGCGGTGACTAGCCCATTACGCAAAGCTACTTCTGCACATTGCACAATGCTAACTCTGTATCTAACTCCAGTATGAGCTACCAGGAACTGTTAATGTCTGATGTTATGTCATGATTATACGTGCTCAACGGATTTAACGAGTTTCAAGCAATTCGTTGAATATCTACCTGTGGACGTTCACTTTATTTGCTCTGCTAATTTGTTCAATCTGCAGGATGCAAAATTAACTTCCGGAGTAAAGAGAGAGTTTGGAGTAATAGGTTTATTTAATAAACTCTAGTTACAAACCAGAGCCTCATTGACAACTGCTTGTAGCTACAAAATGGCCGCAAAATTAATTAAGCTTCTTTTGTAAACTCCAGAAAGCATTAAGTATCCACTTTAACAAATTCTAGCAGTTAAACTAATGCAGAGAACATCGTAGTGTTTTATCTGCAGAAACAACAAAAAACAGCTCAAGTGTTTTTGTTATTCCACATTTTTCATTTTATTGGTTTTAAAACTTTCGAAAATGGCGACGACTTTTTAAATGTATCATGTGTGGTGTTTACAAATTACTTTACAGGATTAGTAGAGACAATTTTTTCGCATAATATCTGAAATGGCTGTGAAAATGGCGTCTGATCCGACGGAGGAAAAGAATTGTCAAAGTAAAGAATTATCAACGGTTTTATTGAACATCCTCATTAAAACTTAGTTTTTACGACTTCGCAGATTTATTTCTCCTTTGCTTGAAACCATTTGTCGCGGCACTGCCACGTAATAAATAAAAGTTGCGCTACTAAATACATGTGATGGATAGTTTTCTAAAGAGGTGCCAAAAATGCATGGACAACGACGGTAACCAGTTTCAGCATCTCCTTTCATAAAGTTGGTAAGTAAAGCCTTTAAAAGTAGTTTTAAAAATGTTGTATGGTTTCATCAGCGCCTTTCTAGTAGCGGCAGACGGCAGCGAGCGCCGAGGATGCAGACAGGAAAAACACCGCGCAGCCGGTTCGTAGTTTTTTTTGGCTCACCCTGTATAATATAAACGAAAGAATAAGCAACTTTAGAGATAATTGACTAAAACACTTACATCGAATGCCAAGCGAAGGATACCCAAGTAGGGCTTTGAGTTGTATTTAGGTCACACGGATGGAGACAGATAGGAAGACCCAACAAACGATGGATCGGCCTGTGTGGAGACAAGGGCTAAGAGCTCAACGTTTGAGGCAGAAGATGAATAAGGTCCCCGATGTTATGTATAGATTTATGTTAAACCACACAAATCGCTAACACTGACAAATTTAATGTCACTAGAAGGTAACACTTCTAGGTAAAGTTCATCTAGGAACCCGTAGTCTCACAAAAGATTGGTTCGTAATTATTTCCTAGAAAACCACTTGGGCCACAGAAGCGGCAAACCAAGCAAATGGCAGCTATTAAGAGAGCGAGACTCATTTGTTTGGACCACAAGAAGCACAAAAACCAGCCACCACATTTGGAATGATTTATTTAACTTTAATGTATAACGCTTGGATGACGGCATAGCTAAAAGCATCAGGCGCCGACATGTGAAAATGCTATTTCTTTCCTGGAAACCTTATAATCGGACTTGATGCTGCATGGATCATTAAATTGCATTTATGACACACTTAACGGTTGCGATATCAGCTTCGTGAGAGAAGAAAATCACACAAACAGCTCTTTCTCAACAGCACCTGAGTCTGATGAGCAAAACTACACCTAATATCCACAATCTTCAAGCAACATTATACTTTATAATTTACATATCTGTGGTAGAAATCCCCCTTTTTACTTTCTCTACTACTTATAGTAAGTAGGGGAAGTATTGCATTCCACCCAAAAATTCGATACCGAGATTTCACCGGAAATATATGTTTTGAGACCCCCTGAATCAAAAAAAGCATTTTTGGAAACATGTCCGTGTGTGTGTCTGTGAATAGCATAACTCAGAAACGAACAGTCCGATAAATACCGAACTTGGTATTTAGGTTCAGTATCTTCCAGAGATGCGACACGAAGGCTTTCAAGAAAATCTCCCCACCCCAGACTAGCCTTTACATGGAACATTTTTCGAAAATTATAATTTTCTCAAAAATGGGTCTAACGATTTTAATTAAAGTATCATATGTTTAAGATATTTTCATGACAAATAAAATGTATATCTTGAATTTTTTGGGAATGTCTTCAAAAGTATTCTTCATTGTGAACGACTTTTGCATAAGTGGTAAACCATAAGAGATAGACAAAATTCTACTACACAAAGAAATGTAGATCGCGTTAAAATACATAATTTGTCATACATTTTTTTGTTGAGTGAACCATTTTCGAGGTATTGCTTGTTATTCCCTTATATTTTTCAATACTTATTTTCTCAAATGGGAATTCGTTATTCATTTTTTTGTCTTGGATATGCAAAGAGTATTAATCTGTGGCAAAGAGAATGGTGCTACACATAGCAACCAGCTATGAAGAGATATGTCTCTGCTTAAAGGCTACTGTATTTCTATATTGCCCTTGTAAATACAAAACAAGGGGAACTAGAACGCCTTAAGTGATAGTCAAATATTTTTAGAACTGGTCGCTATGTGTAAAATGTTATTCTCTTTGAATGTCAAAAGATGGTTTCTGCAAATGTTTATCTCGATTAATATGAAATAGATGCAGAATAAGCGTATGTAAAAATAGTTTGTACAAGAGTAGAGAAAATCATGTGAGTGTAACACATCAGATTTTTACTTTCTCTATCACGTATGTATCAGACAGAGTCGAGATTTCATCGGAAATGCATGTTTTAGGTCCCCTAAATAAAACGATCATTTCTAGAAAAAGGTCCATGTTTATTGTGTCAACAGCATAACTCAAATACGAAAAGTCGGATGAACACCAAATTCGGTATTTAAGTTCAACTTTCTAAAGATGCATCGCGAAGATTTTCAATAAATCCCCCACCCGAAATTATCCTTAACATGGAACAATTTTCGATTTTTTTTTATTTTCCAAAAACGATACCATATATTTAAGATATTTACATAAACAAAATGCACCTCTTGAATTTTCTGGGGATAGTCTGGAAAGTCTTGTTCATTCGGAGGGATTTTGTATAATTTTGTTTAACAGGCAAACCATAGAAGCTTACTACCAAAACAATGTAACTCTTTTTAAAACACCCAATTTACTTCAAATTACTTTTTTGTGGCACCAACAATTTCCAAGATGTGTTATTACTGGTTTGAATTGTTCAATACTTCGCCAGTTTTTCGCTGTCGCTATTTAGTTGTTTCTCGCCATGTCATGGAAAGAGTAAGGTATTTCAAAGCAGCGAACGGTTTTAAAACTCTTGACTATCTTTGTACCTACAACGAATGTGTAACAGAACCATTTCTGCAAACGATTATACCGATAAACCTAAAGTAGACAGAAAAATAAAACTTCTGTAACAAAAGTTTGCAAAAGCGATGCAAATAAACCGTAGTGGGTAAAGAAAGTAATGTGAAGTAACATATCAGCTATTTTCTTTCTCTAACACTTATTTAAGGGTAAGTATTGCGTTTCACCCCAAACATTCAGTATCGAGCTTTCAATAGAAGTATGTGCTGAATTAAAAAAAAATCTGATGTGTTACACTCACATGACTTTCTCTACGCTTATACAAACTATTTTTACAAAATCTTATTCTCCATCTATTTCATATTAATCAAGATAAACATTTGCACAAAACGATCTTTTGACATGTAAAGAGAATTACATTTTACACATAGCAACCAGTTCTAAAAATATTTGACTATCGCTTAAGGCGTACTATGTTCCCCTTGTTTTGTATTTGCAAGGGCAATTTAGAAATATAGTAGCCTTTAAGCATAATCATATCTCTTAAAAGCTGGTTTCTAAGTGCAACACCATTCTCTTTGCCACAGATTAATAAATAAGTATTGAAAAATTTAAGGGAATAACCAGCAATATCTCGAAAATGGTTCACTCAACAACAAAACTGTATATGACATAAATTGTGTATTTTAACGCGATTTACATTTTTTGTGTAGTAAAATTTCGTCTATCTCTTATGGTTTACCAGTTATGCAAAAGACGTTCACAATGAAGAATGCTTTTGGAGACATTCCCAGAAAATGCAAGATATACATTTTATTTGCCATGAAAATATCTTAAACATATGATATTTTAATCAAAATTGCTAGAGCCATTTTTGAGAAAATTAAAATTTTCGAAAAAATGTTCCATGTAAAGGGTAATCTGGGGTGGGGGGATTCTCTTGAAAACCTCTGTGTCGCATCTCTGGAAGATGCTGAACCTAAATACCACATTTGGTGTTTATCCGAGTGTTCGTTTCTGAGTTATGCTGTTCACACACACAGACATGTTTCCAAAAATGTTTTTTTTTTTATTCAGGGGATCTCAAAACATATATTTCCGGTGAAATCTCGGTATCGAATTTTTGGGTGGAATACAATACTTCCCCTACTTACTATACGTAGTAGAGAAAGTAATAAACAAAAGCTCAAACATTTAAATATAAAGTACTAATGCAAGCACATGCATGACAATCCGTAAATAGCGTAACTCAACATGATCGTAAGTGTGCATATAACGTTGCATTTTGAGTGCCTTTGTAACATTTTGTATCTTGCGTATTTAGTAGACGTTTTAGGAAATAGTCATAAAAATCGTACATTTTCTGAAGAATCCCCATAGACACTCCTTTATTGATATTTATATCCATTAAAAACATTACATCTATGAATACTCGCGCAGCATTTGTTAACAGTCTTAATTTTAACCTTCACTTGTTCTCTCCAATTTAAATAATACCAACCTAACTGTTACGATGTCGTTTCACGAAATAGGTACCTACATTAATTGCGCAGTTTGAATTTTGCAATTCTAACTACATTAGTGGGATTTTAGTGTTACGTTGTGTGATAGGCCGTTTTGTAATTAAAAGTAAGTAAATATACACATATATTTATATATATGTTTTTTTAATTTTAATTTGTGAAGATATCTTAAGGGGTATCTAAGCAAATAACATTTCCAATTACTTACTGATGCACCTGAGACGTTTTAAAATGTCAACTTTTGGCAATAAATTTAAAGTACGAAATAAACTAAAGTATGTCCTTGACTCGAACTGCAGATAGTTAAATATGCATTTAAATAATTTAAAGTTTAATAAGTTAGGTTAAAATCGTGTGTGTGTGAAAACGAACCCTGGTCTCTCAAGTAACAAGCGAGAGTACAATCCATCACAAAAACTGCAACTGTTTGCAATAGGCATTTATAAACATGTTAACATGTTTCGGCCACTCCATTATCGCTTTTTATGGTGGTAAAAATTAAATAAAATCTGATGTGATACATTTACATGACTTTCTCGCCCCTATCGTTTATTAGTGAGTATAAAAACTATTCTGACGAAACTTATTTTCCTGTCTACTACATTTTAATCCAGAAGAAATAGCTGCATTACATATTTGGTTATAAATGCAAAAGGAATACCGATAATCAAATGTTCAAGAACTGGACGTTATATGCTGGCCTTAAAATTCCGTACTGTTTCTATGCAATCGCGAGAAACAACTGAATGTTGACAGGCCTTCAAGAGAAATGGCTAAGTGTTGGACAATTCGAATCATTAGTAACGGATATCTCAGAAATGGCCTATGCCACAAAGAAAGTTATTTAAAATAAATTGTCTACCATATAACGTTACCGGTTATACAAGATTATACAAAATTCTTTCTGAATGAAAAGGACTTCACAGACTGTTCCCAGAAAATTCAAGATATACATTTTAGTTGTCACGTAAATATATATTTAACATATGATATTTTAATCAAACTCAGTCAGTTTTTAGAAAATTAAAAATTTCGATAAATATTTCATGTAAAGGGTAGTTTGGGGTGGGGATTTTTTTTTTTGAAAATCTTCGTGTCGCATCTTTGAAAGGCACTGAACCTAAATATAAAATTTGGTATTTATCCGACTTTTCGTTTTTGAGTTACGCTGTTCACACACACACACACACACACACACACACACATTGACATTTTTCTAAAAATGTGAGTTTTGGGGGGGGTTTATTCAGGGGGCTGAAAGCATGTGTATCCGGTAAAATCTCGATATCGAATTTTTGGGTGGAATACAATACTTTTTCTATGTATCGTGGTAGAGAAAATAAAAGCATTTATTTTCTCCCGCCGGTTTGCATTCAACCACATTGCAATGCTTCGTTTAGCTAGCAAAGTTTCGAAGCCTTTACCCTCAGTTCGTAAGTATTCAGCTGTAACCTCTCTTTGTCTTATCTACCTACCCTTTATTGTGTACCGATTTCAGCCAAATTTGAAATGCTTCACAAGTGTTGTCCAAAATCTTGTACATAAAATTTCAGCTCCGTATGCGAGTGATTCGTCCAACAATTGAAAATTTGCAGGAGGCTCCCAATTTAAACCACCCTTAATCTTGTACCCTTCGTCTCCTTAGCGCGGTAGTAGCGCAACTGCTTACCAAGCGGGAGATCCGGGTTCGATCCACGTGGGGATTTTCTCCCGTTGGGAGACCTGGCCCGGGGTGCACTCAGCCTCGTTAGGTCCCTAAGGGGCCAATTGAGGAGCTACTTGATTGAAAAGTAGCGGCTCCAAGTTTAAGGAGGCCGCATACACTGGTCGGGAGGGACCCGGGGCGGTGACCACGTCAGTACTGCACCCCATTCATTACACCTGTTGTGGGTAGAGGTGTGGGACGCAGCGGCCAGGCGGCAGGGAGCTATTGCGCTACGAAGTTTAGTTTAGTTTTTTTAATCTTTTACCGATTTCAATCAAGCTTGAAATATGTTGACAAATTTTATTCAAACTCCTATATATAGAATCTAAACTCCGTACCCGCAGCGGACGGAATCTGTCAGTGCTACATTTCGCCTGCAAGCAGAAATTACTTGGCTAAATAGCTTAAGTATTCTATAGCTACCTGATGTGAAATTCATACATTTAGTTAACTGTTGAAAGCAATATAAATTGTCGCCGTTACATCAGGACAATACTATGGTTATAATCAGGGCCTGGATTCTGATGACGCCATCTCTTAACTGTTGTATTATACGCATTCTAACTGTGCATGCATCCTTATCATGGGTTCCAGATTATGAAAAATGCATATGTATCTACTTTAATTACGTAATATCGATTTTACAATACTACTAGTTTCGTAATGAAGCTTCTATTACGTAACGATTTTCGTAATGTAACTCTGCCAGCATTACATTTTCCGTTATACTTTAAATGTTTTTCTTCAAACACCAATATTCAAATTTCGTATATTCCCCTTCATAACGAAGTCGTGATTTATTAGGAATTAAACTATCTATATCAAAATTAGCTGCGTTTGCAATATCTTCGTCAGAACTCATTTTTCAAGGTTAATTTAATTCACCTAGTACTCATGTTCTTCTGTTTTAAACAAAAACCTAACAATAAAAAATCTGATGTGTTACACTCACATGACTTTCTCTACACTTGTACAAACTATTTTTACAAACGCTTATTCTCCATATGCTTCATGTTAATCGAGATGTTAATCTTATTGCTAATTTTCTTGTAGATGCAAGGGGAATTGGTAGGCTTTAAGCGATAGTCAAATATTTTAAGAGCTGGTTGCTATGTGGAGTATTCCACTCTTTGCATTACCAGGACAAAAAAAATGAATAACGAATTCCCATTTGAGAAAAAGTAAAGTATTGGAAAATTTAAGGGAATAACAAACAATATCTAGAAAATGGTTCACTCACAAAAAAAATGTATATGACATAAATTGTGTATTTTCATTTTTTGTGTAGTAAAATTTTGTCTATCTCTTATGGTTTACCAGTTATGCAAAAGTCGTTCACAATGAAGAATACTTTTGGAGTCATTCCCAGAAAATTCGAGATATACAATTCATTTGCCATAAAAATGTCTTAAACTTGGTATTTTATTCAAAATCGTTGGAGCCATTTTTGAGAAAATTAAAATTTTCGAAAAATGTTCCATGTAAAGGGTAATCTGGGGTGAGGGATTTTCCTGAAAACCTTCGTGTCGCATCTCTGGAAGATACTGAACCTAAATACCAAGTTTGGCGTTTATCCGACTGTTCGTTTGTGAGTTATGCTGTTCACAGACACAGACACACACACACACACACACACACACACACACGGACATGTTTTCAAAAATGCTTTATATGCATTCAGTGCACCTCAAAACATGTATTTCCTGTGAAATCTTGGTATCGAGTTTTTGGGTGGAATGCAATACTTCCCCTACTTAACTATACGTAGTAGAGAAAGTAATAGTCGATCAAACCATGCATGGCTCATTAAACACATCAATGCGGTGTACTGTTTCAGTGATTCCAAATACCACGTCTGAAATAAAAATTTAATTTACCAAAGTAAATAAAAAAATCGATATTATATACCTAAAGTAGATAAAACATTGTACGATACAAATATCATAATCACATATTACAATACTCGATTGGTTATGAAACTCGCCTGCGACCTCGTTTTTCAGTCTTCCAATCTCATATTGTAATATGATGCGTTACGATATTAGTATCGTAAATTACTATTATTAGTTTATTTTGGACATCTTTTTTCGATTTTACGGCATTATTTTGTCATTTCCTTGCCTTTTGCGTCTTTATTTAGGCATGTTTTGGGATTTACATGGAGTATATACAGATTTTTATATTATCCACATTTTACATAAGGATAACTTTTTTCAAACATCAGAAATTTCATTACTCAATTAAGAATAACAGTAACTTTATACATCCTTCACTCGCATTCTTGGGGGGGGGGTCACATTCATAAATAGTGGTTAGTCTGGAATAAGTTTATGTGAGGAGGGGTGCCTATTGTCAGGGGAGCAGGTATAATTACAGTTATGAATTCATGTCCCAAACTAGGGACGATACAAGTCAGTTTTCCCTTCTTCGCGTTAAGGAGTGCGTACAGTCAGGTTGCTATCTTTCTAGTATGTAAAGTCCTCTTCATTGGTATGAATTTTTATAATCTCAGAATCCAAAAGAGTTAATGCTATAGTTTTGTAACACTTGCTTAAAAAACAATCTTCTTAATTTTATTTTCATATTCTTCAAACAGAACATGGAGATCACCTCAATGGTGTGGCGAGTAGCTGACTGCCTCACATTGAAGAGGTCCAGAGTTCGAATCTCGGTTAGGGTGAGTTGCCAGGATAAGTGTTTTACTGGGGTTTTCCTTATCCTGAGAAGACGAATATCGGATAACTTTAAGCTCTATGGACCCCGGGCTCATTTGAGCATCATTTCACCCAATTTAATTCATTCATCGTCCGATATGAAAAACCAGATTAAAGGACGTTAAAAACAAAAACATGGGACAAATATATTTTCACTTAATCTTCCAAATATCTCATCATTATTCTTATACCTACTTTTTCACTTATATAGTAGCTATATTCAAACATATTAATTTATAACTATATAGAATAATTTTAATAACTTAAAATATAAGCTTTTAGATCAATTCTTGTAATTAAGCTATTCTTTTTAAATTTTAGCGACATTTTATTGGTCTTTTTTGCAAACATTTTTAGATAATAAAAATCCGGGCTCTGGTTGTAATACAACAGATGCGTGTTTCATAATAACGAACCATGTTTTCCCAAGAAACTCGTAAGCAAACAGATCCGACACACCGGGATTCCAGTTAAGCAATTAGAAAGGTAAATAAAGGGTTTGCGCTGGAAACAGATAATACCTGGTTACATAGCGCGAAATTGCACGCCACAGCTGTTAACCTAACAGTCCCAAAGGGGCACGTTCTGTTGTTTTTTCCACAAAAATAGCAAACCAATTTCAAAACGCAAGAAACATAACCGCTTTATGAGAACATCGCAGCTGGAAAACATGGATTTACATAAGTCACATTATTAGGTCCATGAGACATCAATATAGACTTTACTTTAATGTGACAAACTCTAAATTCTCTTCATCGAATCTTATCTCGTTATTGTGGACATAAAAACTGTGTACTGTTTAGAAAGCAGACTGGGTGCATAGTTCAGTAACAGTGTTACGAGGGGCACTATTTATATTTTGAGCCTAATAATTGAAACAAAGTAATTTCTGATTGAAAACTGCTTTATTGTTTTTCAAAATATTTTCCTTTATGACCAATACACTTTTGCATCCGTTTGAACCATTTGTCAAAGCATTTGTTCCAGTCTTCTTGAGACACCTCCAAAACATGGCTTTTGAAGGCATCAACGGCTTCTTCTGCCAACGAAAATCGTTGTCCACGCAATCTATTCTTGATGTTTGGGAACAAAAAGAAGTCATTGGGTGCCAAATCAGGACTGTATGGCGGATGACCCATCAATTCGATTTTTTTAAGCCTTCAAATACTCTGTTGCTAGACGAGATGTGTGTGCGCTCGCATTGTCTTGATGAACGATCCTACGGTTCTTGTTGGTTTTTCTTACTTCACCGAAGACTTCCGGCAAACAAATGGTTGTGTACCATTCGGCATTGACCGTTTTACGCTCCTCTAAAGGCACTGTTGCCACATGGCCGGTTTTGTTGAAAAAGCAGGCGACCATTTGCTTCGAGTGCGAACAACTTTTGTTGGATTTGCTTCATCTTGAAACACCCATACAGTCGACTGCTGTTTACGTTCCGGCTCATACGCATAGATCCATGATTTGTCATCTGTTACAATCTTATATACGCCTTCTGAGGCACCGCCATTGTATTTCTTGAGCATTTTTGTACACCAATCGACACGAGCATCTTTTTGAGATTGCGTCAAATTATATGGGATCCAATGGGAGCAAACCTTTTTCACGGCTAAATAATCATGCAATATTTTATATATGCTGGTGGAACTAATGCCTAGGGTTGCCTCAACCTCACAATATGTCGCATAACGATCTTTTGTTTTATTTTTGCACAGCATCAATGTTTTCTGGCACAACAACTGATTTTGGACGACCTTCACGAACTTCATCATTGAGCGAACGGTGGTCACGATTAAATTCGTTATACCAGCGTTTCACAGTGGGAAAGGATGGAGCTACGTCGCCAAATGTGGAAGTTAGTTGATCAATGCAGTCTTGTCTTGATAATCCACGTCGAAAATCGTAATAAATCATTGCACGAAAACTTTCACGAGCTAATTCCATGTTTTTCGTTGACACACTATTTTCAAGTTACTGTAAACAAAACAAATGACACTCTATTGACAAAATGTTTGAAGTAGATTATGGTCAAAGATGTCAAACTTTCTATTAGAAACGTCAGATGGCACCTACAACATTCAGGGTTGCCAAGGCTCAAAATATAAATAGTGCCCCTCGTACAAGAGCGTCGTTTTTATTTCCGAGGCACTATAATGATTATTTATAATACAAATGTTAAAGCGAAGTATGCTATTTTTCTTTTAGCATCCTTGAATATTCAATTATGAAGTACCCCGCTGAAATTTGCGTGGAAATAGCAGTATACATTAGGACATGCGAAATGGTGTATGGTCTTGTTGTTTTGACTTCATAGCAGCGTTGCTGACGTGATCACTTACACAATTATTACGCGTTTTACCTAGCAACCTTGAAGAAATCTGCTATATGCAATGCCATACTGTTTCCCCGACCTCTATAGTAAAAATCTGATGTGTAACACTCACATGACTTTCTCTACTCTTGTACAAACTATTTTTACAAACGCTTATTCTCCATCTACTCCATCTTAATCGAGATAAACATTTGCAGAGTCTATCTTATTGCTAATTTTCTTGTAGATTTAAGGGGAATATATATTTATAAGGGCAATATAGAAATACAGTAGCCTTTAAGCACATACATATCTCTTAATAGCTGGTTGCTAGGTTCAGCACCATTCCCTTTCCCACAGATTAATACTCTGCATATCCAAGACAAAAAAATGAATAACGAATTCCCATTTGAGAAAATAAGTATTGAAAAATTTAAGGGAATAACAAGCAATATCTCGAAAATGGTTCACTCAACAAATAAAATGTATATGACATAAATTGTGTATTTTAACGCGATCTACATTTTTTGTGTAGTAAAAGTTTTGTCTATCTCTTATGGTTTACCAGTTATGCAAAAGTCGTTCACAATGAAGAATACTTTTGGAGACATTCCCAGAAAATTCAAGATATACATTTTATTTGTCATATAAAATATCTTAAACATATGATATTTTAATCAAAATCGTTAGTCGTTTTTGAGAAAATTAAAATTTTCGAAAAATCTTCCATGTAAAGGATAATTTGGGGTGGGGAGATTTTCTTGAACACCTTCGTGTCGCATCCTTGGAAGATACTGAACCTAAATACCAATTTTGGTGTTATCCGACTGTTCGTTTCTGAGTTATGCTGTTCACAGACAGACACACAGACACAGACACACACACACACACACACACACACACGGACATGTTTCCAAAAATGCTTTTTTTTTGGATTCAGGGGATCTCAAAACATGTATTTCCGGTGAAATTTCGGTATCGAATGTTTGGGTGGAATACCTACAATACTTCTCCTACTTACTATACGTAGTAGAGAAAGTAAAAATTCCAACGTTATCCTTTCTGCTGCTTGCAATTTCTTTTGGTTTTGCCGAATCCACTTCCGAGTAATTGAAACATAATTTTTATTGCAAGAAACAAGGGTAGCAATGAAGTGTTATAAAATGTTATTCCACTGAGTATTATAATCTTCAATTTCTAGTTTCTAGCTCATGTTAAAAGCTCTACTTTTAGTGTCGGCTGTCTAAGACAATATTTATTCGACGATAGTGTTTTTGGGCCACTTTCCGCTTATTTTGTCATGGTGGAAAGTTGAACTTCATGCATTCAATGCTGGCAACCTAACCTACCAGCAACTTCTGCCTATTTTACTGCAGGTATGTGCATGAGCTGTTTTAAATTCTCTAGCTTCTGATATAGTTATTATGACAAACATGAACTTAATATTTAATAGTAGAATTGTATTATTTAAATTTTACTTGGATTTTTACTTCTTTTTTGTTTGTTAATGTTTAGTTACAATTTAATACATGCAGCAGCTAAGGCGTGTATAAATCGATTGCCACTTTGCCACCAAGGTTAATGTTAGTGATCTTGCTACTGGAACCAATATGTGCAACAGCTGTTACTAAATTATTACTTTTATTTTCGCATAAGTATTCTTTCTATCGCCAAAAAAATAGTATGCAATATAAGTGCACTGGTAGAGGCGTAGCTAGGGAGGGATTTTGGGGGTTGAAACCCACTCTTGATAAAAAAAAATGTAAAAATTAATTGCAAAAATGGCTCCGTTAAAATAATAGCAGCTTTCTAGGTTGATGGAAACGAAATACTTCCTAATCGTATCAATGGTAGCGCTATATTTATGCTGCATGTCTTGGACATTATGACCAAAAGAGCAACAGAAACTAATTTAGATGGCGTTGGTACAACCAAGTTAAGATGTAAGGAGCATTTTTTCGTTCCGGTGCTAAATTTGAGCGGTTTCCAAATGAGTGCAATATCTTCCAGTTTAGAACATAAGAGAAACCGTTTTGCAGTGAAATAAAATGGCCTGCATTGGTAATAAAAATACTTCACAGAGGTCATTAATTCTCATGTCACAACACATTTGCCGCTTAGAATACATAAAACAGTCTACCCTAATTTTAATTCCAATTGCTACACCTCAGTCTGAAATACGGTGAATCACCTAAAACTTGCACCGCAAATATTTCGGAAATGGAAAGTGCTATTGATGTGCAGTTTTCACAGCATTGATTGGTAGTCAGGGGCTCGTACATTTAGCCTATAAACAGATTTTAATAATACTGAGAAAGTGTATTTTTGAGCAAACATACAATTTTTTAAATGGAGCAATGCCCAGCTACATCAACAAAATAAAGGTAGGGCTAATTAGAATGTCAGTGGCGTTTGCTGCAAGATTTTAGTGCAAGTGGTTTACGAGAAACCTTATTTTGAAATTTTACGCACCGACATTTGTACAACCTGTGGTAGCACAAGCTAAAGAAAAACAAAAGGGAATTACAATACTTGTATGGATTCTTACAAGTAAAGAGAACATAGTCCTTCAAAGGTTGTGTTCAAAATGACCACCGGCAGCTGCAATACACGCTTCCCGTCTGCTATGGAAAGACTGTTGCACACGTTCAAGCATTTCAGCGGAAATTTCAGAGCAGGCAGCAGTTATACGTCGTTTCATATCGTCTGGTGTAGTTGGTACATCCTTGTAGACAGTGTCTTTCAGCCTTCCCCACAGAAAAAAGTCTAAAGGGGTCAGATCCGGTGAACGGGCCAAGGTACAGGTCCTCTTCATCCAATCCAACGATTTGGAAACAATCTATTAAGACAAGCTGTAGTACTTCGTGCACTATGGGCTGGACAGCCATCATGGTAGTACCACAGGTTCCTCCTAGTCTGCAAAGGAACGTCTTCTAGCATCTGTGGCAGCTGGTCTGTCAGGAGGCTGCGATACTTCTGCGAGTTCATTGTTCCTTCTATGAACAAAGGGCCTATGAGCTGATGGTTCATATCCCACACCACACTTTTAAACTCCATGGACGCTGACGTTCCACCTGACGAAGCCAACGGGGATTGTCAACAGACCAATAGTGCATGTTTCTGCGGTTTACCTGGCCATGATTAGTAAATGTTGCCTCATCACTAAACAAGCTACATAATGAATCTGGAGTATCATGTCTTAATGCCCACGTACAAAAGTTAACACGATTCTCAAAATCGTTTCCGTGAGAGAGATGTGATAGGAACGGAACCTATGTCGATGGAGAATGCACAGTACACTTGCCTGACTTATGCCACTTCCACGTGCGATTATGCGGGAAGTATTTGCGGATCTACTGCAACGGCAGCCAAAACATTAATTTCTGTCTCTTCTCCAGTCACTTGTTTGTTTCTGTTACGTTTTCTAGGTGTTACAGTACCACTTTCACGTAATTGGTTGAAGAGGTTGATAAATATTTTCCGAGATGGTTGACGTCTATTGGGATACGTTTCCGCATACGCCGTACAGGAACGAACTGCATTCTTCCTACACCATACACCATGAGCATGTCGACTTTTTCTGCATTAGTAAACCCCATCTTCCACTCGCGACGTACTGCTTGAACTGTCACAAACTAACTGACCGGAAAGTCGCAATGCAATTAATGAACAGAAAACACAATGCAAACAAACATCGTACCTAGCAACTAAGCAGGTTGAATGGGACAAACAATTGTCGGGGTGGAAACTATTCAAAATACGATTTCTCGTAAACCACTTGCACTAGAATCCTGCAACAAAGACCATTGACATTCTAATTTACCCTACCTTTATTCTGTTGATGTAACTAGGCATTGTTCCATTTAAAAAATTGTATGTTTGCTCAAAAAATACACTTTTTCAGTATTATTAAAATCTATTTATAGGCTAAATGTACGAGCCCCTGACTACCAATCAATGCTGTGAAAAATGCACATCAATAGGACTTTCCATTTCCGAAATATTTGCGGTGCAAGTTTTAGGTGATTTACGCTGTATAAAAACGATTTATTTAAATATTTCAACTCAGAATTAATTCATATTTATCATCTGAATTGACTCAAATTGTTTCAAAAATGGACCCGTATACATAACTCCCCTTAATAATCTTCTGGCTACGTTACTGCACGAAGAATCTTGGAAGTAGCAAATAGGTATTCGACTTCAAACTCTTCCTCGTTCTCCAATGATGCACTTGCCGCATTTGTATCGCATTATACTACCCGTAAACGAGTATTGTATTGTTCGAATAGCAGTGTAATTTGAAAAAATAAAATACTTTAAAAACTAACATGACTTAATGGGAACCGCCGAGTAAAAGCAAAAAGTGGATTGCCAAGGTGTGTTGATATTATGATGGATTCAACTGCGCGTGTCACTTCAAAGTCTGTGACAATTGCCACACACAGATGGTAGCAAGTGTGCGCACAATACTCGTTAGGTAATGATGGAATATCAGCATCGTTATGCATGTTGGTAACTCTGCATTTCCTAGAATTTGTAGCACGCACGCACACACTGTTTGCGTCTTACTCTGCAAGGCCAATAAAATCCGACCTTGCAAAAAACGTAATTTGTAGATTGCATAGTGTCACCATTTTCATTCAACAAATTCACCCCAAAAAATGTTGACATTTTGGTAAGCATCACAGTTTTATTGTGTCTTGGGTGAACAGATTCCCTATTTGGGTACAGTTAGGAAGAGATTGGTACAGTTTTGGGGAGAAAGAGAGGGGTGTTTACACATAAATCTGTTTTCACAATTCTTTACCTGACTAAGGTTAACATTCAATGCACGATTTGTGAAAATTAAGAAAGTATAAGTGAAACCAAGTATTATATAGCTGCGTTCATTCTTTTTACTTTCTCTGCTACGTATAGTAAGTAGGGGAAGTATTGTATTCCACCCAAAAATTCGATACCGAGATTTCACCGGAAATGTGTGTTTTGAGACCCCCTGAATAAAAAAAAAAGCATTTTTAGAAACATGTCCGTGTGTCTGTCTGTCTGTGAACAGCATAACTCAGAAACGAACAGTCTGATAAATACCGAACTTGGTATTTAGGTTCAATACCTTCCAGTATCTGCGACACGAAGGTTTTTCAAGAAAATCCCCCAACCCCAGATTACCCTTTACATGGAAGATTTTTCGAAAATTTTAATTTTCTCAAAAATGGCGCTAACGATTTTGATTAACATATCATATGTTTAAGATATTTTCATGACAAATGAAATGTATATCTTGAATTTTCTGGGAATGTCTCCAAAAGTATTCATTGTGAACGACTGTTGCATAACTGGTAAACCATAAGAGATAGACAAAATTTTACTACACAAAAAATGCAGATCGCGTCAAAATACACAATTTATGTCATATACATTTTTTTGTTGAGTGTACCATTTTTGAGATATTGCTTGTTATTCCCTTAAATTTTCCAATATTTACACTTTTTCTCAAATGGGAATTCGTTATTCATTTTGTTTATGTCCTGGACATGCAAAGAGAATGGAATGCGCCACATAGCAACCAGCGCTTAAAAGATTTGACTATCGCTTATAACCTACCATATTCCCCTTGCATCTACAAGAAAATTAGCAATAAGATTGACATCTCGATATCTCGATTAACATGAAGAATATGGAGAATAAGCGTTTGTAAAAATAGTTTGTACAAGAGTAGAGAAAGTCATGTGAGTGTAACACATCAGACTTTTATTACTATATTGGTAACTAATATATGTATTTTGCAGTGATTGCTCAGCATAATATCGTAAACCTTTTCAATGATAAATTGAATATCGAATCCACAACAGAATATTACGTCGAAAATAAGAGTTCACCTTTCAAACTGTATTTTGTCAACTCAAACCAAATTTCGTCCCCCTTTGTAGGAGACATCAAAAGGGATTCAAAATGACTAACAATTGTTGTAAATTAATGCCAGAGGAGGATTTCAGATACTCAAAGTTACGGATGACCAAAGGACGTTTTGTTGCTTTATCTACCATGCGCCGGTAAGGAAGTATTTTCATTCCAGCCAAAAATTCGATGTCGATATTTCCACGGAAATACATGTTTTGAGGTACTGGAATTCTAAACAAGTCTTTTTAGAAAAAAATAGTCTGTGTGTGTGCGTACGTACATTTTCAAGAACCCCCTCCCAAACTACTCTTTGCATAAAAACGTTGATATGCTTTATTAATTATTATTTCTTTAAAATGTTCCCGATTATTCTGATTAGCCATTTCCGATATAACCGTTATTACTGGTTACTTTGTCATTTTTTAAAATACCGTTGCTATACAGTTATTTCTCACGACATCATGGGAAGAGTATGGAATTAGCATTACGAGCACTAATTTCCCCTCGACTTCCATTTCTCAAACGAATGTCGAAATTTATATAAATTTGTCTCACAAGAAGTCCACTGATAGAAGTCATTTTAATGAGGAAACCATAGATAATTTAAAGCAGCATATTGTGAGAAATCTGGAAAATTAGTGCTACTTTAACAATTTATTAACTCGCCTTCATTATTATTAGAACCGTGGGTAAAAAGTTCTATGTTGACCTTTAATGGACTCGCCCATGAAATTAGCCGAATCATCTATTTCAGAAACGCCAACATTTGCATATTTTTCATCTTCTGCAGTTTCTATTGGAACACTTTGTCCATGTGAAATTTGTTTTTCGGATCCCTTTCTTTAGTTTTTTTTTTTTAGTTTGTTTACCTTTCGTCGCTCCAATAAGGTACTAGTTGGCCACGAAATGAGTGCGCTTGGAGAAGGGCGCAATTGTTTTTGTTAACAATGCGTCAACAAGGCTAGGGATCAGAGCGGAGTGAGGGTCAAGGCGATAGAGGAAAATGTACGGTTGCAAATGAAAGCAGTACTACATTTGCAGGGCTCAGCCTAGTGCAACTCGCAACTACGGATGTTTTCTTTCCCTGGCTGTCCTTCCGATGCTCCGTCCACTTGTTTTGTTACCGTTTATTTCCTCTTCCACCACGTACTCATTGTGGCCGACTATAGTACACACGCTCATTCGACATAATTCTGCTAGAGCCAGTGATATATATTATATTCTTTCAAAACAGTTGTAAAAAGATGTCATCTGTGGTATTGAATTTAGTCTCTTAGGACTAAATTAAAGTTGTGTGCAGCACAATTTACGAGTACATAATTTGCAGTCGGCTCCAGTCCTTTGATCCGCTCTTGCACTCCCAAGTGTACTCCACCCATCACTTTCGCTACATCGTAATCTTGATTTCTGCATTTTTGTATAAGTCCATTGTTTTCAATGAATTCTAAAACTGTAGTAACCAACCCTTGTGCACTTCCATCCCCAACTTAAAAATCCCAGAAAACTTTCCAGTATCATGAGCTCTATAGGGGTGGTATTTACATTCTCCTTTACTAAGATGTATCGGAAAATTAAACTTAACTGATCATGCTTAGTTACATCTTGAAACGGCAACTCTAGGCCGAGCCCGAGAACTGTAATTATAGATAATTTATTAATTAATTTTTATTGATGTTAAATCATACTATGTACATATCTTTTTCTTATACTGCTTGTATAGTTTAAGAAGGGTGATTTAACGTTATGTATGTATATAGGTTACTAATATTAGAAGAGTTATAAATGGTTTAATGTAAATAATTTAAGCGCTATGTTAAAATACTGTCCACGACGAAATGTTTTAGCTACAGGAATAGTGCCTTCGAAGGCAGAAAATCTAGTTTATGACGTCTCTCTGGTCGCAGGGCCATTATTCCTACAGCGTGGGTGTAGAGCTTTTGTTCCTTTATTTGATAATTCGCCGTGACCAAGTGAGAGAGACAGATAGCTTAACGGTAAACTTAGGAAAAGCCGCGATTTATATTAAACTTGGACCAATGAGATCCCTGGAAGTTTATACGAAATAGTGAGACGCGTCGGGTGGCGCTAAAAAATGGAAAATAGGAAAGGAAGCAGCCCCAGAAGTCTGCGGCTATAAATGGATCTGCTAGGAACAAATCAGGGTCAGTTGGGCATTGCAGTTTGGCATTTCATTTCAGTTTGGCATTTTGTCATGTGTGGTCAGGGAGAGATGCTGCAGGATGTGTAAGATATCGCGCCAAAAAGGGAATCAAGATAGTTTTAGAAACACACCTAAGAACCGCTACTCGTAAAGAGATAATAAGCATATTTAAACTTCGCGTCATATCCGCGCCGCGTTTTAACAGCGGTGGACAGTATTTTTACGGCGGCAATACCAGTGTTGTATACTACGTGAGTTAGTTAAATAAAAAGAAACGGCAGTGTCATCTTTTCATAAGCGAAGCACGTCTATGTCTTCTTATATCACCACCCGAGATCTACGCTTCCTTTACCAAGGATAAGTCCATGCTCCCATATAGTTTAAAGAAAATTACTGCAGCTAGCCGAGGATAAAATTGCAGAGAACCAGCACACTGCGAACTTCTGGAACCAACATGGGAGAAGCATCAAGGTAAGCCCAACAGCAGCGCAGAGGAGGAGATGACTGCCGCAATCTTTGGCAGTATTCAGTATTTGGGAATAGAACCATTGTTATGTATTTCTGCAATTACCTCTTTTTACTTTCTCTACTACGTATAATAAGTAGGGGAAGTATTGTATTCCACCCAAAAATTCGATACCGAGATTTCAACCGAAATACATGTTTTGAGACCCCCTGAATCCAAAAAAAAACCTTTTTAGAAACATGTCCGTGAGTGTGTCTGTGAACAGCATAACTCAGAAACGAACAGTCGGATAAACACCAAACTTGGTATTTAGGTTCAGTATCTTCCAGAGATGCGACACGAAGGTTTTCAAGAAAATCCCCCTACCCCAGATTACCCTTTATGTTGAACATTTTTCGAAAATTTTAATTTTCCCAAAAATGACTAACGATTTTGATTAAAATATCATATGTTTAAGATATCTTCATGACAAATGAAATGTATATCTCGAATTTTCTGGGAATGTCTCCAAAAGTATTCTTCATTGTGAACGACTTTTGCATAACTGGTAAACCATAAGAGATAGACAAAATGTTACTACACAAATAAATGTAGATCGCGTTAAAATACACAATTTATGTCCTATAATTTTTTTGTTGAGTGAACCATTTTCGAGATATTGCTTGTTATTCCCTTAAATTTTCCAATACTTATACGTTTTCTCAAATTCGTTATTCATTTTTTTTATGTCCTGGACATGCAAAGAGATTGGAATGCGCCACATAGCAACCAGCGCTTAAAAGATTTGACTATCGCTTATAACCTACCATATTCCCCTTGCATCTACAAGAAAATAAGCAATAAGATTGACATCTCGATATCTCAATTAACATGAAGCATATGGGGAATAAGCGTTTGTAAAAATAGTTTGTACAAGAGTAGAGAAAGTCATGTGAGTGTAACACATCAGATTTTTCTACTTATGAAGACAGCGTCTGAATGAGTTCGTTTTGTATTTGGAGACTTAAGTAGGTGTTTATGCTTTTTGCCTTCTCATTGGTTAATCGAGATAAAATGGGAGCATATTTGTTAAGAAGTTCAATAACAGCACGAAAATTACCAATGTGTGTGATTCACCTAATCTTTCTCTATGCCCTCGAAAAACCGCGCGCGCGTGTATGTGTGTATGAACAGCATAACCCACAAACGAAAAGTCGGATAAGAACCAAACTTTGTACCTTCCAAGGATGCGACAAGAAGATTTTTCAAGAAAATTCCCTAACCCCATATATCCTTTACATGGAAATTTGTTCCTTTGTCGTTCTCCGTGGTGTAGTGGTTACCTGTAGTTCTCGAGGTCGCGGGTTCAAACCCGGCGAAGGGCGATGTTTTCTTTTTTCGGGCGTAAAAATCCTTAGCATGGCTTCCTTCGGAAGGGAAGTAAAGCCGGTAGTCCGTGTCGTAGATTTACGGTACGTAAAAGAATCTCAAGCCTGATAAAAAGCCTCTGAGCAAAATTACCGGTCTTTCACGCCCAATATAGAATGGGACGCTAAGGAGCACAGCAGTTAAAGAGCGTCCATAAATAAACAATTTATTCTAATTTATGGAACATTTTTCGAAAATTTTGGTTTTCTAAACAATGGCTCTAACAATTTTGATCAAAATACAATATATTACAGATATTTACATGACAAATAAAATATAGGTATGTCTTGAATTTTCTGGAAAAAGCCTGCGAAGTCCTCTTCCTTCGGAAGGAATTTTATATAACTGGTAAACGTTAAACGATAGACAAAAATGTACTACACAAAAAATGTAGATCTCTTTAAAACACACAATTTATTTGAAATAGGCTTTTTTTATTGTGACATAAGCCGTTTCTGACATATCTGTTATTAAAGGTTCGAATTGTTCATTTCTTGGTCATTCTCTTAAAGTACTTTCAACATTCAGTTGTTTCTCGCGATTCCATTGAAACAGTATTAAATTTTAAGGCCAGCGTATAGCGTCCAGTTCTTAAACATTTGGCTGTCACTGTTCCCTTTGTATCTATAACGAAATATGTAATGTAGCTATTTCTGGAAAGGCTTATCTATATTAAAATGAAGTAGATAGGAAAATAAATTTTAGTAAGAGTAATTTGTATACCCACTAATAAGAGATATAGGGCAGAATGTATCACATCAGGGTTTTTTTAAACACGCGATACTTCTTTTTCCTCACAAAGGTTTCTTAGTAATAAACAATTTACGAGCGATGTGCGAATAGTTGTACTTTGTTTTCCGTATGCAGTCATGTCAATGTTTCTTAATTTGAGATTATCTGTAGTCAAACTTTTGTCATGAGTGATGTAACGTGAATAGAAGAGTAACTTTTTATATGTGAAGTTGCTGTGCGTAGAACACGTTTTACGTGACATAAGAGGTTTTATGGCATACCATTTCAGCTATCAACAACAAAGAGAGATAAAACGTAACACTAAACTTCTTTATAGTGTATGTAGATCGACTCAACGCAAGATATGTACAATTTAGTTAACTACAGTGACCTCGTACTGAACGAATAAACCAAGCGAAGTACCTACTTCTTGATTACACTTGGCCAGAAGGCTACACTCCATTACACTTCATTTGCAACTTGTCAAACTTCCCACGTTGTCACATTTTAAACAGCACGACCTAATGGTTTAGGAGGCAGTGATTATTTATGTGTTCCTTTGTTAGTTTCTAATGGTTTCTAAGCTTGACGTACATCTGAATATAGTTTTCCTTCCACTGATAACCAGTGAATTACATAAGCACAAAAATGACATAAAGACTGAGATTTATTTAATTTATTAAAATTAGCGTACAGAAAACTATAAATTAATTTATTAATGACATAAGTACTGTACAAGCAAAGACGTAGGTGTAGTAATAATGATGACATAATTTAGAAAGTAATTAAAACACACTGCCGTTTGTGAAAATTGCAACACCAAGAAAGATTTTCCCGAATAACTCCAAACTTGGTGGAAGTGTAGAAGAGTGTGCAAGCAATAAGTGATTAGGTTTGCATAGAGATGGGGTACACGTAGGCCGAGCAGAGCCCTCTCGTGTCGGTCCGACAAGGTCAGTGTTGCACCCAGTGTAGTCAGTGCAGAGCTGTCAAACAAGGTGGAAACAGTAAATTAAGTACCAGTATACCTAGTCGACATCAAAGGGAGCCATATCGGCATGTGGGCGAGTTCGAACGGAGCACAATGATCGGTCTCCGGGAAGCGGGTTTGTCATACCGTGACATTTCGGCTCGTACAGGGCATGCTGCTACGACAGTGATGCGTGTGTGGAAGCAGTGGATAGATGAAGGTCGTACGCAGCGAAGAGCGGGTATTGGACCACGGAACATGACCACAGCACGGGTGACCGTCATCTTGTCCGCATGGCCATAACGGACCGTACAGCTTCATCCACAGTGTTGGCTCGACGCTGGAGCACTGCAACAGGTGTGAACTTGCCTGCATCAACGTTTTGTCGCCGTCTGCTGCAGGTTGAACTGGTTGCATGCATGCCATTACGTCGGCTTCCATTGTCCAGAAACCACAAGCTCCTCCGACTGCAATGGATACGTGAACACCGTCACTGGGGTGCTGAGTGACAAAATGTAGTCTTTTCGGACGAGTCCCGCTTCAACTGTCCTACAGAAATGGCGACATACGTGTCCGGCGGTATCGTGGTGCGAGCAACCTGGAGGGCTGCATTGTTGAGCGGGATAGTGGACAAACATCAGGTGTGATGGTTTAGGGCGCCATTGTTACATCAACCGATCTTGCTTCCTACGAGTTGATAGCACTTTGAACAGCAAACGGTACCTAACGGTGGTTGTAGAGCCTGAGGTGCTCCTCCTGCTTCAGGCATCCCCACAGGCCACATTTCAACAGGACAATGCCACATATTGCGAGGAATGTACAAGCCTTCTTCGAAGAGCGACGGGTACCGCTGCTTCCCTGACCTGCACGTTCGCCTGACATGTCACACATCGAACATGTCTGGGATATGGTTGGTCGGCACCTGGTGCGACACGGCCCTCCAGTAACCAGTGTCACGGATTTGTGGGCTCGAATGCAAACTGCGTGGAGGGAAATCCCTCAGGAACTTATTCAGAACCTTTTTGATCCGATGCCACGGCGTATAGCAGCTCTAATCGCGAATGGAGGCCACACCAAATACTGAATATTAGGGCTCAAAAGTCATGTATAGATTTGAAAAGTTTATCGTTTGTTACTTGTCATGTACCCAACCTGTGGTATTAAATTCATTGAATTCATGCGTTTCCTTATTAGTGTTGCAATTTTCACAAACGGCAGTGTATATATTTGTCCCTATTCTCGTTTGAAGAATCTGAAAATAAAATTAAGAAAATTGTTTTTGAAGTAGATCTTACAAAACTGTAGCATTAACTCTTGAGTTCTCAGAACATATAAAATTCATTGCAAATGAAGAGGACTTTATAGTATCACAGGACACAATGATAACAGCAACTTGACTGCACGCACTTATTATCGAAAAAGAAAGGGGGAAACTGTTGTGCCTAATCCCTAGTTCGAGACATGAATTCATAACTGCAACAATATCTGCTCCCCCACCAATAGCTACTCCTTCATCCAAACATAACCTTAAATACGAATGTGATGTTTTTCCCAAAAATGAAGTAAAGGGTGTACAAATTTACTCTTATTTCTCAATTGGATATTGAAATTTCTGAAGTTTGAAAAGTTATCCTTGTGTTAATTGCCAATAATATAAAACTCTTCATATACTCAATGTAAACGCAAGGAAATAACTAAATAAGGACACAATGGTCAATAAAATGATAAAATAGCAAATGGCATAAAATGACCAACAAATAATGTAAGAAACATGCATTCTCCCATTCTGGGGCCCATGATACAACAATTATTAAATGATATTAATCAGAATTCGGGATCAGGTAATAACTATTTGCGAGCGCTTGCTAAGGATCTCCCCACATTTATATGCCACATTTAGCATCTTAAGGTCATATCAGCTTTGCCTTTTTATTGCTCATCGGCAATGATGTTCACTCGTTTACTATTCTGTTAATCCTTGAGTTTGTTTACGTTGGTTTGTTAGAAACATTAAATTCACACACACACACACACACACACACACACACACACACACACACACACACACACACACACGGACTCAAAATTCCAGACTGCAGGGAGGATGGGGAATAATCACGAAGAAAAATTCCCATCCTCCAGCCGGGAATCAAACTCTGGACCTCTGTATTTAAAAGCTAACATGCTAACCACCAGACCACAGAACAGTCTCTGAAGATCTGTCCTTGCATTTCGTGCAGATTTAACAGGAAAGACAGTCAGTATCTCCAACTGTCACGCAAGATTAAGCTAAGCAGAGACAAGAGCTAGGTTATTTTTCCTTATTTAATCCGGCAGTGTATGAAATGTGATACTGGTCTGCCATTATGTGAGAGTTTTCCTTATCGCGATATTCCAGACATGATCAACAAATGTTGCAATCTATACTAGCAAAAAATTAACACACCAGAGCATTTCTTGGAGTTCACTATTGTGCAACTGGATTATAAAGAATAACTTTAAATCCTAAGTACTACACTGTAACTTCACAAAATTAAATATCTGAATGAATGTTCTTTTTCGTTCTTGTCCAGAATTTCATCTCGAGACAATACATGATAAAAAAACAAAACGCGGTTATTTTTATTTTTATTAACAAAAAGAGAAACAAGCAGAATATTTTTAAATATTTAACATATTTATAAAGGTTGCTTCAGTGTTTTTTTATTAAAAAGTTGAAGTTGGGCCATTAAAGCCGAGACACGCTACGCTACAACCACCATCCAATTATTTGAATTACCTATCAGCATACATCTTGAGATTGCGAGTTTATGAAACGCAAGCGAAGGAAGTTCCAAATGTAAATACTGGAAAGGTACGATACAAGTCCCATTTCACTGTTGACATCCAGTGCCCTTCCACTCATCTTTCGCTAGTCCTCTGCGGGAGGTACTAGTGATAAACTCGAACTTGCTTCAATGTATTAACGTCAAGCGCAAGCAACCGACTGGCGGCAAGGCCGAAGAAATCTGAAGACCCCCTGTATATGTATGTACTAAGCTGAGTTCAAGTTAAGCAGTAGAAAGTGCTTAGTTATATACAATACGAGAAACGTATTCAAATGTAGCCATGAAATTTTTGCAATGAAAAGAAGAATCGCGAACTTGTATATCCATCAGGTGATGTAATTGTCAAAGTATAAATATGTAAAATGGAATATTTTGCAAATAGTTATCGCCAAAAGGAAAATTGAGACAAATTCTTTAAATCGGCTCTACATTTTTCCTGGAGTAAGCTTTCGTCTGTTTCCTATGACTTACCAGCTAAACAAAATTACAAAAACATCAATCAGTATGAAGAAGACTTCATAGGCTATTCATAAAACACTGTGTTGCGTGTTTAAAAATGTGTACCTATGCCTCTTCTTTATTAATAGTATGATTGGCATAGTTGTGAACTGTTAGTGGACAGAGAATGTCACATGAATGTTAATATCAGAAAGAAGCAATCGACTCTCCGTTGGAGATCAGTAAGCTTATTTCTGTCTCGTTCATCAACAGTTAAGAAGCGTGCCCTATCACAATAATTACCAGGAAATCCCCAGATGTACAAGTTTCTATGACGTCCACATTTGCGTAAACATGACATTAGCGAACTAAAAATGATAGCCTGTTGTAACAGATGAGATACCAGCACGGGGAAGCAGTTCAACCTGTTTTAGGCTGGAGAAGGAAAATGGAATTTAAACCGAAGTCGTCAGCTGTATATTATCTGTTTCAATCTAAAAGTGGATTCTTTTTCAAGCAACGAAGGTCGTCTGTCACTGTAAAACTCTCCGTTGTAACTTTAGCTTACATACAAGCCATGTGGAAGAACAATTAATTAATATTGTCTAAATTAGATTAGATGCTTGATATTTTAATACTCAATTTTATATGAAATTGTCGCATCTAGTTTCAATTCGTAGCTGCTAAATACACTAAAATGAAGGGAAGGGTGTTCGTGTGTTTGAAATTAGATATCTGAGTATTTAAACTGAATAATAATGAGGAGGAGAAAGAAGTAAACGATGGGATTCTATTCACGTAATGACTTAGCAAATACCACTCGTGGTTTCATATCTATACAAAATTTCCCTAGCCTAGGAATGAATGAATTGAGTTTTATTTATGAACGCTCTTTAACTACTATGGTCCTTAGCGTCCCATTCTATATTGGGCGTGAAAGACCAGAAATTTTACTCAGAGGTCTCTTTATCAAGCTTGAGGTTCTTTTACGTCCCGTAAATCTACGACACGGGACCAACGGCTTTACTTCCCTTCCGAAGGAAGTCATACTAAGGATTTTTACGCCCGAAAAAATCCATCGCCGTCGCTATGTTCGAGGTAGTGAAGTGATCATCAAAATGGAATTGTTCGTAGTATTAATACACTACAAGTATCAGCAATTATACTATAATGTAGCGACCCGAATTGAATCCGCTGACAGAAGGGGTAGTTCAGGGTAGGAGTTACTCGCTTAAGGCGACATGGAGAGGGGATGGTGGGGTGTAGGGACAAACACTGAGTCTTAACATGTGAAGGAAATTTTATCCAACACCATAAGACCTAAGGGTCTGGACTAGGTACTTCAGTAACCGCACATAGCTGTAGTTCTTGCAGATCTTGATGCCACAAACTAATTAATATAAATCTTAGGACGACCATAGATGCACGTAATGCCAGAATTACGTCGGATCTGCGCCTCAATGGTCCACGTGAGGACACGTTATATCTTTTACTGGCCCTAGCTAACGCGTTCTAGTGATACAGCTTCCCGACCTGTTCAAATTGCATTTTTTAACATGTTGCTTAACTTCGTTGTGGCTGGTTCGGATCCAATATTGTAGAAGCGTTGCAATATGGCACCTATATAAGCAATATGTATTGTCTTAAACCTGAGGAATGCAGATTTCCCAGCATATAATGAAAGGAACGTGCATTTTAATATCTGCATTTTTCAATGGCGATGGGCGATGCTCATTTTAAGCATTAAAATAAACAAGTCAAATATCTAGTATAAAATATTGCGTGATTTCTAAAAAAAATCAGTTATATTATATGTTTGTTTAAAGACAGGGTCCTATATTTCTTATACTATATAAAGTATATAAAATTAATGTACCTACTACCTATTGTTAAAATATGAACTAACGATTCTTAAATAAATAAATAAATACCTGTATTTAAAGTAACTGGTTCATGACGTTTCACTGGTGGCTTAAGTCTCGAAAATTTAATGTATTTATTTATACCCCACCCCAATGTATTAATTTATTGTACAGTGGTTTAGAAGTCGTTTAATTCGTAATTGCGTAATGCCTACGATATTCGCAAAACAAAAATCCCCCTAATATTCACGGAAACGGGAGCGAAATATAGGCGGATGTTATATTTCTGAACTCTTCAAACTTCCACCGTCAATACTCCAAATTACGAAAAAAAAATGTTTAGTATAAGGATACTGAAAATTACTCAAATGACAGAATAATTAAGTAAAAAAGGTGTGTTCGAAGACTATAAACATGTGAACTTGTTTCCTCCGCGTCTGTGGGGAAAGTCTTCAGAAGGCTGTAGGCAAAATGACTGCCTATGAAGTAAAGCATCTACCAAGGATTCGACAAGTTGATTTTTAAAGAAAATTCTCCCACTTCAAACTACCCTTTACACAGAAACTGTTATAACTTTTTTTAAAATGCCTCTCACCATTTTTATTGAAATACAATTTGAAATATATGCGTGACTAATAAAATGCATATCTAGAATTTTCTGCGAATAGCATGTGAAATCCTCTTTATTTTATTGGATGTTATTTAACCATAAGATAAAGACAAAAACTTGATAAACTGTAGAGTTTCATCAAAATAGACAATTTGTGCTGACTTTTTTCGTAAAATTAGCAGTTTTCGAATATTCCATGTTGCAAGTTTACGCATTTCCCAAGTGTGAGTGCGTCTCTAACGGGCATGCTTGAAAGTTTGCGATTCTTCTTCACATTGCAAGAGTTTGTTACCGCTGGTAAACATCTGAACGTTCCACATTAAGTTACTAAGCACTCATTGCTCACTTTGAAATCATTCAGAATTACGTTGTGAATAACGTAAGGATAGAAGAATAATTTTGTATGAATATTGTAATAAATTACGGACATACGTGAATTCCAATTCGTAGAGAAGGTTATTTCACCACAGAAAAATCAGTTTTATTACGGATTTTCAAAACATCATGTGACATATTAATTGCACAGACAGATAGACAAAGGGTTAGGGATCGATGAGTGTGAGAGGGAATGAAAGGAAAACAGGAGAGGGAGAGAATGTGGGAAAGGGAGAGAGAGAAAGGGTAAAAACGTAAAACCAAGAACAAAGAATACCTCGCAAATGGTTGATGCCATGCCACAAACGTGTTATTTGAAACAAGTTGTGCAAGTTTTTGTCAATATTTTATGCTTTACCCCGTTACAGAAAATGCGTTCCGAATATTAGAAGACTTCAGGAGCTATTCCCAGTATATTCAAGATATAAATTCTGTTAGTCATGCAAATATTTTAAACATATGGTACTTTAATCAATATCGTTTAGTCATTTTTGAGAAAATAAAAAATTACGAAAAATTTTCCACTTTGGAGTGGGGGATTTTCTTAATTCAGTCGCATCCGTGAAAGAGACTAAATTTAAGTACCAAGTTTGGTATTTAACCAGCTTTTCATTTTTTAGTTATGCTGTTCATACACTCACCCACACACACACACACACACACACACACACCAAAAAAAAGCTCGCGCTGATAATAATAGGATATTTTTAATAATAATAAACAATAATAGTAATAATAATAGTGAGTATACAAATTATTCTTACGAGAGCTTATTTTCCTCTCTACTTAATTTTAATCGAGATAAACGTTCCGGAAATAGCTACAATAAATAATTTCGTTTACAAAGGGAATAGCGATAATGTTTTAGAACCCTACGTTACACGCTGGTCTTAAAACTCCAAACTCATTCCATGGCATCGCGAGAAACAATTGAAAACCGACTGGACTTTGAAAGAATGGCTAACTATTGAACAATTCTAACCATTAATAGCGGGTGTATCGGAAATGGCTAATGCCACAAAAAATATTGGAAATAAATTGTGTGTTTTACAGAGATATACATTTCTTGTGTAGTACGTTTTCGTCTATCGTTTAACGTTTATCACTTATACAAAATTATACAAAATTCCTTCCGAATGAAGCGGGTTTCAGGAGCTGCTCCCAGAAAATTCAAGATATACATTTTATTCGTCACGTAAATGACTAATATATGGTGCTTTAATCAAAATCGTATTTTTAAGAAAATAACAAATTTCGAAAAATCTTCGATGTAAGGGGTAGTTCGAGGTGGGGGATTTTCTTAATAATCTTTGTGTCGCATCTTTGGAAGGTACTGAACTTAAATACCAGATTTAGTGTTTATCGACTTTTCGGGTTTGAATTATGCTGTTCATAGATAGACGGACAGAAACACACATAGGATCTTTTTCTAAAAACGATATTTTTATTCAAGGGGCCTCAAAACATGTATTTTCGCTGAAATATGGGTGGAATGGAATACCTTCTCTATTTACTATGTATGTGATAGAGAAAGTAAAAATGAGGAAATTGGTTTCTGATCGTTTCAGAGTAGTAAATTCCCTGGGTTCCTCATTATGCACAACTACAGATGATTTAAACAAGTGTCTGGAATATACCACCAGAATACGTTATTTCCGAGAAGAGCACAGGTGTCTGTTCCAACAAACCCGCGTCTTCCTCGTTCTTGCCCAGAATAACAAACAGTAACCAAGGAGAAAGCGCCAGCTGCAATCTGCGAGTTGGGGAACTGTCGAGGTTAGACTACTAGGAATCTGCTTCATACCTTGGAACTGCTGGTCAAGTAAACGTCATCTAGAAACGCTCTCTCATCCAGGCCGAGAATATGTACACGTCTATATTCATTTGAAATAATAATGGGTAGGCATTGATCCCAACGACTTCATTGCGGCAATGGGAACAATAGAAGAATGTTTCAGCATGTACGATATTCAAATCGGCCAATTATAGAATAGTATACAAGGTAGAACCAGACCGAAAAATTCAATGCCCGCCGAGATTTGAACTCGGATCATCGACTTCTGAAAAAAAACTGAGTTTTATTTATGAACGTCTATAACTGCTGTGGTCCTTAGCGTCCCATTCTATATTGGGCGTGAAAGACCGTAATTTTGCTCAGAGGCCTCTTTATCAGGCTTGAGATTCTTTTACGTGCCGTAAATCTACGACACGGGACCACCGGCTTTACTTCTCTTACGAAGGAAGCCATGCTAAGGAGTTTCACGCCCGAAAAAATCCATCGCCCTCCGCCGGGTTTAAACCCGAGACCTCGGGAACTAAAGGTAACCACTACACCGCAGACCCACTGGGCTACTATGGCAAAATGCGGAAAATTATATTAAATTCCTAAATTACTCACAATTTTTCCTGGTAAACACAAGGCGTTCTCAAAGTAATTTTGACATAACATACCCCAATGGCGAATTACAAAATTACAATCATCATCATCACTTCATAGTTTGGTCATCTTTGCTTGTCCCGTCTTTGCAGTAATCCTTCCATCTTCTATATGGTCCATCTACTTCTCTTTTAGCAGAAGACCAGTAATTGTAGATTTGTTTTGGAAGTCTTGCATTATCCACCCGTCTATTTGATGCAACTATTTAGCCCGTATTGTATTGCATCTTCATTTATTTCCCTTTTAATTCTTCTCTAATAATTATTTCATTATTTATGTGGTCCAGTAAAGTGCATCCTTCTGTTTCTCTTAACCGTTTCATCTCTGCGGCTTATTTTTCATTTTCAACCTTTCTAGTCTGTATCCAGGTCTCAGATCCATACATTAATATAGGTTATCCACCGTTTTATAATATTTTATTCTAGCATCCTGTCTTTATTTACTTTTCGTTTTGTGAATTTTATTGCCTCAAACATTGTTTGACATTTTGCTAATTTTATATTTACATCACATTTTGGAAGGAGTATGAGAACTGAAATAAAACCGATTGTATAATATAGTATCCAAGCCAGTCCTGAGATATGGAAGTGAAAATTGGAGAAGCCGGGATAAACACCGTTTAGAAGCACACAAATGTATTTTATGCGTTATATGTGGGGAAGACTTGAAGAGACAGAGTTAGAAACCAAGACATAAGAACAAAGTTGGGAGTCGAGAATATAGTAGACGAAATATGTAACTACCAGAAACAATGGGAAGAATGTATGAGAATGTCACCTTGTAGATTACCTAAGCTAGCAATGTATTATAAACCTAAGGGAACTAGAGACTTGGGACGACCACGAAGATGATGGAGTGACCTACACAACTGACATTGAAAATTAGCCTCGGAACAGGTCATTGGCCTATACCTTGGAAGGAGGAAGACGACATCCGTTTCTGGATGGAAGCCTATTTCACAAACCAAATACTTAAAATCTGATACTTCTTCTAGAGGAATGTTATCAAGTATTTTGGATCTGACTTGTTTTTTACCCCAAAATGCCGCTTTTTTATTTCTGACATACAATATTATGATTGATTTACGTCGTAGTGATTAACTACAAACGTGACTTCATTGGGGTACGTTATTTCAAAATGAATTTCAGGACGCCCTTGTGAATCACCGAGAAGAATCTGAGTCAGTTGGAGGATTTAATGTCTCGTTAGAGCAGCGGCACAGGAAGATGAAAATTCTAGTTAAGATTCCGGCTATGACATCGAATTCTTCAGTCTGATTCTACCTTTCCAACTTTCACCTACTCACAGCCTTAATTACAATCGTATATAGATCGAGTATTACTGACGCATTATCCTTGGCGACAGGCGGCGTCCTTACTTTCAGATTATGGCTCGTTCGCGAACAATTGGAAGAGTTAGACCTACTCACAAGGTAAATCATCATTTGCAATGCCAGAACTTCGTCCTGGAGCGGCTCTGGTGTAGGTACAGAGAAAATAAAGGGGACAATGTTTGCAAAAGTGGTTTTTACTTATAGATAACATTGCTTTCGCGCAAAGGGATCTACTGCACAACCATTTTGTAGCACTGGGGGCATTGAATCAAATTAAGGTACACAGGTGCACCTATATGTTGCTCGTTGCCAATGTGTAACGGTACAGATTTTGTGAATGCTTTAGTGTTGTAAATAATATGTTACTAATAGAGAAGATTAGTATGTAGATGCGTATATAGGGTAATCACGGAAACCACACACCCAATTTCAATAATTATTTCACTATTCAAAAGCACTGTTCTTCTCGGCTCACATAACCTATAAGATAGCTTCTAATGTCGATTCCTTAAAGACTAAAAGGGATTTACAACACCTGGATTATTACATTATGAACACGTTGGAGTCATAACAGAATATGCTTGTGAAGGCGGCTTTGATTTTTTTTAGAAAATAGTTGTTAATCAACAAAAAATGTATGTATATATAAGACAAATGTCTCCGATATTTTATTACAAGCAATATATATAAAATTTCACGATTCAGCAACTGCAAAAAACAGAAGCCGCAGCAAAACAAAAGACAATAGGAAATATTTGTAACAATATATGTATGCACTACTTAGCCAAAATCTTTTAATGACCCTTGTGTATTACCTGTGTGTGTTAATAGAGTCCATTACCCATGTATACTAAATATATAAATAAAGAAACTTCTGCTCAATGTAAAATCAAATTGCTAAATCGATAATTATCATCAGTACTGAGAAAAATATATTTCTAGATGTTTACAGACTATGTGCCATTTCCAAATCATTTAACCTGATGACTGAGTGTGGGGAATCTTCACATTCAGCAGCTTTGCTCCCACTTTGTTATATATTAATGCGAGAGTGTTTTGTATTATATTAAAACTGTATATCTTTAATGTTATTAAACAATTGTGGCACCAAAGTTTGAACATTCATCTACTGTGATTATCTAAAATATTACTCGAAAATTCCATAATTGTTTCACCACTAAAAGATACTGACAGACTATATAACATTTCTAAAACTTGGAAGTCTGTAGTGGTGAGTGGAGTTGGGGAAATCAGTTATACAACATCCGTCGATACTTTATAACCATTTGTGATGACTATCGGGTGATTTTACATCCATTATTAGTAGGGCTCGGAAGTTGAGACTTTGTGTTGGGACCGATATTCAATGACAATAAACACCTACCACAGTACTGATATCGAGTACACGCAGTGTTAGCTTTGTTTACATTATACCTGTAGCCCCAATTGACCGCAGGGCACACCGGGTCCCAAGTTCCGAGCCTCGGTTATTAGGAATATCACAAGACTTTGTAATGCAGTTAGTTCTAAGCAGCAACGGGGAGAGGATTCATAATTAAAAACACCTAGATTACTGCACTATGGTGTTATAAAGAGTACAGAAGGGGTTAAAGGAGAAAGACCTTTAGGCTAAAGGTCTATATATTATTAATTATTATTATTATTATTATTATATATTATTAGGTGGCCTTCAACTCATTAAAGTAACCCACACCTCCACTACTTGTGAATATATGTATGCCTTGTATCCACTTCATTTGGGAACCTTGTAGTCGAATACCAGCCAGTTTAGTTATGTCTGAAAAACAAAGCTGAAACGTTTATTACGGTCCACTTTCGGCACGTCTTTGAGGATAATACGAGGATGATTTTGGTTCACGAGTGTGTGCGTTGGAAAACCTAGAAAAATATGGGAGAAGGCAAACACAAGGTCAAGCGACGCACGTCATTGTTTATTCCCTTGTGCAGCAAAACAGTACAAGTTCACCTTGTGATGCTGTTCGTATGTAGACGCATCTCTCTGTATAAAGCAGGAATAGTAGATCGAAAAACCAGAGTTTCAAATTCAACGCAGAAGTCGATTAACAAGCAAATAGCTGTATACGGCTATAAAAAAATCTGATGTGTACATTCACATGACTTACTCTATCCTCTATCGCATATTAGTGGGTATACAAACTATTCTTACTAAAACTTATTTTTCTATCTATTTCATTTTGATCCAAATAAACCTTTGCAGAAATAGCTGCATTACACATTTCGTTATAGATACAAAGGGAACAGCAACAGTCAATCAACTGGACGCTATACGCTGCCTTAAAATTAGGTATTGTTTCCATGCAATCGCGAGAAAAAAACTGAAAGGACATTAAAGAATGACCAAGTAATGAACAATTCGAACCATTAATAACGAACATCTCAGAAATGGCTTATTCACAAAAAATTAATTGAAATAAATTGTGTGTTTTAAAGAGATATATGTACATTTCTTGTGAAGTACGTTTTTGCCTATCACTTAACGTTTACAACGAGGGCAGTCCCAGAAGTACCCGACCTATAGTGGTGGTTGTTTAAAACAAATGACAGCGATAGAAAGTACCAACCTTATAAAGCTTAAGTTTGACGATGCTACATTGTTTAGTAATTGTTTGGCAGCCATCAATTGTGAACACTCTCAGCGAATTTGTAAACACGGATAAAACTGGTCATCGTTACGTCATACAATATTTTCATTTGAAAGGTCACACATCCATTATCACGCCATGGCCAAATTCAATAAGTTAAAGTTCTAATTGCTTCCTCAAGCACCCTATTCGCCAGATTTAGCTCGCTCTGATTATTTTCTGTTTCCAAAGTTGAAGAAATGGCTTGGCGGTAAAAAAGTTGCCAACAATGAAGAACTGGAGTCTGCAGGTGATGGCTATTTTGCAGAACTCGACGGTTCTCACTATAAACAGAATGTTGAAGCTATTGAACACCGCTGGGAAAAGTGTATGCAGCTGAAAGGAGACTATGTAGAGAAGTAAACATGTTTTTTCCCAAATTTTTTTGTGTTTTCTTTGTTAGGTCGGGTACTTCTGGGACAACCCTTATATTTATACAAGATTGCACAAAATGCCTTCCCAATGAAAAGGACATCAACGGCTATTCCCAGAAAATACAAGATAAACATTTTATTTGTCATGTAAATATCATTAATATATGGAGTCATAGAGCCATTTTTTACAAAATAAAAAATTTCGAGAAATTTTCCATGTAAGGGTAGTTTAGGCTGGGGAATTTTCTTGAAAATTTTAGTGTCGTTTCTTTAGAAGCTACTGAGCCTAATTACTAAGTTTGGTGTTTATCCGACTGTTTGTTTTTAAGGTATGCTGTTCACAGACACACGCACACGGACAGGTTTCCAAAAATGCTTTACTTGAATTCAGGGGCCTCAAAACGTGTATTTCCGATGACATCTTGATATCGAATATTTGGGTGGAATGCAATACTTTTTTCTACTTGAAGTATAAGAGAAAGCAAAAAGAACACGGAGGAGAAACTGAAGGAATAGAGCACAATGGAGATATGGTTCCCATAGATGGAAGTTTTTTCCTTCTTCTCCATAAGGATGAAGAGTGGCTCACAATAAACCCGAAACAAGAACCAGAACGAGAACGGAAAGCAAATAGACAAAGGTATGGTTCACCATACAACACGAATGCTTGTCGATAGCGAAATGATTATGCTTAAGGGGATATAATTTGTGTTGAACAATTACATTTTTTTCACTTACAATTCAGGTTAAACAACTTCGAAATTCGATGTAATTAACTAACGGGCACGGCATTACTATTTCTGATTTTCAATGTGAAAGATTTATCTTATAGTAAATGGCGTACATTAAATTTTGTTGTTCTATATCTACTGTTTTCATTTTGTTGTTGCGGTTTTGTTTGCTCAGTTTGTGATTAGAGAGAACTCTAGAAGCATTTTTACTTTCTCTACTACGTATAGTAAGTAGGGGAAGTATTGTATTCCGCCCAAAAATCCTCCTCCGTTTCCAACCCGTATCCCTATGTATACTATGTTTACTCCTGTTATCAATTTCATTGTTAGTTTTGTTAATCTTAATGCATTTTAATAAGAGGGTATTACTAAAGCCAATAAATAGGTGTTTAGAGTGAGAAATTATTTCCTGAACGTTTGTATTCCAATTTCTTTTAAAATTGACAAAAGCCTGATTTTTGCGGACCATCTGATTCAAGCAGCAATCTCATTCCGAGGGCTACCATATTCAATAGAGACAATAAGATGATATTGGAAGGAATTGAGTTTAAAGATTAAGAGCGAATCCAAGACTACTGTTTTTTTGTTTTCTTTTTCCCAATGTGTTAAATTCACCTGATTTTCTTTACACACCATGTTTTATTACTTTCTCTACTACGTATAGTAAGTAGGGGAAGTATTGCATTCCACCCAAAAATTCGATACCAAGATTTCACCGGAAATACATGTTTTGAGGCCCCCTGAATCCAAATAAAGCATTATTAGAAAAAAGGTATGTGTGTGTCTGTCTGTGGATGTGTGTGTGTGTGTGTGTGTGTGTGTGTGTGTGTGTGTGTGTGAACAGCATAACCAAAAAACGAAAACTCGGATAAATACTTACCTTGGTATTTAGGTTCTATATCTTTCAAAGATGCGACACAAGGAAATCCCCCCATCCCAGACTACCCTTTACATGGAACATTTTTCGAAAATTTCGATTTCCTCAAAAATGGCTAACGATTTTGATTAAAGTATCCTACGATTAAGACGTTTTTATGACAAATGACGTGTAAATCTTGAAGTTTCTTGAAATGTCCCCAAAAGTCCTCTTCATTGTGAATGACTTTTGCATAATGCTAAACCTTAAGAGATGATAAAATGTTTGTACACAAAAAATGTAGATAAATCTCGTTAAAACACACAGTTTATGTCCTATAAATATTTTTGTCGAGTGAACCATTTCCGAGATATTCCTTGTTATTTGTTTGAATTTTCCAATACTTATACTTTTTTCAAATGGGAATTGTTTTTGTTTGTTTGTTTTGTTTTATGTCCTGGACATGCAAAGAGAATGGAATGCTCCACATAGCAAACAGCTCTTAAAAGATTTGACTATCGCTTAAAGCCTACCATATTCCCCTTGCACCTACAAGAAAATTAGCAATAAGGTTAGCATCTCGATATCTCGATTAACATGAAGTATATGGAGAATAAGCGTTTCTAAAAATAGTTTGTACAAGAGTAGAGAAAGTCATATAAGTGCAACGCATCAGACTTTTTTTATATCTCTTCTACAAACTATTCTTACAAAATCAAATTTCTCCATTGGTTTCATGTTAATCGAGACAAACGCTAGCATAAGGTTTCTCATTAAGCAAATTGCTTGGACATTTATAAACACTCTACACACCTACATTCGATTTTATTCCACCTTTATTAGAATTGGTTTGTCGCATGCCTTAGCGCTATTTATTTGCATTTTGATTATCGCCCAGAAGCTTCAAATAATATTCGCCAATAGTTTTCCTTCCTTAGTAAATCAACCGGGCTTAGTTGAAGTGAACGCGGTTCTTGCTGTGAATGTTGTTACTATACTACGCACAATAACAAGAGGACTTCCGTTTCCTGTTTTGAACGATGGTCATCTGACATTTCGAAGACTGCTACGTCGCCGATACAAACGTCCTTTACAAAACAGAGATTCCCCCTCAGAAATGAGACCCCTCTTGATAACCAAAGTAGGATTTCCTATTGGTAGGAGTGTCTGAAGCGGATGGTAAATAAATAGTCTATACAGGATGCTAGTGGCATAAGAAATTTTCCTGCTCGGTTTCCTGTGTTCATATATCGGGTGGATGTGGTATAGAGTCATCCTACGCCTGCTGATTATATGAACATACACAGACAAATGAAAAATGCTAGTACCATTTTAGTCTCGCCTGTAATAATTCGTTTTTCTTTCTCTACCATGTACCAGTAGGTAGAGAAGATATTGCATTCCACCCAAAAATTCGGGAAATGTATGTATTTCACCGGAAATACATGTTTTGAGCCCCTGAATCCAAAACAAAATTAGAAAAATATTCGTGTGTGTGTGTCCTTGAACAGCATAACCCAAAATGAAAAGTCGGTTAAATATCAAACTTGGTATTTCAGTTCAGTATCTTCCAAGGATACGACACGAAGATTTTTAAGAAAATCTTCACTTCAATTAGCCTTTGCATGGATTATTTTTCGAATTGTTTGATTTTTTAAAAAAAACGGCTCTAACGATTTTGATTAAAATACCATAAATTAGATATTTACATGACAAATAAAATGTATATGTTGAATTTGCTGGGAATAGCATGCGAAGTCCTCTTCATTCGGAAGGAATTTTGTATAATCTTGTATAACTGGTAAACGTTAAGCGGTAGATGAAAACTTATTACACAAAAAATATATCTCTCTTTAAAACACACAATTTATTTCAAATAAGTTGTTTTGTAGCATAAGCCATTTCTGAGAATTCCGTTATTAATGGTTCGAATTGTTCATTACTTGGCCATTCTCTTGAAGTCCGATCAACATTCAACTGTTTCTCGCGATAGCGTGAAACAGCATGAATTTTAAGGTCAGCGTATAGCGTCCAGTTCTTAAACATTTGGCTATCGCTGTTCCCTTTGCATCTATAACGAAATGTGTAATGTAGCTATATCATTTGGACTAAAATATAGTAAATAGAAAAATAATCTTTTGTGAGAATAGTTTGTATACCTAACTAATAAACGATAGAGGGTAGAGAAAGTCATGTGAATGTATCAAATCTGATATTTTCGCATTATATGCGAATGATGAAGGCAAGTCTTATTGAAGTATATGATAGAGCAGCAACTAATTTTCTCTACTGAATGCAAATTTCTTTTTAAAATATGCATTTGGTACAAGAGAACTTGAGAACACAATACAAAATAACATTTTCCACATGTTTTCAATATCTAAAAATATGCAGTAACATATGTAAGGAATACAACGTAAATTAGCTACGCTCAATGAATCTAATCGTTATCCTAAGCTCTTGCACTCAGTTAAGTCATTGAATTGTCACATAGTCAAAAGACACACTTTGCACACTGAACCCGTGTGGTCCAATCACATGGCTTGTACTGGTACTGCTGGGCCATTTTCAGGCTCAATGCAATTCTTTGCAATCAATACCCAAAGATTTGATATCGAGTATCTGTTGTACATGTTTTGAGGCCGTTGAATCTATACACACAAACATTTTCTAGAAAAAAGATTAGTGTGTGGATGGGCTACATAACTCAAAAACGAAGCGTTGGTTGCATACCAAACTTGATACATATTTAAGTTCACTACCTTCCAGATTTGCTATTCAAAGATTTTCAAGAACCCCCCCCCCCATTCCAAACGACCTTAAATGGATTTTTTTTATTATTTTCTCAAAAATGGCAAATTGATCTTAGGATATTTGCATGATAAATAAAATTTACAATTTTCTAGGAATAGCCTATGAAGTCTTCTGAATTAATTTGTTATAACTGTAAGCTGTACGAGAAGCGCAAAGGCGTACTACACAAGAAAATGTACGTCTCATTAAAATATATAATTTATGTCAAATTTTATGGATTAAAAATTACAGAGATACTCTTTCTTATTAGTTTGAATTGTCAAGTACTTATTTTTTCATGTGATAAGTCGCTATTCGCTTCTCTCTCTCTCTTTCTCCCTCTCACTCTCTCTCTCTCTCTCGAGGTCATGTAAAGAGAATGGAATATCAAAGCCATCACATAGCGACCGACTTTTAAATTATTTGACTATCGCTTAAGCCCACCATATTCCCCTTGTATGTCTTTTGAGACAGTGGATAGGGGAAGATAGAAAACTGGTTGCTCGTGCCCAGGTCGGTTACGTGTAGCGACTCTTGTGATAGCTGCCGCACCGGCCTCGGGACGTCCTGTCGCCCTTCCACTGTCTCAAAAGGCTCTTAAATTATACTTACAACGCAATATGTAACAAAACAGTTTCTGCACATGTTTAGCTGAGTTAACATGAAGCAGATAGAATAAGTTTTTGTAAGAATAGTTGGTAGAATGTCTAGAGAAAGTCATGTGAATGTAACACATCACATTTTTAAATTTTGTTTTAGCTTCACTTTCTTCCTTAAGCGTCTTGTTTCGCCATAATTTAACATTGTTTTATACAATTCGTAATTTACACTAGTTACAACTACAACGGCTGACTAACCTCACACACGTCTCATACGATTTCATGTTTCTTGCTCGCTTTCTGATTTTTTCGGTGTGAACATTGTACGTCGTTTGTATTTCCTTTTATTGAATGAGAATAAGATGGTTTGGTTGTTAGACGCGTTTAACTGTTTAAATGAGATAATTTTTACTTTAATTACATTTCCATACATTGTTAAATAAAGCTCATTTTACTTTATTTGTTCTCTCATAAATCAGGCAGGCCCAACAGTGACCCACACGTGTTGGTGATCTTTGAACTCTGAACACTCCCATCCCCTTGACATGAGGGGATAGTCCAAAGGAAACCCTTGCGTGCTAGGTAACGTACTATGATACAATTGAAACGGCGATTTCAAAAACGTACCAAGTTCCTACTTTTACGAAATGCGTATTTTGCACCATGTTCTACTTTGAAGTGCGCCGCATCTAGTGACGAAATACCCTGCTTTCCAATCCACCCCCCTATATAATTACAGCTGAATGTTGTAGTGATTTGGAGAGAATCCGAAGTCCTGCACATGGGAAGTTCTCGATCCCACCAACAGTCAATAGCGCTGCTGTCTCCAAACAGCTGTTAGTGTGCTAAAACGGCTTAACTCACTATGACGGTAGTACTTTAAAGGTAAAAGAAAACAAATTAGAGTGAGTGGAAGAAAAATAGAATGAAACAGTCTAGAAGGGAGGGTACTAAATATATTAATGCAGGTGGTAAGAAGACTGAAGCGCGCAATTCATGCAGACATCTTTGAACAGGTTATTGTGAGTACTTAGAACCAGATCTGTCAACTTCATTATGTCACTTGTTGGATCTGATGACACATTTAATGAAGATTAAGATAATGTTACAGAAAATGAACTTTGTAAGGAACGCTGAGTGTAGAGTGCAGCATATTCATAACCTAGAGTACTGTTTTTGTCTATATTTTCTAATAAAGTGTAATCTTTCAATGCAAATTTCGTATATGTTCATAGGAGCTTTAGAAATGCTCTGGTTTTATTTTTTACAGTTGGTTATAAAGTAAAATATTTCAATAACATTTATTAATTTGGAGAAAATCTTGTATTTATTCCAAATGATGCCCTGTGAGTCCAACAACGTCCCAAGTCCACTCACTTTGTACACCCTTTAACTGTCAGAGAACAGACTTAAGAAATTCATAATTGCTATGAATACTAACCACATGGGTGTCTATTACCTGGGGTTAAGACAATTTGGCTTGTACAAGTATTTTAAGAAACATTTAGTTTTTTCTCTCTCCTGGTACCATGCTAGCCTCCAGTTCCCGAGGTCGCGGGTTCAAACCTGGCGGAGGGCGATGGATTTTTTCGGGCATAAAAATCCTTAGCATGGCTTCCTTCGGAAGGGAACTAAAGTCGGTGGTCCCGTGTCGTAGATTTACGGCACGTAAAAGAACCTCAAGCCTGATAAATAGGCCTCTGAGCAAAATTACCGGTCTTTCACGCCCATATAGAATGGGACGCTAAGGACCACAGTAGTTAAAGAGCGTCCATAAATAAAACTCAATTTAGTTTAGTTTCTCTCCTGAAAAAAATGTACTGGGACGTTTTTTAAAATCACCATTTCAATTAAAGTTCATTCGCAGTGACGGTAGACATTGGCATGTTCAAAGAGGTCTAGATATTATTTTACAAATCATGGAAAGCGCATGTGACCAAGAGAACAACCAAGTAAAATGCCTCAGTTGCAGAAGTGTCAAAATAGTATAAAACATTTCGAAAGGTATAATAACTCCGACTATGGACAATATGCTCTTTCAGGTATGAAATTCGACAGTATTTAAATAGCACTGGAAATAATTTTATTGCACTTGTATAATTCTATATGTTTTATTTATAGGTGAAGCTAGATTTCAAATATTAAAGAACGTGAAAGAAACTGCTGGACAGGTTACTAACCTCAGAATATCCTAGAGCTTCATAAGAATTGTGGAGCCAATATCAAACAATTAAATGAAGGGGAATTCATAAAAGAGTATGTGATTTCGGCGGCTGAATAAATTTGCACTAATTTGGTAAACGCTTTTCAGTCGTTAACCTTTCTCAAAATACTGTTACAAGGAGGAATCAAGGAGCTGAGATGTGATATAGAAAAGCAACTGCAGGAAAAAATAAAATCGTTAATTTGTTTTTTATTAGCACTTCTGACACTACAGACAGTTTTGATGAAAATCAAGTGGCTATACTTTTGAATGGGATTGGTATTGACTTAAATGTGTTTGAGTAGTCTCTCTACAAAATAAATTGTGCCTAGAAGATATATTCACTGCTCTTCATAATGTTGGGTACAACTATGAGCTTTCCTAGGTTTAACTTGTCAATGCCGCAACCATGGAGCTATGAAAAGGTAAAGAAAATGGCTTTATTGTTAGGTCAATTTTTACAGGGTATTGGTGTAACTTCGGAAATGTTACTGTTGTATAATTCATAGGGAAAATCTGTTAAGTCCATTATCTTGAATAGTGAAGTATGTGAATTTCATTAACTCTAGCCCCACGCCCGCCAAAGACAATTCAAAAAATTATTAGAAAGACTGGGATCTTAATGTTCACATGTACCGTATTATTGTCATATAAGATGATTGTGCAGAGTTGCCATGTTAACTTTTTTCAATTACGTAGCGAGATAGTAACTTTATGAAAGAATAGGTAAGTATTAATCATTCTTAATACTCATGAAAACAACCGTCCATGGATATATTTCTGGTTGTCATTGAAATGAAGTAATTGTTACGTTGATTTCTTGAAGGGAAATAAAATCTTAGAACTGACTTAATCAGTGGCTATGTGACTTGGGCTTCTAACAGATTTGTTTGAACATTTGAGTATTTTGAATACAACTTTGCAGGGTAAGGATAAAATAATAGTGGATTTAGGATACTATCTCTTTGGCGGGATCAGCTGGAATTTGGAGATCTGTATCACTTTCCTTGCTTGGATTCGGTCTTTATTATACAAGTTACCCTTATAACCTTACAGTCTTCGTTGGCCATTTTTCTTCACTGGTTGTCTCGCTGGCACATTGCTCTCAATCCCAGAAAGTGTCAGATAAAGCATGTAGGCCTCATACACGAGCAAATATTCCACTCTACGACACGGAGGTATTGGTTGCCTTCTGATCGAGCAGTGAAACATCTGGGTGTTCACCTTGATCATCTTTACATGGCATCCCTCATCAGCACTTAACTATAAGGCATACTCTCGTCTCTATAAGTTTTATCCGATTCTAAACCGCAAATCCTTTCTACCAGCGGATTATTCTACTGCTATACACGAGCATTCTCCACTCCTCATGTGTGCCAGTCCTGTATAGGATTGTGCTTCCACTAAGATCCAACGGTTCCAGGTGTTCCAGAACAAGGTATTAAGTATATCTGTGAATGCTTCATGGTACACCCGGAATGCACAATTTCACCTTAGATTGGGAATCGCCGACATCCGAGAGCACATCTCTATTACGACTCGCAAATTGTTTGCTGCACACTTTGAACTGGGACGCCGTACAGGTGCCGAGCCTCGACTGAAGCCGCACTTGCCGCAGGATATTATCGTAGCTTAAGGACACAAAGTGTAGTACTTGTTTCCTTTTTTTCCCTCTTTGATTGACTTGTGTTCGAAGGGTTCTTAATAGCGACAGCCGTATGTCAGTAGATTTACTAGCATGTAAAACAACTCCCGCGTTGTTATGATCCTAGCAATAACAGCGTCGTTAACAACCTAAAGTTTTTTTGAGATAGACTCGTATATGAGCATCCCCTTAATTTTTACTTTCTCTACTACGTATAGTAAGAGAATTATTGTATTCCACCCAAAAATTCGATACCGAGATTTGACTGGAAACACATGTTTTGAGGTCCCATGAACAAAAAAACCATTCTTAGAAAATGTGTGTCTGAACAGCATAACTCAAAAACAAAAAGTAGGATAAATACCAAATTTAGCATTTACGTTCAGTACCTTCCAAGGATGTGGCACGAAGATTTTCAAGAAAATCCCCCTACCCAAACTACCCTTTTCATGGAACATTTTCCGAAATGTATTTTCTCAAAAATAGCTCTTAACGATTCTGATTAAAATACCATATGTTTAAGGTATTTTTATTGCAAATGAAATGTATATCTTGAATTTTTTGGAGGGGAATGTCCCCAAAAGTCCTCTTCATTCTGAATGACTTTTGCATAGTTGGTAAACCGTAAGAAATAGACAAAATTTTACTATACAAAAATGCAGATCTCGTTAAAGCACAGAATTTATGTTATATACTTGTTTTTGTCGAGTGAACCATTATCGAGACATGCCTTGTTATTTGTTTGAATTTCCAATTTTCTCAAATGGAAATTCGTTATTCTCTTTTTTTATGGAATCCTCCATATATCGCGACCAGCTCTTAAAAGATTTGACTATCGCTTAAAGCCTACCATATTCCCCTTGCACCTACAAGAAAATTAGCCATAAGATAATTTTTGCAAATGTTTTGGATTAACATGAAGCGCCTGGAGAATAAGCGTTTGTAAAACTAGTTTGTTCAAGAGTAGAGAAAGTTATGTGAGTGCAACACACCTGATTTTTATTATTTAAAATGTTTTATTTTATTTCTTAATATACCTGCAATTTTAATAGCACTTAGGAGTGCTGAGCAGTTAATTACCCTTCTAAACAAACATATTTATATAATAAAGCAATTTTATACCAATTTTGAATCACAATTTGTCCACCTGAAAAAGATGGCCTGGAAACTGCGCCTATTTAACAGTACTCTGAATTTTCCTTGCAATGAGGCTCTCCACATAATCTCCATTGGAACTACTTGAGTTAAAATATTCTACTAAAATTAAGTATTCTAACAAAGAAGCATGGGAACTGTTTAAATCACTGTTCTGTGATATTTCCACTGTTGCGTGTGTTTGCAACAAAAGTAATGGGAATCTCGGATCGACAACGTTTTCCAAAAGCAATGACATTTAAAGCCAGTATCGAAATAGGATAAGCTGTGATCACCTGGTAAGTTGTCTAAGATTTTTAAGTCGTTATTTGTGGTAAATATCGATAACCTTGTTAAAAATAAGTTGTGCCAGAAAAGTCACTAAGAGAAATGTTGGTGACGCACAAACGGCACGATATCCACGGTGTTCATATAGAGTGTGTCGTCTTTTACCTATTGTTTATATTTAACTGGAGAATGCAATCCATCGGTCACCTCCTGAAGGCGTGTTGCTCATTACCTCGGCCGATAACTGAAGATCTTGTTATCTGGGTTCAAATACCTGTTGTAATTATTTTTGTGGTAGAAACACGTTTTCGTTGATCTCCAGGGCGTGATACGTAAAGGCTCACTGCTAACAAAATAACTGTAGACGACACAGCATATAAAATTCAACACACATTTTCTTTTTTCTTTATATATATATTCTTTATTGTCGCTTCAACTTTGAAGTCATATCGCGACAACTTTAGAATACAGAACATGATTACAATGAAAATACAATATTTTAAACAGTAATAGTACATACAACATTAAATTCTCTAGATAGGTGTGTTACACATTGTTGTACAATTTTGTCGCTTTCATAAACTTTAAAGTTCTTTGTTGTGCTGAATTTAGGGCGTCTGATAGGCTGTTGGAGATGTCACATCTTCCTCTCTGTTGTACATAGCGACAGCAGGCTGTAACGAGATGAGCTGTGAGGTTGTATCTACAGAGGTCAAACACGGGAGGAAGGTCACGGTTGAGGAGATGTTTGTGCAGTTATAAAAGTATGTCCAATACGTAGTCGAGTTAATACAACTCGGTCTTTGCGGTTGAAATGATAGTGTTGAAGTTTGGATTCGGAGATGTAGACATTGTGTAACTTGCTTCTAGATGTGGCTTTCTCCAGTGATTAATGCAAGTGTTTTTGATGAAGTTGATGAAATCCGTGAGTGGGATCTTGTTGTTCTGAAGGGAATGTCTAGTGGCTTCTTGAGTCGTAACAGGAAACCAACAACCAATCTTTCAAGTTATGTGTTAAAGTGCATGGCTATCCTTCGACTTCCACCACCACTTAATCACTTGTGTAACAGCGTATAACAGGACTCCCACATGTTTAATTGCTCTCGCCGTGAATTTCTTGTCACTTTTAGCACATGCGTATATTACTCGCGCGGCTATGTTCAAAACTGAGTTATATTCTTAAAATAATTCCAGCGCGAAAATTTGTTGCGAGGAGCACAGGTTCCTCCTGCTTTTGAAGTCCAAGCTGCGTGAAAGTTTGACAAGCATCTCTTATACATACAATTCTGAGAGCCACGAATGTGAACCTTACAAAATAATTCTATTGATCCTCGAGCTGGCGCTAATTTACTGTATGCTTAAACGCTAATAAATTTATTTTAACGGGGTCACAGGGTAGAATGCAGTGAAAAAATCCCGCCTGTGAACTACACTACCGTTTGTGAAAATTGCAACACCAAGAAAGACTTTCCCGAATAACTCCAAACTTGGTGGAAGTGTAGAAGAGTGTGCAAGCAATAAGTGATTAGGTTTGCAGAGAGATGGGGTACACGTACGCCGAGCAGAGCCCTCTCGGGTCGGTCCGACAAGATCAGTGTTGCGCCCAGTGTAGTCACTGCAGAGCTGTCAAACAAGGTGGAAACAATAAACTGAGTGTCTGTATGCCTCGTCGACGTCAAAGGGAGCGATATCGCATGCGAGTGAGTTCGAACGGGGCAGAATGATCGGTCTCCGGGAAGCGGGTTTGTCATACCGTGACATTTCGGCTTGCACAGGGCATGCTGCTACGACAGTGATGCGTGTGTGGAAGCAGTGGATAGATGAAGGTCGTACGCGGCGAAGAGTGGGTACTGGACCATGAACATGACCACAACACGGATGACCGTCATCTTGTCCGCATGGCCATAACGGACCGTACAGCTTCATCCACAGCGTTGGCTCGACGCTGGAGCACTGCAACAGGTATGAACTTGTCTGCATTAACGGTTCGTCGCAGTCTGCTGCAGGTTGAACTGGTTGCATGCATACCATTACGTCGGCTTCCATTGTCCAGAAACAACAAGCTCCTCCGACTGCAATGGGCACGTGAACACCGTCACTGGGGTGCTGAGTGGCAAAATTTAGTCTTTTCGGACGAGTCCTGCTTCAACATGTCCGGCAATGATGACCTCAAACGTGTCCGGCGGTACCGTGGTGAGCGCAACCTGGAGGGCTGTATTGCTGAGCGGCATAGCGGACAAACACCAGGTGTGATGGTTTGGGGCGCCATTGGTTACAACAACCGATCTCGCCTCCTACGAATTGAGGACACTTTGAACAGCAACCGACATCTAACGGTGGTTGTAGAGCTTGAGGTACTCCCTCTGCTTCAGGCTTCTCCACAGGACAATGCCCGCCCACATATTGCGAGGAATGTACAAGCCAAGTTCTTTTCAGCTTTTGTTACATTTCTACTGGTGCGAAAGTCTAAAGTTACTAAGAATAAAATATAGGTACAGACATGTCTTTACATTGCAAATGTGAATGAACCCTGCTATGATATAATTATAAAACAATAACACAAATGAGACTATAAACATACAAACATAATTCAATCATAGGAGAGATATAAATACTGTCTCAAGAGATGTACTGTATTAAATGTCTTTAAAGAACATCACAGTACATTCGGCAAACAGACAATATTTGTCAACGTAGAATAGGCCTACATGAACGCAACCACACGTCTGAGCTGATGGAAGCAGGTTCACCCACTCTCCCCCTCTTTAAACTGTGGTTGGGCATCCCTGCTCCAAATGCTTCAAGAACTTAACCTTTTGCATCTTATAATTGTACAAATATTCTTCCTATCTATATTTTCTTTTTTGCAAAAGTGCATAATAAGTAAACGCGTAAGTTAAAACATGGAATTTGTTTTATTGTTTCGCGGAAAAGACAGGAACGTCTTGGGAATTTAACACCATAGCAAAATTAATATCGTTCCCTTAATGCAGTATATCGCAATGACTTCACAGACAGAGCGCGCGTTCTACTCTGCGACACCATGACCTCACCCGTCAAGTGCGATTTTCTCATCCGTCTGCAAGGGAAAAAGTGCTGATGCTAAACGTCTGTACTCAAAAGTGCTTTTCTAAATATCTATGAAATATCGAAAAAAGGTATATATAAACTATTTCCTTGTACTCATCTAGATTTATCCGTAGTTTAAAGGATATCTATAACCCTATCTGTACACGAGAGTTTCATGAAAATTTGTGGACGGATTACAAATATGGTCGAAATTGCTACAAAATTAAGAGTAGTTTAAATGGAATTCTCCAAAAACTTTTCAAATTTTAGGCAAACCACTACACGAACCGATTTATATTTTATTCTAAGATAGGTATTTTGATTTCATTCGTCTCCATTTCTTAAATTTGGGGCTTTTGTTAAGTACATAGTTTACTGTTATTAACCATGTTGGAAGGGAAACTCTTAAAATTACTTGCATGCTGGTGTTCTTTGGGAAGCGAAAGAATCAATGTAACGAATGGTCTGTGGTGGGTGCTTTCCCTGAAAATCACATAGAAGATACTGTCCTTAAATATCAAATTTGGCATTTATCCGCCAGCTCGTTTTGAGTTATGCCCTTCACACAAAGACCATTTAGTAAAATTTAATATATTTTTTATTTATTTTGGGCACCTCAAAATGTGCATCCCGGTTAAAATATCGATATTGACTCTTTTAGTGGCATAGTATCCTTCCTTCGCAATTTTGGCAGGTCGTACAGAAAGTAACTAACAAGTGCACGCTTTTTCTCCTACGATCATTTGTTTTAATGCCATCATATCCGCCACGATTCTATTTTGGAGCGACCAAACATGCATTTGCGTGTATTGGCGATTCGTATGTTGTTATAAATTGATTCTTACATTGTTATTACTAAGTTTAATTTTAGATATCTGCCGGTTCCGCTTAGAGGCAAGTCATTGTAGTGATGACCATAGTTATACAGGGTGAACCATTTAAGGTGAGACTAGAGTATCTCCAAAACTAAACGTTGTAGAAAGAAATGTCTTTAATAAAAGTTGCTTGATATTATGGGGGAAAGTAAGTGCCATTAGTCGTGTTTTGTTTGGAGGACATTATGATGAGCATTTTAATTTTTTTTAAATGGGAACCTGCCTGTGTTGTTTTCAAATTAGAAAATGGTTAATAAAAGCTGTTTATTTTGTGATGAGGAATAAGGAAACAAAATAAAAAATGTTGGCTCCCAATTACGAACGTAACTTGACCCTTAAATGACCACCTAAGGATGGTCCAACCATGCTTTGCGCTCTTCGCACACAGCCATTCAGAAGTTTCGTTGTTATTTACATTGAAGTAAGAGCAATTGCAAAGGGTTTTATACAAATGTTGTTTAGTTGTTTATGAGGAGTGAGAAAACATAACAAATGTAGGTTCCCATTTTAAAAAATTAAATTGACCCTAAAATGACCATCACAACGTCCTCCAAATAAAGCACGACTAATGACATTTACTTTCTCCCATAACATCAAGTAACTTTTGTTAAAGGCATTTCTTTCTACAACGCTTAGATTTGGAGATGATGTACAGTCTCAACTTAAATGGTGCACCCTGTATAAGTATGAACCGAAATGGTACCTTCTCTCATTGTAATTATCTCGCTGACTATAACTCGTAAAAGCTGATGGTTCCTTTGGTAATTTAATTTCGCTTTTAAATTCGTGAAATGTTTGCATCAAATATTCTTTAATGTGAACTAAAAAAACTGAGAAAAATAAATATAAAATACATTCATACGGACTTAGTAGATTATGTGTGCATTTTGTTGTAAAATTAAATGATACCCAAGTTGCAAGTAGAATTAAGGAGTCAGTAAATATGAAAGTTTCACAAACAAGAATCCTTTGGGTCACGGTGGTATTAAAAAATGCAAAGTAAACGGTATAAATAGTGGCGTGTTTTGCGATTACTATAAAATTAAAAATAGGGAATTCCGCAAGCGGAAATATGTGGTTAGATTACACGCAGTTTATCATAACTCCAGCACAACGAACATAGTTGCAAAGCAAGGTACGCTAAAGGAGACACGAAAACGCAATGAGAGACCCAAAGGTAAACAAGAAAAACGTTATTCTCTTTCATCCGAAAAACAAGCATTTACAGCAATTAAGGTTATTTAGAAATCAACTTAATGAAGTATTGCACTTGTTTTTGCTTTTTCTGCTACGTACTTGCAGAAAGTAGAAGTAATGTACTCCACCAAAAAATCCGGTGTCGAGACTTCACGGAAATACATGTTTTGAGATACCCTGAATCCAAAAAAAAATTAGAAAGAGCTCCGTGTAATTGTGTGTGTCTGTGAACAGCAAAACTCAAAAACGTAAAGTAGGATAAATACAAAATTTGTTAAGTTCAGTAATTTCCAAACATGTGACACGAAGGTTTCCAAGAAAATCCCCGCATGATATTTGTTGTAATAATTTTTTATATTCTTTGTTATTGGTTTAAATTTTAAAGTTGGTATTCGCTTTTTATTATGGGGGTGCAGATTTTACATCCCGGGTATTGGACCGATGCCCACTCAGCATCGCGAGGAAAGTAAGGAGCTGCGATAGGTAGCGGTCCTGGCCTCGTGAGCCAACTTTCCGGCTGGGGCATGCTTGATGCTCGCCACATCACCTCCCCGTATCGGCTGGATTACCGCCCACCTCTGCCGTGCGTATGTGGGCGTGAGGCCAGCAGTTGGGTTGGCAGGCCCAGGCGCTTCGCCTGTAGCGCCACAGGATTTATTTATTTTGTTTATTCGCTTTTTATCGTGGTCATGCAACGATTATTGAATTTCAAAGCCATCACATAGCTACCCGCTTTTTGAAAACTGACTATCGCTTTAGCCTACTGTATTCTTCTTATAGGTACCTACAACAAAATGTGTAATGAAAGCTTATCTCGATTAACAATACACAGATAGAACAATACATTATTGCAGCAGTAGAAGAGTGAGTAGAGAAAGTCATGTAAATGGAACGTGTGTGTGTGTTTTTTTTAAGTGCTGTCACAGTCAGTTGTTTCTCACGATGTCATAGAAAGAGCAGAGAATTTCAAAGCCAGTATATAGCTATCCGCTTTTAAACATTTGAACTACTGCTTCAGCCTCTGTACTCCCATTGTACGTAGAGGTCGATTTTTTTGTCGTGACATGTTTATCTGTGTGCGCATTTATCTTCTGGGAGGGGTGCTGGACCAGTAGCAATAGAGCAGCAGGAGGGTACACAACATGAGATAAGGCGACATCATCACGCGTTCCGAGTCCACGCAAAGGGCATCCCTCCCGCCTTAGACTATCTTCTTCTCCTCCTCTGCGTTTCTGACCTGTCACGACGAAAAAATCGACCTGTACAACGAAAATGTGTGATGAAACTATTTCTATAAATGTAACATAAAAGCAGACGGAAACACAAGCTTTCGTAAGAATAGTTTCTAGTAGCTATATAAAATACAGGATGGCGACTAAAGTTATGGGAATGTGATACACCGGATCTTTTATATTCAGCACACCTAAAACACGTATATGTTGTACTTTTGCTGAAATCCGTCATTTCGCGAAGAACCTATGCAGATCATGAAAAACCGCCGTATAGATTGTGCAACGGAGAGGGACACCTCACGCACCGACCTACAGGAGATCTATTGTGAATACCATCCTCAGTACGAAGGGATAAAGTGAAAGAACCTTCTGTGGAAAATAGTGATGGATGAGAAACCTACCCACCAGAGAAAACCACGAAAACCCCAAGATCGGAATGGGCCCTGGACGGAAATTGAACCCGGGACTCCCGAATGCGAGCCTCATACATTACCGCGTCATCTCCCTCGATGACGTATAATGTAGTTTATTCTGTATAACATCTGAGGAGATCTCTAAAAGCAGGCAGATAGCGTAAGGTAGGGTGAGGTTAGGTTAAATTAATTCAGTTTAGTTTATTTAGAGTTACACTATATGCCTAACAAGCTCTCATTTCATGAAGAAACGCTACAGAACATGTACTTTCGCACGCTTTCAGCATATACTCCGGGTTTTCATGGTCTGCCTAGGATCTTCGTGAAATGGCGGGTTTCAGCAAAAGCCTGTGACATATACAGTGTTTTTTCCCTCACAATGCGGCCACCGTTCGGCGGCTCGCACGCCGACGGCCTCTGCTCGGTCTATCAAGGAAAGAAGTACAGAGAGAGCCAACAAACTACGAACCGGCTGCACTGTGTTTTTCCTGTCCGCATCCTCGGCGCTCGTTGCCGACTGCCGCTATCATAGAAAGGCGCGGATGAATCCATACAACAATTTTAAAACTACTTTTAAAGACTTTACTTACCAACTTTATGAAAGGAGATACTGAAACTGGCCACCGTCGTTGTCCATACCTTTTTGGTACGCCTTTAGGAAACTACCCATCACTCGCCGTAGTTCATGTTGAGAAATGCTGGCAATTTCCTGGCGGAAAGTTTGTTTTAATTCTTCCAGGGTGTGTGGGTTTGTCTTTTACACTTTGTTTTAAGTCACCCCAGAGATAGAAATCGCAGGGGGTTAGGTTGGGGGCCACAAATCTCCACTAATAATTTTGTCCTCAAAAACACTTTCATAAAGTTGTTAACTAAAACCTTTAAAAGTAGTTTTAAGAACGTTGTATGGTTTCATCCGCGCCTTTCTATGATACGGCAGACGGCAACGAACGCTGAGGACGCGGACAGGAAAAACACCGCGCAGCCGGTTGGTAGTCTTTTGGCTCTCCCTGTATGTATAATATCCCCGCAACCTTCTCACGTTTCCATAGTTACACTTACAAGGATAGTAAGTACGTACCTTATCATAAGAGACACTGGAAATGCTATGCTCCTCTATCAACACATTTCTGGCATCTTCTTTTCAGTCCAATATTATAATTGTTTCGGCGGGAGTCGCGAGTTGCAGCAGCCTCGCACTGGCCGCAATGTGAAGGAAAAGCACTGTATATTTATTCTACATATCGAATTCTTTGTTTTAACGCAATACTTCCTCTGCCTTAGATAAGCGGCAGAGAAGAAAAAACGAGCTATATTGGATACATTAGACGTCAGAGTTTTCCCCAAACCCCTCGTATGATACATCTTGTAGCATAATGTGCTCTGAATGCACGGCGCGTGTGCAGACTTCGCACAAAAGGAACTCCCCAAAAGCGAGAAGGCAGGTCCTTCAGCAAAACCTGTACGTGCATGTACTTGACAATGGCTGTCGGAATTCCTCACACACCCAATGTGTGGTGAATTCCTCTAGCACAATAGGACATTCCTTTTTTCCATGCAAAACAGTCTGACTGTGCGAAATAGTTTTAATAGGTAGGTCCACAGGAGAAATGAATAAAGTACCATAACATTAAACATCATTCATATTTAATTCCAATGCTTTCAAGACTGCTGTTAAAGAGTACCTTTGCTTCAAGCCATTTTATTCTGTAGAAGATTATTTGCATGACAATTTATCCCCATACCACTTATATAGCTCGGTAAGAAGTATTTTATTGCATCAATGACAAAACATGACATATCATGCCTACCTTAGAATGAATATAAGTTATTAGATGCATTATGTATTGTAATGTATGTAGATATTGAAAATTAAACTGGCAAACAATATCATGCCCTGCAAATCAGTTATAAAATAATGAGACGCATAGATTATAAAAGCGCAGTGACAATTTAAAATAAAGCTAAGTATTTGATTTACGTGTATTAGATAGTAGATTATGATACAGGGGTAAAAGTTGGGTTGTATTTCGCAATGCTACGAGCAAAATAAAACCACTTTTAATAGTCTGGCATATACTATTTTTTAGACAGCGCTCAAATTTGTAAAATATCGATTATATTATATCGATTCTCGAAACTAAAAGAACACGTTTAGAATGCAGTTCTTGAAACGAGATGTTAGATGTTTTGCTGTTTAGTTAATTCGCGTTATTTTCTGAAGTAGGATATGCTTTACGTTGTTTATTTATTTATTTTAGCTCCACGTATGGACGTCAATTTTAGAAGAAGATATTTTGTTTACTGTTTATTTATTAGCCTCATACTGGGAAACCAATTTGAAGTTGTTGTTTACGTAATTTAGCACCATGCTTTGAGCGTTAATTTGAAGTAGATTGTTTGTTACGTAATATGCTGCTATAATACTATGAGAAGCCGATTTGAAGATGATGTATTTTTGTTGTTACGCTCCAAGCTTAAAAAATATTAACTTTGTTATTAAACAGCTTCTATAGATAGTATTTATGTTTATGTTTGCCTCGGCTGCGTCAGTATTACTTTAGAGACACGTTTCTCTTAATCAGGGCGTGGTGCGACAAGAGTGTAGGCTTACACAGATTTTAAGTTTAAATTCAATTCTTTTTATTAATCCTTGACACAAATTAAATAGCACTACACTGATATCAAGAGCTGTGAGATTCTTTAATTTAATACTTGCACTTTGTTAACGCGTATATTTAATTTTACGATTCCCACGAATACGTAATATTTCTTTAGAGAACACATCTTCCATCCGGTTACTACCAAGGTCTGCAGGCAACTGAACATATTTCAACCGTCCAAACCCGTAAGCTTCTGTATTTCAAGTCTCTGACTGGCTAATCCTAGTCCAATAGAATACCTGCATTTAATTAAAGCTTTTTCTGGCTGTTGATTGGCTAATTTTAAACTGTCACAAAATTTACATTATTGCTGCCCTAATCATAACTAGTAGCATTTAAACTCTCAAACTCATTATTGCCTCAAGATTACCTCATTGTTAGCAACATCTTGTGCACAGCTTTCTCGTGTCCAAATTTTCAGTCAATATGCAATGTACAGCACTTTTTGAAATACCTACGATGTCTGCTAGCTCCCGCACTTTCAGCCGACGGTCATCCAACACCTTTTTGTGGATTCTCTTCACAATTTCTGGCGTGGTCATCTTATTTGGTCGAACCCAACTGTTCGTCTTGGCAGTTTGTACGGCCCCACTTAAACCCTGCCACCCAGTATTTTACTATTGTAAACAGAGGCGCAGACTCCCCCAGAGTAGAATCTAGCTGAGCTTTAATATTAGTTGGACTAAGACCTTTCAAATGAAAGTATTGTATCAAATAACGATGGCCAGTTTTATCCATGTTTACAAATTCGCTGAGAGAGTTCACTATTAATGGCTGCCAAACAATTACTAAACAATGTAGCATCGTCAAACTTAAGCTTTATAAAAGTGGTACTTTCTATCATAGTCATTTGTTTGAAACAACCGCTATATATATGTCTGATCGGGTACTTCTGGGACTGCCCTCGTAAACTCGAATTACTATTTTATTAATCTGGTTTGCCTTCCTCTATTCTTTATGAAACTGTTGCACACTCGATTCCATGTATCCCGTCACCGCAGCTTCGGGAGGCATTCTACTGGCCTTCACGTGTATGGCAAGGAGGAGGTGTGTGTATATATTTACCTTTTCGCGCATGCAGTGGTGTCTTGTTTTACGAGAACAATTCTAGATTATTAACATATGAATATATAACTTTGAGCAATACCTTTATTCGTCATCACTTATAATAACCATGTTTAAATGTGTAACTAAATAAAATCTTGTTTTGCACGCTTATCTCCACGAAAAACATTTTTAATGGCAATGTAATCTAATAATGAAATACGTTATGTGCACGTTTTATTCATTGTGCAAAACAGTGTTTTATTTAGTTATACATTTGGATTGGATAGATGTTTCCAATAATGTGCTCTTTGAGAGAAAAATCTGTTCATGTAAAACGAAGTTTCGTTTTTCTCTTGAAAAAAGTGTCGCATCCTTGAAAGATACTGAACTTAAATACCACGTTTGGTATTTATTCGACATTTGGTTTATGAATTATGCTGTTGACAGACACACGCACTTTTTCTAAAAAAATGTTTATTTATTCAGGGGAACAGTACATATATTCCGATGACATCTCTGTATTTATTTAAATTAAAATGGCCCCAATGAGGCATAGCTCTGATGAGGACAGTGGGTAACGATTTGGGTGGAATGCAATACTGTAAGTAGATGCGAGAGAAAGTAATTTTTTTTGTACGAGAAGTTTATTCATTAACGCCAGATTTCATTCTGGTACGATACCTCGTCTTGAACTAGCAGTGTTCTAAAAAATAAGCTAGCAACTCCAGATCGGGTTGCCCAAGGTTTCTTCAAAGTGCTTCTGTGTTCAAAGTTACACCTTGACACGCTTCGGCGTCTTCTTGCCCATTTAAACATGACAAGCAACTCGGTGACGTCATGTATTGGTGACGTCATACTCGTACCGCGCCTGGTTTCTGCTGAAGAGAGTTCTTGACTCACAACTGAGTTGCGCCAGTTGACCTTCAGTACATTGTAAAGCGAGGGGCGACAGCAATAACATCATTGAAAATGTTATTGTTGTCTGCAAAAGCATCACGAGTTTCAGACTGGTTTTCCTTAAAGAAGAGTTAAGGTTTGGTGCTAAGTGTCTTAAATTTTAGGTGACATTTCATATGAACTATCCTTAATTTTCTTATACAGAAATGTTCAGTTCTGTACAAACGGCAGTTTGTTGAAAAACGCACACCTACAACGAATTAACTCTAATCACGAATTAAAATTCAAAATCGTTTGTGATTGCTTCATTTCAAACTATTTAAGTAAATTAACTTTTATTTAAAATCAAATTAAAACATAATCTCTTTTTGAATATAGTTTATTGAATATTTAAGTATTTAAATATTTTATTTTCTTAACTTTGAAAGGGAAAATCTTTTTAAAGGATATTTATAATAATTTATCAAAAGAGAATTGTATGAATTTAGAATGCACATTTGTAAAAGATTCTCAATATAAACTACAATCAACTTTTTCCAATTTCAATACAGTTTAAAATTTATGGGCAACGTTTCTTCAAACTCATAACCCCATGTGTGCAGCGGTTAGGTTTTGTTCTTTCCTTCAACGGATTACCCTCCTCTTTGAAGGACTTACAACCCAACGCCTTGGGCGAGTAGCCTGTCGAGAAGCAAGAAAAGCCTGGATCATACCGTATCCAGAATGGGTGATCAGCCCAGTACCTGGTAGGCAGTGAAGGAGGAAATGAAATGTGGTGACGAAAGGGATGATAGGAAAATTATTCAACACAACATTCACCCAGCGACCGAGGAAAATCGCGAAAGAAACCTTCGGTTAGGTTGGTCGGCCTCGGGAGTTTGAACCCGGAACCTCCCGAATGCGAATCGCACACGTTACCGCGACACCACCCGCTCGGTCCCAGTGATTAGTCTAAAAATCTTAAATCTTGGGAGGTTGTTCGTACGTTCTTAATTTTGCATCAATTAAACCAATCTGTTAAACTCTTAACAGAAGGTTTCAGCTCCGTATATCCGTCGTTCCTGAGTTGTCTCACGCCTACTATAGGTGGAAAAATGACTTTCTTTTTTCAGTTAACACTTCCAGTTCCAAAATAATGCTACGTTATAAATAACTATTCCAAAATAAAGTCAAGTACATTCACGAGTTTTTAAGCATATCCAAACAACTTACTGCTACTTGCCTAATTCGGGTTCTTTCATATCAATTCGTGCTTTTCCGTTCCAGTATGAAACATTACTCTCCTCTTCATCTATCCGTTCTATCATGCATGTGCGAAAATGTAAACAGTTCACTTAAGACAAGTTAAATAATTCATGCCCATCATCGTAATACCTAACCGTCTTGTATAAGTTTTCGAGATACTAATGATTAGTCGTCCTCCGTGGTGTAGTGGTTACCATACTACGTCCATAAATAAAATTAATTTAATTTTTACTAGTGATTATATGTTCCAAAACGGCATCTCGTACAAATGCCTTTTGCATGTGTATTGCAAGAGCTAAATACTATTATTAAATCTGATTGGCCCCAAGATTTAGTGGGCTTTGCCCCCTATTGGAACTGAAGCAGTGACGGTTTCAAGGTCTACTATACATATCTTGTAACTGTTGTATAGTAACTTAACGTACTCTCTACGATCTGGACGTTACTTTTTTAACCAGTTATAAAGTGCTCAAACGGTCGCGCTAGTACTACGAGGGGCACTATTTATATTTTGAGCCTAATAATTAAAACAAAGTAATTTCTGATTGAAAACTGCTTTATTGTTTTTCAAAATATTCTCCTTTATGACCAATACACTTTTGCATCCGTTTGAACCATTTGTCAAAGCATTTGCTCCAGTCTTCTTGAGACACCTCCAAAACATGGTTTTTGAAGGCATCAACGGCTTCTTCTGCCAACGAAAATCGTTGTCCACGCAATCTATTCTTGATGTTCGGGAACAAAAAGAAGTCATTGGGTGCCAAATCAGGACTGTATGGCGGATGACCCATCAATTCGATTTTTTTAAGCCTTCAAATACTCTGTTGTTAGACGAGATGTGTGTGCGCTCGCATTGTCTTGATGAACGATCCTACGGTTCTTGTTGGTTTTTCTTACTTCACCAAAGACTTCCGGCAAACAAATGGTTGTGTACCATTCGGCATTGACCGTTTTACGTTCCTCTAAAGGCACTGTTGCCACATGGCCAGTTTTGTTGAAAAAGCAGGCGACCATTTGCTTCGAGTGCGAACAACTTTTGTTGGATTTGCTTCATCTTGAAACACCCATACAGTCGACTGCTGTTTACGTTCCGGCTCATACGCATAGATCCATGATTTGTCATCTGTTACAATCTTATATACGCCTTCTGAGGCACCGCCATTGTATTTCTTGAGCATTTTTGTACACCAATCGACACGAGCATCTTTTTGAGATTGCGTCAAATTATGTGGGATCCAACGAGAGCAAACCTTTTTCACGGCTAAATAATCATGCAATATTTTATATATGCTGGTGGAAATAATGCCTAGGGTTGCCTCAATCTCACAATATGTCGCATGACGATCTTTCATTATTAGTTTTTGCACAGCATCAATGTTTTCTGGCACAACAACTGATTTTGGACGACCTTCACGAACTTCATCAATGAGCGAACGGCGACCACGTTATACCAGCGTTTCACAGTGGCAAAGGATGGAGCTTCGTCGCCAAATGTGGTAGTTAGTTGATCGATGCACTCTTGTCTTGATAATCCACGTAGAAAGTCGTAATAAATCATTGCACGAACATTTGCACGACTTAATTCCATGTTGACACACAATTTCAAGTTAGTGTAAACAAACCAAATGACGCTCTATTGACAAAATGTTTGAAGTAGATTATGGTCAAAAATATCAAACTTTCCATTGGAAATGTCAGATGGCACCTACAACATTCAGGGTTGCCAAGGCTCAAAATATAAATAGTGCCCCTCGTATGTTGGAGGACTTACTTTTGGAGCTGTATCACTGGACCTGTGATAGTACTTTCTCTACCGTTTACTTACAATAAGTGAAGGAAGCATTGCATTCCACCCAGACATTCGATACAGAGATTTCGCTGGAAATACACGTTTTGAGGTCCCCTGAATAAAAACGTGTTAGAAAAAGGTCCAAATCCAACTTGGTATGTATTTAAGGTCAGCATCTTCCAAGGATGCAACATGAAGATTTTCAACAAAATTCCCCCACCCCAAACTACTCTTTACATGGAAAAATATCATTATTTTTTATTTTCTCAAAAATTGCTGTAGCATGATTAAAATTCCATACGTTTAAGATATTTTAACGACAAATAAAATGTATATCTTGAATTTTCTGAGAATAGCCTGGGAAGTCCTCTTCATTCAGAATGACTTGTACAACTGACAAGCCATAAGAAATAGACAAAATGTTACTAAATAAAAAGCACACAACTTATGCCTTTTTTGAGTTAACCATTTCCGATATATACCTTATTAGTTTTTAAAAATGCTTATACCTTTTGGAAGTAACAAGTCGCTATTCGTGTTTTTCCTTCTTCCTCTCGTGGTGATGTAGAGAGGCAATACATAGCAAGATACTCTTTAAAAATCTAACTATCGCTTTAGCTGCTATTTCCTAAACGAAATATGTAAATGTGTATTGGACGTTTATCTGAATAAACAAGAAGTAATTGCTTTTGCAAGAATAGTGAATAGTCATGTGAATGCAATACATCTGATTTTTTTTAAACGGCTGCATTTTCGTAACGTTCCAAAATAATGGATGGGTTATTTTGATTCTTTTTGACTTAAATAAGTTTTTAAAAAAATGAAATTCACGCTAATTTTCCACAAAACTGTGACATGTCAAAGCTAGAACATGCCTTTATATCGTATTATAATTATTTTCGTTTTCTTTTGCACAATAAAATGGATAAATATGACTTATTTTTACATTCTCTACTACGTATAGTAAGTAGGGGAAGTATTGTATTCCACCCAAAAATTCGATACCGAGATTACACCGGAAATATATGTTTTGAGACCCCTGAATCCAAAAAAAACATTTTTGGAAACATGTCCGCGTGTGAGTCTGTGTGTGTCAGTGAACAGCATAACTTAGAAACGAAGAGTCGGATAAACACCAAACTTGGTATTTAGGTTCAGTATCTTCCAGAGATGCGACACGAAGGTTTTCAAGAAAATCCCCCACCTCAGAGTACCCTTTACATGGAACATTTTTCAAAATTGTTAATTTTCTCAAAAATGGCTCTAACTATTTTGATTAAAATATCATATGTTTAAGATATTTTATGACAATTAAAATGTATATCTTGAACTTTCTGGGAATGTCCCCAAAAATATTCTTCATTGTGAACGACTTTTGCATAACTGATAAACCATAAGAGATAGACAAAATTTTACTACACAAAAAATGTAGATCGCATTAAAATACACAATTTATGTCCTATAATTTTTGTTGTTGAGTGAAACATTTTCGAGATATTGCTTGTTATTCCCTTAAATTTTCCAATACTTGTAGTTTTTCTCAAATGGGAATTCGTTTTTTTTTTTTTTTTTTTTTTTTTGTGTCTTGGACATGCAAAGAGAATGGAATGCGCCACATAGCAACCAGCTCTTACAAAATTTGACTATCGCTTAAAACCTACAAGAAAATTAGCAATAAGATTAACATCTCGATTAACATGAAGCATATGGAGAATAAGCGTTTGTAAGAATAGTTTGTACAATAGTAGAGAAAGTCATGTGAGTGTAACACATCACATTTTTTTTATCCTGGGACTTTCCTGGAATAGTTAGGTTATTCATAGCTTCCCAATATTCGTCTTCAACTTTTTCTTTCACCTCGTTTTGGAAATGCTTTGGAGCTTAAGAAATGCATATATTTAAATTCATTTGATAAAAACACCATTTAAGAGTTTGATTTGGATAACATTAAAACCAAGCTCTTGTGGCTCACGAACAGGAAATTGGAGTTCGAAGAATATGGGGAATTCCAATTCAATAACATAAACGAGCCAGGCTCTGACATTTTCGCGGCTCTCGCTGTAATGTTCTTTTTTTGAGGTTTCTTCAAGGTGAGAGTAATTCATACAGAAACCATAGCAAGAGCTTTGTTCTCTTACACAAACAAGGTAGGTCTGTTTTCAGTTCCCTGAACTATTTATTTTCAATCTTTCTAAATGCAGCCTTTTTAGTTTTAAGCTGTAGTTCCAATTAAACCCCGTTTTCACTTTCTTTACCACACACATACCTACAGAAGGCAGAGGAAGTATTGGATTCCATCCAAAAGCTTGATATCGAAATTTCACCAGAAATACATGTTTTGAAACCCAAAGAAAAAGCATTCGGTCCGAGTGAGAAAGCATAACTCAAACTAAAAGCCGAATAAATATTAAACCTCTTACTTTTACATGTTCAAAGGACATGACACGAAGATTTTCAATCACTTCTTTACATGAAAGTTTGTCGCTATTTTTTTCTTCAAAATTGACAAACGATACTGCGTAAAATATTGCATGTTTGTTAGTTACATTTATATGAAAAATAAAATGTATATCTTGAACTTTCAATGAAGCGATTGTGAAATCGTATTTTACTTCTCTAACAATGTAATATACCTACACATTTTTGTCAAGATTTTTCGTAGCACTAGGCGTTTCCGAAATATTTTATGTGCAACCTTAGAACTTTCCCAAACGTCACGCTTGAAAGTTTGGTATTTTTTATTTTCTGTCCATACATTGCTTGTTACTACGAATAAACATTTGAATGCTGTTTTCGCATGCTTTATGCAACTAAGTACTTTTTGCTTCATTTAAAATCATTCCAAGGTGTGAGTAATACATTCATGAGTAATACAACGTAAGCAGAAGATAATACTTTATATGAATCTGTCATTGGCAGAGAGGATTGCAAATGTGTCACAGCATTTAATGTGTATGAAGAGACATAAAGGGCATTTTTCTTGATATCAAGTAGGTATAGTTTTAGATTTAGGTTTTAATAGCTTAATATGAGTACATAATTGCTTTTTAGGTAATTCAAAAGTACTACTTTTAATATTTTTTGCCAGGTCCTTGATTTAAATAACTATATCTGAGAAATAAAATATAAAGGTTTACATTTTCATTATGACTCGATTTTCCGTTTTGAAAAATAATTTTCTTTGAAACTTTAGTACATAGAAACATGAAAATTAATCTGCGATAAAATTTGCAATTAAAATTTCTTGAAATGGAATTAGCAATTTCATTATCGAGTACCACTGTTTTACACACACACACACACACACACACACACACACACACACACACACAAAACTGCATTAAGGTTTAATTTATTTTTAGAGGGATGTAATAATTCACATAAAGATATAAAAGATAAATTGTGTAAAGTTCGGAACAAATCATACGTATAACGAAGAAAATGTTCTGAGCATTTTATTATAACAGTTTGCGTTCAATTTTATAGGATTTTTTCCCCAGGCTAGTATACACAATATTTTTATAGGTAGTTACTAACCACCTTAGAAAACTCTCGGCTTGTTCCCACAAATGCTACATAAATTAGTTTCATTTTGTGGGAAGATGAAACACCTACCCATACATTCCAGATGAATCAGCCTGTCCGCCATCTAACTTTAGCAGGGGTAAACATTGGTATGAAACACCACAGGCACCTAGACGGGAAGTTATAAACACTATGCTTTGTATGATAGGTAACAAGGAATTTGATAGCTGATGTGCATACCAGTGTCTCAGCGACTGCTAGGATTTCATAATTTTGACAGGAAAACTAAGATATTCATACAGAATGCTATAACATCCCTTGTTATTGGATTGCAAAATATTTCTCCTCGGAACAGTCATCGTGCCAGCTCATGTTTGGGGAGGTGTCACGTTTTTATACCACTCCAAACTCTGCGATGTTGCTTTCTCCAATAGTAATGTCTTCAATTGACCAGAAGCATCAGATACACCACAAGAGCATATAAAACAAAATCGAAAGGCTCCATGCAATAAACGATATAAATAAAGTTTTCAGGACAAACAATTAAGCATTTATTTGAGATTGCAAGGTGTACAAATAAGGAAATATCTGGAACTTTGTTCATTGTTATGTATTCTGAGTAAAATGTTTAAAACCGTTTTCTCGCCGTCACGTGACTGCCATTATACAAGGGAGGGAAAAAACAGAAGTGACACACTCGGATGACTTTCTCTACCCTCTATCGTTTATTACTGGGTATACAAACTAACCTTACTAATGCTTATTTTTGTTTCATTTTAAACCAAATAAACCTTTGGAGAAACAGTTACATTACATATTTCGTTACTGATACAAAGGGAATAGAGAAGTCGATTGCTTAAGAACTGAACGCTATACGCTGGCCTTAAAATTCCATACTATTTCCATAATCACGAGAAACAACTGAAACAGGACTTTAAAAGAATGACCAAGTAATAAACAATTCGAACCATTAATAACGTATAGCTCGGAAATAGCTTATGACACAAAAAAGGTTAATGACGTAATTTATGTGCTTTAAATAGACCTACAATTTTTGTGCAGTACGTTTTCGTCTTTCGCTTGTCATTTGGCAGTTAAACAAGATTATACAAAATTCCTTCCGAATGAAGACAACTTCAGAGGCTATTCCCAGAAAATTCAAGATATACCTACATTTTATTTTTCATGCAAATATCTGTAATATTTGGCGTTAATCAAAATCGTTAGAGCCATGTTTTATAAAATCAAACATTTCGAAAATATACCATGTATAAGGTAGTAGGGTGCGAGGATTTTCAAGAAAAATCGCATTGTGTCGCATCTTTGGAAGGTACTGAATCTACGAGGGACGTCCAATAAGTAAGTTTCCCTATTTTATAAAAAGTATTACACACAATTGATCATGTTGAATTAATTTTATTTATATTGTACAATCCTATTACTTTTCTACATAGTCAACATGTTTTTCCAAGCATTTTTGAGGACGTGACACAATTTTTCCAAGCCAGTGTTGTGCCAGGTCGGGTCCTGTACTCGCAACCAGCTGTTCACTGATTTGACTTCATCATCGGTGTTAAAAGTGCTTACCTTTGAGTTGGAGGAACATGTGAAAATCACTTGGGGCAAGCTCCGGTGAATACGGAGGATACGAGAAAACTTCCAAGTTGAATCTTGACCCGGCGGAGCTCACAAGATTCAATGGGAAGTTTTCTCGAATCCTCCATATTCACCAGATCTTTTCCCAAGTGATTATCAAATGTTCCCCTGACTCGAAGGTCATCAAGGAGGTAAGCATTTTAACACCGTGACGAAGATCAATCAGAAGTGAACAGCTGGTTGCTAGTACAGGGCCCGACCTGGTACAACACTGGTTTGGAAAAACTTGTGTCACGTCCTCAAAAATGCTTGGAAAAGCATGTTGACTATGTAGAAAAGTAATAGAAGGGTTGTACAATATAAATAAAATTAATTCAAATGATAAATTGTGTGTAATGTTTTTTATAAAATAGAGAAACTTACTTATTGGACGACCCTCGTAAATACCACGTTAGGTGTTTATCCGATTTTTCGTTTTTGAGTTATGCTATTCACACACACACACACACACACACACACACAAGGATCTTTTTCTAAAAATGCCTTGTTTAAATTCAGGGAGTCTCAAAACTGTATTTCCTGTGAAATCTTAGTATTCAATTTTTACTTTCTCTACTACGTATAGTAAGTAGGGGAAGTATTGCATTCCACCCAAAAATTCGATACCGAGATTTCACCGGAAATATATGTTTTGAGGCCCCCTGAATCCAAAAAAAGCATTTTTGGAAACATGTCCGTGTGTGTGTCTGTGTGTGTGTGTGTCTGTGTGTGAACAGCATAACTCAAAAACGAACAGTCGGATAAACACCAAACTTAGTATTTAGGTTCAGTATCTTCCAGAGATGCGACACGAAGGTTTTCAAGAAAATCCCTCCACCCCAGACTACCCTTTACATGGAATATTTTTCGAAAATTTTAATTTTCTCAAAAATGGCTCTAACGATTTTGATTAAAATATCATATGTTTAAGATAATGTCATGAGAAATGAAATGTATATCTCGAATTTTCTGGGAATGTCTCCAAAAGTATTCTTCATTGTGAACGACTTTTGCATAACTGGTAAACCATAAGAGATAGACAAAAGTTTACTACACAAAAAATGTAGATCGCGTTAAAATACACAACTTATGTTATATACATTTCTTTTGTTGAGTGAACCGTTTTCGAGATATTGCTTGTTTTTTCCTTAAATTTTCCAATACTTACACTTTTTCTCAAATTCGTTATTCATTTTTTTGTCCTGGACATGCAAAGAGAATGGAATGCGCCACATAGCAACCAGCGTTAAAATATTTGACCATCGCTTAAAAGCTACCATATTCCCCTTGCACCTACAAGAAAATTACCAATAAGATTGACATCTCGATTAACATGAAGCATATGGAGAATAGGCGTTTGTAAAAATAGATTGTACAAGAGTAGAGAAAGTCATGTGAGTGTAACACATCAGATTTTTTTATGTCCTGGACATGCAAAGAGAATGGAATGCGCCACATGGCAACCAGCGTTAAAATATTTGACAATCGCTTAAAAGCTACCATATTTCCGTTGCATCTACAAGAAAATTACTAATAAGATTGACATCTCGATATCTCGATTAACATGAAGCATATGGAGAATAGGCGTTTGTAAAAATAGTGTGTACAAGAGTAGAGAAAGTCATGTGAGTGTAACACATCAGATTTTTTAATGTAATGCAATGCCTTCTCTACCTATTATGTACATGGTAGAGAAATTAAAAATATGCAGCATTTCACTTTAAAGGAATAAACGAAAATAAATATAACATTTTGAACAATAATATGAACGAAGCTGAAATAAAACTGAATAAAATGTAATGAAAAAACCAAGCAACATTTGGACTACAGCTATTACTTTCTCTACTACGTATAGTAAGTAGGTGAAGTATTGTATTCCACCCAAAAATTCGATACCGAGATTTCACCGGAAATACATGTTTTGAGATCTCCTGAATCCAAAAAAAGCATTTTTGGAAACATGTCCGTGTGTGTGTCTGTGTGTGTGTGTGTGTGTGTGTGTGTGTGTGTGTGTGTGTGAACAGCATAACTCAAAAACGAACAGTCGGATAAGCACCAAACTTGGTATTTAGGTTCAGTATCTTCCAGAGATGCGACACGAAGGTTTTCAAGAAAATCCCCCCACTCCAGACTACCCTTTACATGGAAAGTTTTCGAAAATTTTAATTTTCTCAAAATTGGCTCTAACGATTTTGATGAAAATATCATATGTTTAAGACAATGTCATGAGAAATGAAATGTATATCTCGAATTTTCTGGGAATGTCTCCAAAAGTATTCTTCATTGTGAACGCCTTTTGCATAACTCGTAAACCATAAGAGATAGACAAACTTTTACTACACAAAAAATGTAGATCGCGTTAAAATACACAACTTATGTCAAATACATTTCTTTTGTTGAGTGAACCGTTTTCGAGATATTGCTTGTTATTTCCTTAAATTTTCCAATACTTATACTTTTTCTCAAATACGTTATTCATTTTTTTATGTCCTGACATGCAAAGAGAATGGAATGCGCCACATAGCAACCAGCGTTAAAATATTTGACTATCGCTTAAAAGCTACCATATTCCCCTTGCATCTACAAGAAAATTACCAATAAGATTGACATCTCGATATCTCGATTAACATGAAGCATATGGAGAATAGGCGTTTGTAAAATTAGATTGTACAAGAGTAGAGAAAGTCATGTGAGTGTAACACATAAGATTTTTTTTAATAATATTACAAACATTACGTGTACCAGTACCAATTTACTGAAACACACATTTTATTCCAGAGAGATTGCTCTTAAGTTAAATACTTAGATGGTTATGATTCCATCTATTCTCTAAAGGGAGGACTATTTCAAGATGCTAAAAAATACGTTTTCAAAACTGGGTCAATAATTTAAGAGTAATTAGGAAGTTGTACATTAATTATTCTAATTCCTTAAACATTGATTCCCACCTGCCTTTGGGTCTGCTTTGGTTAAAAAGGTTAAACACAGTGGCGCGGAATAAAGTGTTGGGATCTGTTGCCAGTTTTTATTTATTTGTAAATTATTACTGTAGTAGTTTTAAAAATCACTTGGCGAAAGTTTCCGAAATTGCACGCATTTTCAATACAATTTGTGATCCATGCAGCGTTTTCCATTTGAAAACTACAGACCAGCAGAAAGGTTTCTTCAGTTTTGAACCGCCATAAAGCTGTGATCGGATTGTTAAAACTAGTATTTCCCTTCATTGTAAGCCGCAGAGAAAGTAAACACTCAAATAACCTATGGCAATGTGTCTGTGAAATTTGGTAAAAAAGTGAACATTTTCGAAATTTTGTTTTTTGCATTTTTATTATATCTATAGCTTGTACTTTCATGCTACAAAACGTTTTAATACCAACGGTTTTAAAGCAACAGATGGCTGTTTGATTGGTCCTGTACCATTTAGATTGAACCTTACACTCCATTTTTCTCAATTCCGTCTTTTTTTCAGCATTTTTAAGTATTCAAAATGCTCTTTGGACCGCAGTTTTGCATATTAGTTTGAAATTTTCAGAAGCTCAGGAATTAAGAATTTAAAAATTGTTGAGTACTAGTTAAAAGTTATAGTTCAGCTAAAATTATTTTTCATAATCTAAATTGAAAATTTTGAAAAACTCGAGAAGATCTACTCACTTTTTTTTTCTCTTCAACTGATTTAAATTAAGAAATGCATGCACAACAATTTCTTTATATTTGTATAATAAGCTCAAATTAAAACTTTGGGAGCGATACGATAAACCGTAGGGACTTAGGAGTATTTATATTAGTGATTTATCGTGAATAAAACATTCTGAAGTGTTCATTCACATGACTTTCTCTACTCAATCTTCCACAAACTATTCTTACAAACGCTTATTCTTCTATTTCAAGTTAATCGAGATTAACGTTTGCAGAAATTGTCTTCTTGCTATTTCCTTGTAGGTACAACAGGATTAGGGGATACAGTAGGCTTTAAGCGATAGTCAAGTATTTTAAGAGCGGGTCGCTATATAATGACTGAAATGTCGTTCTCTTGCCATTGAGAAAGGGAGGGGAGGTAGAGAGGGAGTGGTAGGGAGATAGGGATGAAGGAGAGAGGGAGGGGAGGGAGAGAGGGGGATGGAGGGGAGAGTGGGAGATGGGATATGGGGTGGGGAGAGTGGATATGGGGAGGGGAGAGGGAGAGAGCGAGAAACTAATAATGACTTACCATTTGAAAAAGTATACGTATTTTAAAATGCATACAATAACAAGGAATATCTCGAAAATGGTTAATGCCACAATTGTGTTTGACAAACTGTGTGCTTTAACGAGATCTATACTTTTTGTGTAGAGGACTTTCTTTATACTTTCGGTTTACCAGTTATACAAAAGTCATTCAGAATGAATAAGACTCGAGGCTATTCTCAGAAAATTCAAGATAAACATTCCATTTGTCATCAAAATTTATATATGATATTTTAATCAAAATTGTTAGAGCCATTTTTGAGAAAATCAAAATTTTCGAAAGATTGTCCATGTAAAAGGTAGTCTGGGGTGGGGGCTTTTTTTGAAAATATTCGTGTCGCATGCTTGGGAGATGATAAACCGAAATTTCGTTTTTGAGTTATGCTGTTTACAGACACATACTCTCCTTTTTCCAAAAAAGTGACTCTTTTTGGTTGGTATATATATTTCTGGTGAAACTCAACATCGAATTTACTATACGTAGTAGGAAGAGTAAAGGAGAATATTTAACAACGGTTGGACATGGCTCGTTGAAATTTCATGTGCACTGTATCGTTTATGTTCGGAGTATGTGATAAAGTCGAATCAATCAGAAGAAAACTGAATATCTGGGTTTTCATAGATACATTGCCTTAAGGAGTTAGGGCTATATGGGCTCCAACAAGTTTATGTCTTTGTATATGGGTATTCTAGGAATTAACCCAATGTTTTCTCGTTCCCACAGTTTGCAGTTCCGACTTCGGTCCATCGTTTGTTTATTTACCTATCGCTTTAATGGCTTGTCATTCCGTTGGAGACTTAAACCCATTTAAGCGTCAAGGGTATTCATTAAGAGGGTGTATGTAACAACAGGTATATACCTGTACAGTCTCTGTTTCAAAATGTGTCTTACCTTCTGGTATTTGTAAACATTATTTATAATTATCTAACCATTATCAAGAAAACAAGTCAGCTAACGTTGTGTCTGAAGAAAAAAAAGAATCTAAAATTGCATCTTAGTACACGGGTAGCTTCAGATGTTTTTCTTCGTATTTACATAAAACATGCAAATTGAATACTGCACTGTGTTTACTTTGTAGTTTAAAGTGATTGTGAAAAGGGAAGTGTTGCATTCGACTCAAAACTTCATATCATGCATTTTCACTATTTAGCCTGTGAAGTATACCATTACAGAAACCTTACATGAAAAATGTAAACCTCATTAAATTTAAGAATTTATACCAAGTAAAATATTTGTAGTATTAATCATTTCCGAAATATTCTGCAATGTTTTCTTAAACGTTATAAGCCACATACTTTTAAATACTAAGTAATCAGTTTTCCTTTGTCAATATCTTTATGTACTGAAGTATTAGTCTCCAGTTAAAAATATTCTAGCAGCCAACTTAAGGGGAGGAAATTCTCAATTTTGATATGCAGAGTATGCAAAAAGAACAAGATATATAGACAGATTTATTGTACAATTTGTTCTACATGTTTACAATACATACAATATATATTCATTTATACCCCTACATCTGTTTTTCAATTTGTCTGGTGCTTGTTTTCTTATTGGGCCACTCAGATTGCTTGGCTCCCTGGCCTTTTCGCTCACTGAGCGGCCCTTACTTCTCTTACTTTTCTATACCATTTTCTTCCCTTTACCTTCCTTATTATTCTCTCAAGTTCTTGGTTTTGTTTCTTAGAGCCTTTTATTGAGTCAATCATCTTTATGGTTTCTACCCCAATTCCCCATTTTTCAGACTTTCTTGAATTTCATTTATCCCTTTTGTAGCCCTATCAACGATATGGTGCCTACCATAAAATCGTCTGCATATATAGAACCTGAACCTGGAATCTCCTTATCTCCTATTACTGGTAATGCTAATTTCTTAGTTTTACTCCTATCATCTATGAATAGATTACTAATATGAACTCAATTTACTTACTCTTATCAGAAAGAACAAACAATATTACAGTTTACGTGTTCTGGTAGTTTTAAAGACTTTTAAAACACCCAAAATTGCGATTAAAATGAATTGATCCGAAGCAGCAACAAAGTATCAAAAACAGAAATTACCAGCATTTTTACTGAACTTCCTCATTAACGCTCAATTTTTACGACAAAACACTGCCAGATGTAATAATCTACTAAACGCAATAAAATAATTGTGTAAAACCAAACACGAAGAGGTTGAATAATCGGCGCAATTTTCAAAAAATTATAAATAATCATAAAAAAGGCTTAAGATGTAAAAGCATAATTTAGTTTGTTCTTACTGCATATTAAAAATAAGAATTTCTCTCCATTAATTCGGCTGATATAATTTTTAGTGGTAACGATTAGGAACTTTCTGGAGGAGCTGAATGCAACCGGAAACGAGTTAGGGACAAACCCATATTGCAGAAAAATTGTAGCTCTCTTAAATTTTTGGGATACTAACATTTCCGAAACGCTTTCACAAAAATGTTCGCACTTTTGAACCACTCTTAGTTTGAAATACTATGCGGCCTACAGAGAGAGAGAGAGAGAGAGAGAGAGAGAGAGACTCTCTCTCTCTCTGAGATATGTATTTTATGTAGTAGTGCTTGATTAAAATAACTTCTGGCGAATTATAATTATTATTATTAGTATTATTATTATGAGTAGACAGCAATGAAAATAAATGACACTTGCAGACGAAGTGATGTGACTGTTTTTTACTTTCCCTTCTGCTTAGCTAGAGGAAATAGATATATTGCTTTTCATCCAAAAATTCGATACAGAGTTTTCACCGGAAATAAATTTTGGGGCTTCCTGAATAAAAAAAACCTGTTTAGAAAAAGGCTTCCAGTGCGTGTGAGTGTGTGTGAACAGCATAACTCAAAAAATGGTAATTCTATTAAATACCAAACTACCTTCTACGGTGGTAAAATTTTAATCTTTTTTCTCAAAAATAGTTCTAACGATTTTAGTTAAAGTAATAATGACTGAAATATTTACATGACAATAAAAAATATATAATGAACTTTCTGGGAATAGCGGTGAATTCCTCTTCATTTATATAACTGGTACATCGTAAGATAGACCAAATCCTACTACACAAATATGTAGATCTCGTTAAATTTATGTCAAATAATTTTTTTTGTTGCGCAAATCAGCTTATCAGTTTTTCAAGTGGTAAGTCGTCGTCGTTTTTTGTTGTGCTCATGCAAAGAGCACAAGATATCAAAGCCATCACATAGCAATCAAGTTTTAAAAAACTGATTATCGCTTTAGCCTATTGTATTCTTCTTACGCCTACAACTAAATGTGTATTGAAATTTCTCTCTATTAACAACTAGTAGATAGAAGAATAAACCTTTGTAACAAAAGTTTGTAGAATGGTAGAGAAAGTCATGTGAATGTAACACACATTTTTTCCCTTCTGGCGACTGTATGTTTCTGCTAAAACAATGTAATAAATAAGGCGTCATTTCATTTTTCCCCCATTAGGAACGTCCAGACACCAAACAGATCTTCCTTTACCTGAAGACGCAAGGTTAAGGCCAGACATCATCAAGGAAATGTTTAAGGAGACACAAGGTGAGGTAAGAATGGAGTCTTCTGGTATCCTAGTCAGGAGTCACTCGGAAAACTGCATTAACATTGCATTTTATAAACTTAGAATTTCAAACGTTATTCTATAGCTGTATAGGAATTCTGTATTCATTATTAATAATGTCGTGAAATGTAAAATCACAAACGCAACAAATATGTTACGGCTGCCGGATGTTGAGACAGTAAAATGGGGCAAACGCTGTTAAATGGAACTTTTCAGCTTTCTTTTAAATTTCCTCTTCCAAATTTTCACACAAATCTTTTAAAACCTTAAGGTATAAATTGTATTTTCCCTCTCACAACAAACATCACTAAATTGATTTTTTACAGGTTTCCCATTTTACTCCGGAAAATAGAATTTTATTTATTCATTTGGACTTTTAACACCTACGAATCTTACAATGTGTTAAAATATAACCCTTAGGTAATTTGGATTCACAGATATTTTATTTATTTTGTTCCACTAGAAATGTACTATGAAAAATGAAAACAGTCCGAAAGTGGAACTTTATGCCGCCGTAGGTATTTTTCATTCTACTTATTTAGGGGCTACCTAATATTGAAATATCCAGACTGCAACAGAATAATGTATCATAATAATACAAATTAAAGAATAATATTGGTTTCATCCCAAATAACACTTGACATTTATGATAGAATTTCTCGATTACTGTAATCTTATAGGCTCAGAGGCTTCGAAACTCCATTTACCCGGAAACAGAAACCACACAGCATCCCTCCAGCAAAGTCACGGTGGCAGACCATTTCCGTTACGTGTACAAGGTGCCTCCCCTTTACAGTACCATTTATAGTAAAAAAAAAAAAGTATCGCATAACTGACATACTAGTTAGAAAGTAATGACACGGTTGAGGAGGATAGCATAAAATTATATCCGCTGTTCTGATATTTCTGTATAGGTCCTTCTGCACCCTGTTCCCTTTATAGGCGGGCCTACCATCATTTAATAAACATGTCTACCTAAATTTGAAAATATATTAGACAACTTAATAAAAAATGATTTCTATATAATGTGGAGCAAATGTATGCAACTTCTAAGACAATGCCACATGTCATGAAAACATATTTAACTATTTAACCAAAAACAATGCAATTTCTATATAATATGGAATAAATGCATGCAACTTTTAAGACAGTGACACATGTAATGAAACATATTTGACTATTTAACCAAAAACAATGCTATTTCTATATGCTGTGGAACAAATGTATGCAACTTCTAAGAGAGTGACTCATGACATGAAAACATAGTCGACTGGTTAACCAAAACAATGCTATTTCTATATAACGTGGAACAAATGTATGCAGGTTCTAAGAAAGTGACTAATTACATGAAAACCTACTCGACTATTTCATCAAAGCAATGCTATTTCTATATAATGTAGAACAAATGTATGCAGGTTCTAAGAAAGTGACTCATTAAAACATAGTCGACTGTTTAACCAAAACAATGCTATTTCTATATAATGTGGAACAAATGCATGCAAGTTCTAAGAAAGTGACTAATGACATGGAAACATGTTCGGCTATTTAACCAAAACAATGCTATTTCTATATAATGCGGAACAAATGTATGCAACTTCTAACAAAGTGATAACATTTTCTCATTTATGTCGAAATTCCAGCCTCGCTCATCATAGGCACATCACTCGTAAGCAAATGCACACTTTCTTTAGCAGTTTTGAGTACGCAAATGCAATACGTCTCCTATACGAGCCCCATTCAGGCTCCCATTTTAAATCACATTTATCTCCAATCTAAGGCTCGAAACCATGACCCCTTTGTACCTAATACTGCATTTCTCACTGAAGTACCATGATACAAGAATTCAAATACGTTCGATTCTGTTGCAGTTTGTGCGGTTATGTCAAAACATAAGCGTTTATCGTGACACAAATCTAAGGCAGAGATAAAAATACGGAGTTAACGAGAAATGTCAACATTTAGGTTGTTTTCATACTGGTATAGCGTTACACATAGTTCGCTTTTGCACCAAATAATCTCTTGTTTATTTTAATATAACATCCATCCTGGTCAAATGCGACACAAACAATAAAACAATTTCATCATTACTTAACACTAACGTATACAGGAAGTTGTTTCTGGGAGCGGTTTTCCTCAAGATTTTCGTCCACGCATGCATTAAACTTTCTTCAACGTAATTGGTAAACATCATAATGCGTTTTTGTAACAGTTTTTCGCAAGATTTGCTTTATCATAGGACTCTTAACTTATGCTGCCATTCCAATTGTTTTGTGTTTGTCATTTTAATTGAATGGGCGCTCGCAAAAGCGGGCTAAACATAATTTTAACAGAACAGAGAAAATTCAGTCTTTACAAATATCAATGAAGCATGCCGCCCATAGATTCTACCTCACATGGGAATAAAATAACAATACAGCCATCTTTCACAGTTACGCTGCCTGTCTGAAGTGGCCAGTGAGCCTAATAATTGATATAACAAAACAAATTGGTGTTTTCAATAATCTATCATAAAAGCTTTGTATCTCATCACATAGATTTCCTTGAGAGTAAACCCCAGAATGGATTGCAATTTCTGCAGTAGATCGAACCATGTAACTTACTTTTTAACAAATTTATGGTTAACGTTTTTGCTAGCACCTATTCAATTCAAGAATTAGACGTGGTATAATATACAATTAAGAAAATTGTCAAGAAAAAGGTTGCTCATCAACCTCGTGCTACTAAGAATTGGGAAAATTAACTATAAAAGGAGTTTTGGTTCATAAAATGAATGTTTTTGTCAAAAATTGTATACCTATAAACATATATATATATATATAAAAGTGACTTTCCAGTTTTACTAATTGGGCACATAATTTGAGGAGAAACCTTTGAGGGGGAGTGGCTTCAACCAAAATGACAATGTAGTGCAACACAGAACGAAGCACCAAGTAAATTTTATTCCATCTACGACCATGAAATTGTTTAAATTATTGAAACTTATGGCCTTGTAGCTTCATAGTGAGAGAATGACCCTTCAATGCAGTAATTCACAGTAAAGATTAAAGGTACAAACTAACCTGTTGTTAACTCCAGAGAGAAACTTAGTAAGAAGCACAATGTGATTTTAGTAGCGGCAGTCAGATGTTTCACTGTTGTCATGTTGACGTTCAAAATTCTATGCTCCGCATGACAAGTAACACACACAGGCAACACACCGTCCACTAACTTCACCGAAAGGCCACTCTCTGCTTACTGCATCCACAGGAAGAAACGGCCAGATACAAAGACTTGTGGCTCCCCCTCCTAGAGGCCGGGGCAGCAACTATACCAGATAACATGCAGGCTCCACGCTGCCTCCTATATCTTCTTCCGTCCATCAACGGCGGACGTCCGGTCTCTCAACAGTTCCACAGCGGTCTTCCTTTGGCTTCATCTTAATTACAAAATATGCAAAACCTCCCCTTTGTTGTCATTACTCTCGCAAAGTTTCTCCAGCAAAATCGCCCGCAGTTAATACCACTGTAGTTTGGGCAGAAGCCGTAACTCCAAAGTTTATTTCTATCATGGTTTTGTGTCGATGGAGATATCCTTCGCTGCAAACGCAGCCTCCTCCGTTCTTTCCTATTTTCCACATACCTCTGTCACCACAAATGAAAAATTATCACATTATTGTCACCAAACGTTATCTTCCTTTGCCCCGAACTTTTTTCCCATTCACCAGTGATCCAAACATATTCTTTACCTCTTTCTGATCTGTTTTAGCATTATTCTTCCTTCAACTTTTCTAAAACAGCGTCTTTGTTTTTCTATTTGTATGTCTTTTTGTTTTGTTTAATCGATTCCACATGCTCTTTTCTTCTACACATCCACACTTCAATTGCTTTCAATCTTTTCTTCTATGTTCGTTCCAACGCAACGTTAAAGTTTCCGGACTATATGAGAATACTCTAACATCTTTATATCTTCACTATAAAATTATTTGCCCAACGCTGTAAAATAAGAATTTGCTTGACATGATTTCCGTATCTGAAATAAATCGTTGCTCAGCGAGCTATTTCTTCAGATTTGGGAAGAGGAAAAAGTCACTAGGAACCAAATCTGATGAATGGATGTGTGCATGTGGCAACAGTTCGAAATGCAAATCATGCAACTTCGCGAATGCAATTGAAGAAGTATGCGCCGGTGCATTGTCTTGATGAGAAAGAACTTTGTTCTTTAACAAATGCGGACATTTCACCTTCATAGTATCCTTCAGCTACCCCAACAAAGTTTTATAACACTCTCTGTTGAGGTTTTGCCCTTTTCCAGTAGTCTGCCAACATCGCACACCCAGCATCCCAGAAAACCGCGGCCATCATCTTTCCTGCTGATGACACTGGTCTTCTTTAGAGCGCTTTCACCCCTTACAACCATTGCTGGGACTTTTTTTATGGACGCTCTTTAACTGATGTAGTTCTTAGCGTCCCATTCTATATTGGACATGAAAGACCAGTAATTTCTTTAGAGACCTCTTTATCAGGATTAAGGCTCTTTTACGTGCCGTAAATCTACGACATGGGACCACCGGCTTTACTTCCCTTCCGAAGGAATTTTTACGCCTGAAAGATTCCATCGCCCTCGGCCGGGTTTGAACCCGCGACCTCGGGATCGCGGAGGACGACATTGCTGGGATTGCTGCTTTGTCTCTGGCGTGTGTGATGAATCCATGTTTCGTCAACAATTATGTAATGTCGCAAAAGGTCGGTCGAGTTGCTCTGAACATGCCCAAGAGCACTCCTGCTAGGTGTTCATTCGGATGAGCTTCTGATCAGAGTAACGCCGGACCCACCGTACTATGAGCTTTCTCGTGTAAACTACTCCAGCCACGATCTAATGAAACCTCGGCAAGTCAGCAAGCCGAAGTACCTTGATTTGTCTGCAATTTAACAGGCATTGTGGATTTTCACGATTACTTCTTCAGTAGTGGCGGTGACTGGATGTCCTGAACGTTCGTTATCAACGGCACAGAACTTTCTAAGCATTAAAACCAGAACGAGAGGAAATCATATTGAACCGTTACTTTAGGCAGGAACATCGCAAGTTACAAACCACCCCCATTCCTCGTACAGTCTGTTAGTGTTTACATACTACACTCACCTTGCGTAAGATTCCCAGAACTAGCCATCGGCAGTAGACTGTATTTCGGACGATATGCAAGGGTAATGCTTGCAGATTGCATATGAATGGCTGTCTTGCGGACCTGTATCACCTCTTTTCATAGGCAGTTGGTTACTCTCCTTATTATATCCTCGGAGTTTATCCAAAATCTGATTCATCGTTAGATATGTTAAGCAAACTTTTATTTATTTTATCTGTAAAGGTGTAGATCTAATTTTTATTCTCTTGTCCTTAAATCCATTTAATTAAAGAAGAAGGTTCGTTTGTGTGTGTGCGTATGTATGTGTACGTGCGTGTATGTGCGTGTATAGATGTGTGTATTTGTACGTATGTGTGTATGCGTATGTCTGTGTGTATATGCATGCATGTGTATCTGTTATTTATTTATTATTCAACTGCATGCACAGTTACCTTGGTGACATAGTTAACAAAGGAAACAGGATGAAGCGAGATGCCACAGACCATAGACCGGCCACACACGATTGGTTCCAACGATCACTTACACATGAGTGACGCTATCTTGCTCCCACCAACCGTGTCTAGCCAGAGCCAAACAGGGCTGATGTCATACCAGATAATTTCAAACAGATTTTTCCCTTTGGCGTGGTCCGCGCCAAAAGGAAAGACCGTCAAACCGAAATATAACTAAGGAGATCCAATAATGCTACGTTTGGTAGCAACAATTCAGCACGACAGTGCAGCTGGTAATGACAATAAAATTAATATGCCACATCTCCCCCACTTACAAGAATGAGGCGTCCCTGCCGAAAAAGAGAACTAAAAAATACAGAAACACAAATTGAATGAATACAAATTAATTAAATTGACAGTAAGCCCGTGATCATTTCCCACATGAAAAGTTAAAATTTACAATTTATAAATGGGTAATGTAGTCCCACAGGAAACCTCAAGTCGTGTCGCGTTTCGACCTGGGCCACAAATACGGTCAACCTCGCGTTTGATATAAACGGGCTAAGGTCCTTTATGGTTTTCGCTTCACTTTCCAATGTCAAAACAAAAAACGTGTCAACAAATTAGGATTTTTGCGCGGATGCATTTTGATAGGGATCCCCTTCCGGAACCGTCGGCGTCAGCCTGCCATCCAGGGGTTAAAGAAGAAAAGACACCACATCTTCACGGTCTGTGCCTTCATGGAGACCCCTCCTACGACCGATCGCAAAACGTACCTCAGAAGGGTTACCCTCCAATCTCCACTGCTTGTCCGCGTGTGTAAACCGTTCACCACGCACAACCCGGCTTTAAGCCCCTACCACAGGTATAAGCCCCTGTGGCTCCCCACTTTAGGCCGCGCTGCGGATAAACACAGACACGGATTCAGGGGACTTGTGGTTGATTACACCGGGGTTCCGTCGGCGGTAACACGTCCGGCCCGTGATACTAACCCAACGGCTCAGATGATGACATTAACACAGGCCGGGCCCTTAGAGAGATACGTGGGTGTACATGACAATGTGGACGGGCTCCGCACCTAACGCTAGACATGGGGGCAGTACGAAGGGTCCACCCAACCTTCGCGCCTGAAACTCCCGTAGGGTACACACGTCGGAATCCGCGCTGAAACCGTGGGAAAGGACCACGGAGATAGAAAAGATCCCTGCTGGTGAGACAGGAGTTAATAAACCTAAGACCGTACAAACTAAGAATCAGAATAAACCTAGAAGAGAAAGAGGGAGAATCAATAAAGTTTCGTGGCACAGTCGATGGGGTGGAGGGGGTGATATGGAGGCGAGCGGCTCGGGACCCCGGGTTCGCCAATCCCGTACTCACATAAAGTGAGTCCCCGGGGGTAGTATGAGTGTTTGTGTTCATGGTTATATGTGTATGTGTGTATGCATGTGTGTATATGTGTGATGGTGTATATGGTATGTGCATGTATGTACACTGCCGTTTGTGAAAATTGCAACACCAAGAAAGAATTTTCCCGAATAACTCCAAACTTGGTGGAAGTGTAGAAGAGTGTGCAAGCAATATGTGATTAGGTTTGCAGAGAGATGGGATGCACGTAGGCCGAGCAGAGCCCTCTCGTATCGGTTCGACAAGGTCAGTGTTGCGCCCAATGTATTCAGTGCAGAGCTGTTCAAACAAGGTGGAAACAATAAAGTGAGTGCCAGTATGCCTCGTCGACGCCAAAGGGAGCCATATCGGCATGTGAATGAGTTCGAACGGAGCAGAATGATCGGTCTCCGGGAAGCGGTATGTCATACCGTGACATTTCGGCTCATACAGGGCATGTTGCTACGACAGTGATGCGTGTGTGGAAGCAGTGGATAGATGAAGGTCGTACACAGCGAAGAGCGGGTACTGGACCACGGAACATAACCACAGCACGGGATGACCGTCATCTTGTCGGCATGGCCATAACGGACCGTATAGCTTCATCCACAATGATGGCTCGACGCTGGAGCACTGCAACAGGTGTGAACTTGTCTGCATCAACGGTTCGTCGCCGTCTGTTGCAGGTTGGACTGGTTGCATGCATGCCATTACGTCGGCTTCCCTTGTCCAGAAACCACAAGCGCCTCCGACTGCAATGAGCACGTGAAAAACGTCACTGGTGTGCTGAGTGGCAAAATGTAGTCTTTTCGCACGGGTCTCGCTTCAACGTGTCCTACAGTGATGGCCGCATACGTGTCCGGAGGTACCGTGGTGAGCGCAACCTGGAGGGCTGTATAGCGGACAAACACCAGGTGTGATGGTTTGGGGCGCCATTGATTATAACAACCGATCTCACCTTCTACGAATTGAGAGCACTTTCAATAGCAACCCGGTACCTAACGGTGGTTGTAGAGCCTGAGGTACTCCCCCTGCTTCAAGCATCTCCACAGGCCACATTTTAACAGGACAATGCCCGGCCACATATTGCGAGGAATGTACAAGCCTTCTTTGAAGAGCGACGGGTACCATTGCTTCCCTGGCCTGCATGTTCGCTTGACATGTCGCCCATCGAATATGTCTGGGATATAGTTGGTCGGCACCTGGTGCGTCACGATCCTCCAGTAACCAGTGTCACGGATTTGGGGATCGAATACAAACTGCGTGGAGGGAAATCCCTCAGGAAGTTATTCAGAACCTTTTTGATTCAATGCCACGACGTATAGCAGCTCTAATTGCAGTACATGGAGGTAACACCAAATACTGAATATTAGGGCTCAAAGGTCATGTATAGATTTGAAAAGTTTATCATTTGTTACTTGTCATGTACCTAACCTGTGGTATTAAATTCATCGAATTCATGCGTTTCCTTCTTGGTGTTGCAATTTTCTCAAACGGCAGTGTATGTATGTATGTATGTATGTACGTATGTATGTATGTATGTATGTATGTATGTATGTATGTATGTGTATATTTCAGTCTGTATGTATGCATGTATGTATGCATGTATGTATGTATGTATGTATGTGTATATTTCAGTGTGTATGTATGCATGTATGTATGTGTATATTTGAGTGTGTATGTGTGTATGCACGCGTTTGTACGACTGCGTGTTTGTCTCCTAAAAGCGTAGCTTTATACAAAAGTTGTATAAAAATCAATTTTGTATTTTCGAGGATGTTAGGCTAAGATTTTTAGAAACTTTCTCCCACCCAGACAACCCATTATTTTAGAAAAATATACAATCGTTTATTTTCTAAAAAATCTTATGCGTTACATTCACATGGATTTCTCTATTTCGTTTATTCGTGAGTATGCAAATTATTCTTACGAAAACTTATTTTCCTATTTCATTAACATTGCGATAAACCTTTACTAAGATAGCTACATTACACATTTTGTTATAGATACAAACCCAACAGCGATATTCAGATGTTCATGAACTGGACGCTATATGCTGGCCTTAAAATTCCATACTGTTTTTAACAGCTGAAAATCAAAAGGACTTGTATTGAACAATTGGAACCATTAGTAGTGGATATCTGGAAATGGCCTATGCCACAAAAATAGTTATTTGAGTAAACTGTGTGTTTTAAAGAGATCAACAACTTTTGTGTAGTATTTTAGTTTAACGCTTAATGTTTACCTGCTAAACAACATTAAACAAAATTCCTTCGGATGAAGACGACATCATAGACAAGATATTTGGCATATAAATACCTTTAATGTATAGTATTTTAAACACAATCGTTAGAGTTATTATTTAGAAAATAAACCAATTTCGAAAAAGGATAGTTTGGGGCGGGGGATTTCTTGAGAATCTTCGCGTCGCATCTTTGGAAGCCAATGAACCTAAATAGCAAGTTTGGTATTTATCCGACTTTTCGTTTTTGAGTTGTGCTGTTCACGCACACACACACACATTGGACCTTTTTTTAAAAAAAATGTTTTTTTTCCCGGGGGCCTCAAAATGTGTATTTACGTTGAAATCTCGTGTAGAATTCCTAGGAGGAACGCAATACCTTCTCTGCCTACTATGTACCTACGTGGTAGGGAAAGTGAAAATTAGTATAACGATTCAAAAGGATAGTGTAGGTAGATGATTAATGAAACATATATATGTACCCAATAATTGTTTGTTAGGCCAGCATTTGTTTGATACAGAGGTGAGAAAATTAAGGACACTCTTAAGCAACCGGGAAATGTTAATTCAATTTTTACTTTCTATACCCAAAAATTCGATGGAGTTCTCACCGAAAATATATGTTTAGAGGGCCACTGAACCAAAAAATACATCATTAGAAGAAGTTTCGCACACGCGCATGTGTGTATGTGTCTGTCTATGAAGACCATAACTAAAAAATAAAAATCCGCATAAATACCAAAAATTCATATTTGAATAAGACACTACTTAAGCAATTCAAGTGCGACATTCAAGAAAATTCCCAACCTCAAACTGCTAAGCGTTTGTTACTTTTCATTTCCTCAAAATGTCTCTTAAAAGTTTTGATTAAAATATCATAATTTGTTTAAGATATTTGCATAACTAATAAAAGTTATATCTTGAATTTTCCTTGAATGGCCTGCTAATTTCTCTTCATCCTGAATGAATTTCGTACACTGGTAAACCATAAGAGCTCAAAAACTTACTACATAAAAGCTTGGACTGATTAAAATATAATAAATTATGTCAAATAACGTTTCCTGTAGCATTAAGCGTTTTCGAAGTATTCGTTGTTACGTCTTTGAGTTTGGGATGGCTCAGGCGGCATTGTCTGTGGCCCGCATTCAAGAGGTCGTGGGTTCGACTCCCGCGGCCGAACTTCCTGACCAATGGGCTGTTTCGGAGTTTTCTCGAATCGCTAGGCGAATGCTGGGAAGGTTCATTATATCCTCGAATTTCCTGTCCCTCCATTTCACCTCCATTCTCATTTTACTTCACCTTTCAGCTGCTTGGCTGTTCCAGTTTGGCGGGAGTCTCGGCGTTACATGGCAGGGGAAACGATGCAGTATGTAACACTTCGTCCGGCGAAATGGGGGCAATCACCGAGTCCCAAACCCTCCCCAGTGGGATGTGAAAGCCTGCAGGGGGATGTGAAAGCCGGTTGTACCAGCTGCCATCCGGGGAGTTTCAATCTGGAAAATGTAGGGACCCTGCCCTGTGCCCTGTCATGTCTCCTGATCCCGGCGCCCTGTATCTCCTCTCACCTCTCCCCTCCTTCCCGAGAGCCCAAGCAGAAAATATCTCAATAGCGGAGGGTGACTGCTAAGTTCTCATCCTTTCCTAGTCCTAGTCCATCTCAATCGAGAATCGAACTCAGCATCTCAGGTTTAGAAGCTAGAACGCTAGCCATTCAACCATGGAGGTGGTTTATTTGCGCTTTCTTTTACGTATCATGCACACTTAATTTGCATATTGAGCAAGTTGGGTCCGCGGTAACGTGGGACATTCGGAGGACCCGGTTTTGATTCCCGTCGACAGCCCACTATGGCTTTGGGTTTTTCGTGGTTTTCTCTGATCGGTAGGCGAATACTGAGGTGATTTGTAAGCTACCACGTTCTCTTTTCCCATTTCCCTTTCATTCCGTTTCCTTTCGTGGTGTATGGTGGTGCCGAACAGACGGCGCGGATGCTTTCTCCAAGGAAAGAGTACTCCCTCTGGACGCTAGAAGGCTGCCTGGTTGGACGGGTCGTTCATCGCTCTCGACCAGGAGCTCTTAGGGACTTCCGTGCATCTTTGTGACCTGTCTGCCTGCGGCCTGTAGCCTTCTGTGGTTCCTTCACTTCATCTGTTCTTCCTAGGAGTGGTAGCTGTAATAATTGTCATTTATTGATTTCACGTGGGTCACAGTGCGTGAGGTGTCTCTCTCCGTTCTAAACCCCTAAAATGTGCATGCTTTATTTGCGATTATTTCTAGCCAAAGATTTATTCTATGTCAACGTGAATAGAAGAATCACTTTTTAATGAATACTATACTACATAAGGTCTTATGTGAACTTGTAATGGGTAGAGCAAGTTGTGCTAATTTGACACCTCACAGTTTTTCTACATCATTTCTGGTGCTAGAAATGCACGAATTGCAATAGTAGACAGAATGCAGAGTTCATATAGCAAGTCAGAGTGGGTTTGCTTCCAAGCTGGAGAGCGGATATAAACACAAATGATATCATTATTGCGGATGTGTGCGTAGGAAAACCGCTTGACCGCCTGTGGCATTACTTGGAAATATGAACACAATCAAGAAGTCCATCGAGATCTTTCTGCACCCTTATGCGCTACAGACGACTCACTGGAAATTAATATTAAACTAAAAATATGTACGAATGATGCAAACTGAATTGGGATAGATGTAATACTCACTGGGTTTCTCCACATATTATCAACACACTTTACGCTAATCACGGCGAATTCCCGTCTTTAAAAAAGTTTCCAATTAGGCAACATGAATGTTTTATATGGAGGATGCGAAGACAACACTTAAAGGTGATTTTTGTTTGTCACGAGGAAGGAATCATGGATTTTCAAGTATACAGGATTTATTAATAGCGTAAACTGAAACGGTTGAAATATCGTAGATATCGTAATATTGTAAAAGCAAAAAAGGTTCGCAAACATGGGTCTGCAAAAAGCCGTGTGCGAGATTTATTATTGCCAATGTGTGGTTATGAGCCGCCACTGACGTGAATTGCTTGAGAATGTTCTTCTTGGGCAACGTCAGAGTATGTGGTACATACATAATGGAGCACCGGCACATTTTGCTACTGCTGTAAGAAGACATCTGACGTGGATAGGTTCAAGATGGATAGGTCAAGGAGGGCCTGTACCTTGGCCTCCACGATAACCTGATCTCAATCCTTTGAATTTTTCTGTATGGGGTCACCTCAAAAGTATAGTGTACAGCACTCCCGTTGATACCATTGAGGTACTGGAGCAGAAAATTGTATGTGCTTGTCAAGAATTCCGAGATGATTCGGAGGTGTTTAAAAGAATTCGAAACTCACTGCCGAGACGAGTGCAGTATTGCATTCAGATGCAACGACGACATTTTGAACACCTCCTTTAACAGAGAAGAGTGTACAGTATTACTAACATGTAACATATTAAAGTAGAATTGTATTCCTTGTTAAGTTAAGCTATGAGTGAATTTTGACGCAACTTAGAATGGCGATTATTAAACGAAAAGTCGACTTTTCAAATTAATTTGTAGTGATTATGACGCTTAGCTTAATGAAGTCAGTGACGGTTTGTAATCACACATTTGCAATTATCCCGAATATGCCTCGTTTTGTATATTGTCTAAATAGTGCACCAAAGTAGACAAACCTGAAAAGACAATATAAAACACCAAGAGTTCGGAAATGTCTAACGCAACAGGAAAGGTTTTCATAGCATAAATAATATGTTTAAAAGAGATCTACATTTCCCTTACAATAATTATTATCTATCACTTGTGGTTCACGGGGATATAACAATTCAGCAAAAACGAAGAGGATCTTGCATACTTCAAAAAATTCCAAATATACATTATTGTTTTCTCAATATCTCAAACATATATTTTAGCCAAAATCGTGAGGGTAACTTTTGGGGAAAACACACCATTATCTATGTAAAGGGAAAGATTCTTTTTAGTTTGTTTTGTATCCTTAAATGGTGCATGACTTGAGAAATTTTAGAACTTATTCGACTTTTCATTTTTCATTAATGCACACACACCTTTCTTTTTCTAAAGTTCTTTCTTAGTATGCATTTATTAGTGTATTTCTAGAATGTACTATTTCACTACTACCTACTTGGCACTAGACTAAGTAAAAATCATATGTGCTTCACTCATATGACTTTCTCTATTCGTTCTTCTACAAACTATTCTTGTTTGATCTTCTATCTATTTCTTGTTAATCGAGATAAACTTCCATTAAACATCTAGACATTTCGCATTAGGTGTAAGGATACAATAACTAAAACGATAGTCAGATGTTTAAAAACGGTGTGGCTATGTGATGGCTTTGAAATTCCATGCTCTTTGCATGAACACGAAAAAAAGAAAGAAAGAAAGAAAAAGAAAACCCACGGCGATTTTCTATTTCAGAAAAATATAAGTACGTATTTGAAAATTCAAACCAATAACTCCACAAAAATTGTATTTGACATAAATGTGTATTTTAATGAGATCTACATGTTTTGTGCAGTAAGATTTTTCTCTCTTAATGGTTTACCGATTATACAAACGTCATTCAGAACGAAGAAGACTTCACAGGTTATTCTCAGAAAATGCAACACATACATTTTATTTGTTACGCAAATATCTTAAACATATGATATTTTAATCAAAATCGTTTGAGCCATTTTTGAGAAAATAAAAACAAATAACGAAAAATGTTATATGTAAAAGGTAGTTTGGGGTAGCGAAAGTTTCCTAAAAATGTTCGTGTCGCATCCTTGAAAGTACCAAGTTTGATGTTAAACTGAGTTTCGTTTTTGGATCAACTGCTCACAAACACACACACACACACACACACACACACACACACACACACACACACACACACAGATATTTTTTTAAAACTCTGTTTTAGATTCAGTGAGTCAAAAAACTGTATTTCCGGTGAAAATTTGTTATCGAATTTTTGGTTGAAATGTAATACTTCCTCTACTCACTATAAGTAAGCAGCAGATAAAGTAAAAACTGCTGAGGTTATCGACTAAGATCTTGTGGTCTTACTTTCAATTTAATTTCATGACATATTTGAAGCATGCTACTCCTAATGAGAACTGCACCAGTTTTGGTACAATCAACATTCAATTAGAAAACAGTGAAGTATTATTACATACTAAGTGGCCCACACAAGCCATCCTTAGTTGAAGTTAGTTTATACCGGATAGCGTGGATGCCAAAAGCTTTGCCTAAGCAGAATTGCAAAGGAGGCTCCATACCGACAGAAAGGAGACCACTAAATGAAAGACCAATGCTTGAAAACGAACACTTTAAATGCTATCACTGATCCCAGAGTTTATTCGGTAGAGAAACTGTCTGCTATATTAGGTGTTCCGGGTTCGATTTCCGGCTGGGCTCCAGAAAGTTGTCTTTATGCAAAAACATTACACAGTATGACCAGCATCTGGTGTTTGAATGTGAGAGTACCTGAGTGTGTGTGTGTGTGTGGGGGGGGGGGGTATTATCGGTTATTTAATAAGCAATTCGCTCATTAACAAGAATTCAGGTTTGCCGCTTGATGCAAACCTAAGCACACGTGTTAGGTCATTTAGTTCCACGACAGTTACTCTACAATCAGTACAACTGTATGGCACCAATTTGTACCACAAAGTGAATAACATTAAACAAAATTCTATTTCTATTATATTTATGTACCCTTAAAAATGGTTAAAATTAAATTATTTTCTATTAGTGCATTATTCATAAGCATGTGCAAAAGCATGCCCGTCTTAATGAACGAATTGTTGTAAGGGCCCCCCAGGCCAACCTTCTACTTGGAATGATCCATCATTTTCTTAATATTGTTTCTGTATGTAAAAAAAACTGCGCAGAAGAAGTTACCGCGTCTGAAAGTGTTCAGAACACAACCTTCCAGCCTCAGCTGCATTTTATGCGTCTCCGCACAGATCGTAACCATATCTGTGTGTTCGTTATTGGTGAACGTTACCTTTTGGTCTGAATAACCTGGCTCGAACTGCATGTAAGCGAACATGCGACGCTTATCAGTATGAAACTACCACATAAGCACCTGCAGACAGTAGCACTACCTCAGTGACCTTTCGCTTTGTACCTGCACTGCCCCTTTGAACAGCAGTGATGTGGCAACTTCTTTTGCACCTATGCATGCGGGAAACCTAAAACTACAAAAGACGGATTTTTTGGGCCACCTCTTATAATCACACTTCAGTGATAGAACACAAAAGGAGATTTTATTAAGTGCAAGGCTGTTCCCTCTTCATCTAAATTATTTATTTTAAATTGAAGAGATACAGTAAGAATCGCAGCAGTATCATTGCATGACAAATCAACCAGGGGTTGAAACTTGGTATTTCAAACTGACTTGAATTTTGGTATACTAAGTTATACAACGGAAGCGGACACCTCGCCACTTTGACCTACATAGATTCATTGTAGCTGCTACCCCTCGGAGGAAAGTATGGAGTGAGGGAACCACAAGAGGCTACAGGCGCAGGCGGATAGACCACAGAGACAATTACATTCTCGAAGACCCATCCCACTGCTGGAGCTGCCTAGATGGGGCGATGAACCATCTGTCGACCAAGCAGAACTCTAGTGTCCAGGGGAGTACTCTTTCCTTTGAGAAAGCGTCCGCGCCATTTATCCGGCACCGCATACTCCACGAAAGTTAGAAGTAGGCTTGAAAGATGAGAAGGGAGCGGGATGAAGGACAAATTATGGAAAGGAAATCGTGTAGCTGAGAAACTAGCTCAGCAATCGCCTATCGACCCAGGGAAACCACGAAAAACCCAACCGGCATTAACATTCTTGGAATTATAGACTTTTTTTCCACAGAACTTCGAAAATGACTGAAAATACTAAAACCTGTCTGTCCGTCTGCCTATGAAAAGCATAACCCAAAAAAAATTGTGGGATAAATACCAAGGATGCAACACAAAGATCTTTAAGGTAATATCAGCCCCAGACTAACTCTCCTTTATACGGGGAATATTTCGTTACTTTTATTTTCTCAAAAAAATAGATATGGCAGTTTTTATTTAAGTCTCATACGTTTAAGGTATTTAAATAACTAATAAAATATATATCCTGTAGTTTTATAGCTAAGAGCCTTTGAAGTCCTCTTCATTCTAAATGGGTTTTGTCAGTTTTGTATAGCTGGTAAAGCATGAGAAATCGACGAAAGCTTGAAATACAAACAATGCATATCTCGTTAAAGCACACAATTTTATGTCATACAAATTGTTAAGGCAGTTAACCATTTCCAAGATATTCGTTTCTATTGGTCCGAATTTTCCAACACTTAAGCATAACTTTTTAAGTGCTTGGTCACCATTCTTTAGTTTTCCATGGTACCACGCAAAGCCAGCATATCGCTTTTTAAACATTTGGCTATGCTTCAATCTCCTGTATTCTTCTTGGACCTACAACGAAATGTGTAATGAGACAATTTCTACAAACGTTATATCGATTAACATGAAGCAGAAAGAAAAATAAGTGATTTGTATAAATAGCTTGTGAAACAGAGCTCAACTTCACTTCAAGTGACGTACCAAAAATAAAAATTGTTGTTAGGTTGGTTGATTTGATTTGGACTGACCAACCAGTGTTTTGTCTTTGGGAAATTCATTGTTCATGGTAACGCTAGAACTATCTTTTATCAAGGCATCCAGCTGCAAGTCTACAAAATCACGCGCTCTTATACCTGGGATGTTATGGGTTCAGTTTTATGCTAAAAGTCTTTTTTCTGTACAAAGTTCCCAGATTTTTACAGTAAACACCGAGAAATTTTGTCATCTTTACGCAAAGTCTTCAGATATTCTATTGTATACTTATGGTATGTTAGCCTGCAGTGTTAGGCAACTGTTATATCAAGGCTACATAGCGGTTACGGAGAACGGCATAACATGACTACCAAGAACTATAAGATTAAACAGAAAACGCGTTTCGACTTAATGTTTATTCTGAGTCATAGTGCACGAAGAAAAACAAACGATTTAGTAATAATTTTAAATTCTTTGCCACAAACTTCTTAAGATATAAATACAGTGTAAATTCAAATCTTACAGGAACTGTTATACGCCCTGTCCCACTCTGGCTGAAATTTTCAGAAAACAAAATCCATCGGGCATGTTCAAGTATTTGTTGTCTGATAACTAAATCAAAGTACAGCACCTTGCATTAGAACAATGTGGTTCCTGGCTTCTATAGAGACATGTAAACTAATGCTGTCTATGTAGTTACCATACATATTCTAATGTATTAGAATGACAGCAACTGCTTTGCATTTTATCCCTGCATATTCCAGTTTCACAAGCCTTCATAATAGATTACCAGTTGCCCCATTTTGATCGGGACAGTTCCGTTTTAGAAACACGCACTCGTATGCTGGACTGCAGAAGAAATGTCGACACGATAATTATCGTTTTTCGAGGACGTAAGCAAATATGGCGAGATGTAAAAGCTTTTTAAAAATCTTCTGCATCATATGTTATTTGTTTCCTAAGTTAAGTCCTCGTAACACCATAATATTTCAACTCTATAGCAACTTCGATTAGGTATTTCTTCTACATGGGATAGTAAAATGGCATACACATTTAAAATGTTTCGTAAGTAAGCATATCGATTTACAACTTATCGTTTTCAGGGAACTGTGGAAACAAACGATCAACTAAGATGTGTTTTATTTGAGTTTAATTTCGATAAATAAACCCAAATGTCATTGGAATTATATTTTGCTTAACTATAAAGTTTACTTTCTGGTATTTTATGCTATAACGAAAATGTAAAACAATTTCCAAGAACTTCTGTGAGAACGTTTTCTTTTGTTACTCTAAGAAACTCCCTGCAGAACAATTATATAGGCATTTTAAATCCAAATGCTTACTTCCGGCATGATTTTAATAAGCGAAATTGTAACAACTGCTCCTTCAATTTTATCAAACGATTTTAAAAGTTCCGTTTTGTAAAGGTCCAGTTATCAACTTCATTACTAGATCTAATTCCAACAGAGATTTATTGCTAAAGATATAACAAGGCCGGTTCAAGGGGGAGTCGAGCCGTGCCACCTCCCAGAGCCGCGGATTTTAGGGGTGGTAAAATCTAGAAACATGAACAAGATATTTGAAATTAGAACGTAATTAAAAATTAAGCTTAAATTCTTGCGATTTCTGGAGATTTTTTGTTGTGAAATTGGTAACAAATGAAGCACCAGAGTTGGTCACTTTTGGAAGTGACTCTCATTCATGGTTATGTCAAAACATCCACACGCGGCAGGTGTTTAACAATAAGCATCATGATTATGGACAGAAGTGTATCAAGCCACTGTAGCTTACTCCTGTGGGGATGGTAGCCGCAAATAGGTCTCTCGCAGCTTGCAGTTGTGAGGTGTCCCCCTTTCGTTGTATACCCTATAATAAAGATGATCATCATTAACCATGTAGTCGACGGATCAAGTAAGTTTTCATTTTGTGTGTGTTTTTAATCTTCCTATGAAGCGGTAAACTCGAACTATTGAACACTTTTAGTGAGACTGCCTGATTTTATCTTTCGCTCAGATGATCAGGTGCTTTCACCATATAATATATCTCTTCTTGAGTTTTATTTATTGATCATCCATTCAACAAATACCGGGTGAGTCTTCTCAGCCTGCGGATTGAGAAGTTATGCAATCCCGACGTTGTACAGGCTATGCTGTAAGCACTGTCCAGTGCATCGCGTCGTATCAATTTTGGCTTTTGTTCGAGAGGAGGAGAAAATGATTTAATCACTGACCCCAGCCCCGATGACAGTCGGGACTGAGAGTGTGGGACTCACCAATAGTCGGCATACTCACTTAAAACTCCTCCACTGGATGGAAAAAGGAAGAAGGAAAAGAGGAATGTCGTGGCTTTTTGCAGTCCCACATAGCACCCGCGTTAGTATGTGAAGGATGGTAGTTGCCGCCCTGTGGTAGTTACTAGGTAAAGATAGTTACTAGGTTGCAGCCATGAAACCTGACTGCATCACTAGTGGGAATGGCGAGGGTTAGGAAGAGAATGTAGGTTAGGTTTGAGGATCGTACCGATGATACTGCTGCTGGTTGTATTCCTCGCATTCATGCAGGAATTTGGCGACTCTATCGGGTTTCGTCTTAAACCTGGGTCCAAGAGATGATACCTGGATGGCCTCTGTGATGACTGTAAGTCTCGACGAGGTCCTTTCGAACTGCCCAGCCAGGAAAACATGTTGGGCAGCTGATGAAGTTTGAAGGTCCCTGATGAGTTCCTCTAGGGCTGTCAGCTTCGTCGTCATGTTCAGGAAGTCCGCGCGGAGATCCTGAACGGCGTCACGTAGGCCCTGGACTTCCTCGATGATCGGCGTGAGTGATGGTGCTGGCGGCTTCGGCGATGCCTTCCTGCGGGGATGCAGGGGGCAGAGCGTCTGACCGGTGAAGTGAGTTGACCTTCCACAGGTCGCACAGTAGCGGCGTCGGCGGTGTGGGTCGTGCTGGGTGCACGAAGACGTGCTGCATGCGGAACCACAGTAGTGGCACCTGGGTTGAGCTGAGCAGGTCGACCCCTCGTGCCCGTAGTCACAGCAGCGCCTGTAGGGTGCCTGGCGTTCTAATCGGCGAATCTCGATTCGTAGGACCGCCCTAACAAGGGCAGGCCCGTCCTCAAGGCAGCTTCATAGTCACCAGGAACTGCGTACTCGATCCTGACGAGCGACGCGGGTCCCTGTGCTCCGAAGATCCAAGTGGCCTTCAAGGTTGAAGGCCACTGCTGGTGAGCTGCTCTGACAAGGAACCTGACTGGCAGGTCCCTCGGGACCCCTCGGATGCCAGCACTGTACCTCCCATGAGGCACAGGCTGGATTGGTGCAGGCTGGGAAGCTCCCAGGATCGGCGGCGTGAACCCCGGTGATGTTGGCGGCAACTGCGGAGGCAGTCGCGGCGAAGCTGCGCAGGATGGCGGCGAAGCGGTGGTCGAGGCATAGGTTGCACCGGGCTGCGGCGCCTGCGGCGCCTGCGGCGAGTTCTGGGTGCCGAAGGAGAAGAAGAAGGTCCTGCCTTAGAAGGCTCGGGGACTCTACGTTGCTTCTTCTTCGCCATCTCGGAGCTGAGTGTGCAATTTTGGCCGAAATGACTGCTTTGCACTACTGTGCAGTGATGCACTCGTAGCGCAACAGTGTGCGCGCTGGCATTCAGTGGTGAAGGCCCCAGGTTTAAATACTGCCACATGAAGGTACTTTTTATGTTTAGTAAATTTAACGAGAACTGATAGTTTGGCATGGATGTGTCGCTTCACTTAATTCGTTTAATTATGCGAATTTCATTAAAACACAAATTGTTACTTGTTAGAATATGCAAATCCACTTTCTAGTGCATTCGGGAAAAAATAATGATTTGCTAGAACGTTCTCGAAACATGAACAAAAGTGAATAAAAAGCTCATTTATTCACAGGCGTGATTTGAACTTCCAACCTTTTCAGCATATTAACCATTGTGCTACTAGAACACATTAACAACGAGCACCACATCAGCGGGCTGGTGAATGCGGTGTTCAGCACCTGCATTTCGCATCGTCTGTAAAATGCAGGGTTGCTTAGTTACCAATCCGCAGGTTAAGAAGTTTCACGCGGTATATACAGAGTGAGCCAAAAGACTCCGAACCGCCTGCGCGGTGTTTTCCCTGTTCGCGTCCTCGGCGCTCGTTACCGTCTGCTGCTATCATAGAAAGGTGCGGATGAAACCATACAACATTTTTAAAACTACTTTTAAAGGTTTTACTTACCAACTTTATGAAAGGAAATGCTGAAACTGGCCACCGTCGTTGTCCAAACATTTTTGGCACCTCCTTAGGAAACTATTCATCATGGAATTTTTGGGAGGAATTTTCCAAACGATGATCGATGTCGTCTAATGTTTCTTCGGTAAGAACCGAATGCCGTCTTTTAGATTTCTTAGCTTGAACACTTCCTGTGGCCTGAGATTTACTATAAGTTCATGGATTGTTGTAGGGCTGGAAATTTTACACCTGGAAATCTTTCTGCAAATCGTACTTTCACTTGGCGAGCTGACCGAGTTAACACATACGAATCATAAATAAATACACATTGTGCAGTAGAAAACATATACTGAGCCATAATATACTTTGTGGCTAAGTACACGACAAAATAACAAATAACCCGTAATAAACGAACTACATCACAACACCGTCAACTCAATACTGAACTTCGCACTGCACATCAAAACCACAACAGCGTGACCTTTTTATAGCAGCAGTGCGTTATCATGTTTTTATCATATTTCCACACGCCCAGTGGAAAAACACCGCGCAGCCGGTAATATTGTTCATAAAACACCCCTCTGGGGTAACTTAAAACATAAAGTGTATAAGACAAACCCACACACCCTGGAAGAATTAAAACAAAATATCCGCCAGAAAATTTCTCAACGTGAACTACGGCGGGTGATGGATAGTTTTCTAAAGAAGTGCCAAAAATGTATGGACAACGACGGTGGCCAGTTTCAGCATCTCCTTTCGTAAAGTTGGTAAGTAAAGCCTTTAAAAGTAGTTTTAAAAATGTATGGTTCATCCGCGCCTTTCTATGAAAGCGGCAGACCGCAACGAGCGCCGAGAACGCGCACAGGCAAATCACCGCGCATGCGGTTCGGAGTCCTTTTGGCGCACTCTGTATATATTATGTGATAATAAGTAGTCATGCAGGCTGACATTGCGGATAAAATGGTGACGGGGAAGCACTCGCAATTATCGCACGAGGCGGCAAACTCCTGGAGCCGGCCCTGGATATAATAATAGAATTTTCAAACCAATGCCTCGTAACGTATTTTAAAACAGAGAAAGCAGGCTATGATGGAGATCTTTGTAAGCAAATTTGGGTCAGTCTTCACGTTTACTGTTTTACAGCAATACTGTACGTATTACTTGTCTTGACGATAAGCCTGCTAGCACTACGGAATTTAAAAGCTTACTACTGATACTGCTAATCCTCCTTGTATAGTCAGCCATCTGTTCAGTAGATTCATTGCACTTGCACCTTATATAATGGTTTGTGAGTAGTGTGACCATAATACTTGAGTGGTCAGGTTATGTTTCAGCCGGTGGAGCGCGGATCTGGCAAAACAGGCTGACTAAGCCACTTTGGATTATCTTCCGGCCAGTGGAGCGCAGTAACTGAAGCAGCGCGATTTCAGAGCTCATGTTACTGCATATGTTTAAGTGCTGTTTATAAGCAACCATTTCAGCCTGATCGATCCCTTCGAGTGGTTGTTTCACAAAGAGTAGACATCACTGTTAATATTCTTCGTTTCTGTATAATTCCCGTTGTGTTTAGTATAATCTTCAATGCACGCGTGTATGCGGATTATTGTCCCACTAAATGCCGGCCGAAAAATCTGACATGTTACATTCATATGACTTTCTCTACTCCCTATGTTTATTAATGGGTACAAAGTTATTCTTACAAACGCTTATTTTTCTATCTACTTCATTTTAATAGAGATAAATTTTGCAGAAACAATTATATTACACATTTCGTTATAGATATAAAGGGAACAGCGATAGTCGAATGTTTAAGAACAGGACGCTATATACTGGCCTTAGAATTCGATACCATCCCACGCAGTCCGAAGAACATAAATACCAACGGGATCTGGACTGACCACTCAGTCCGCACCCTCGGACCCCAGCAGTCATGCTCGCGGGGCTTTTCCATTAGGGCAGCATCTATTTTATACTGTGTCCCCCTCGTCTCCTGGCATACAGGGACGGAAGTGAATACGCCACTTACGCGCGTCAGCCCAATAGGGAAAATCCTATCGGGGAAGACAACCGAAGAACCTCGGTGGGGCTGACAGTATATCGAGTTACTGTCTACCAACTCTCACTCATGGTTGGTGCCGGAGAACATCTGGGCGTCTCAAACCCTGCCTGGGCGGAAAACCAGCCAGGCGTACACAATCTTCCATGAGTATCGGGAACCACTGTCCCGCTGAGTCCAACCCAATCCGAGCAACTTCCTATCGGGAGGGGCTCGAATGTTCGGCCCGGCGTACTTCTAGTAACGTCAGAAGTACCACGAGTGCTAGGGGTCCGCAGCGCTCGCACTACGGCAGCTAAAGGCGTCGTACCTCCCCCCCCCCCTCCTACGGGAAGCCCGAAGAACAACTGAATGTCCACAGGACTTTAAAAGAATGACAAAGTATTGAACAATGCGAACTATTAATAACGGATATCTCGGAAATGGTTGATGCTACAAAAAAAGTTATTTGAAATAAATTGTGTGTTTTAAAGAGATCTACATTTTTATGATGTACTATACTTTTCGCTTATCGTCCAATGTTTACCAGTTATACAATATTATATAAAATTTCTTCCGAATGAACAGGACTTCACAGGCTACTCTATTCTATTTGCTGTAAAGATCTTTAATATATTGTATTTTAATCAAAATCGTTAGACCCATTTTTCAGAAAATAAAAAATTTTGAAAAAACTTCCATGTAAAGGATAATTTAGTGTGGAGAGCTTTTCTTGAAAACCTTCGTGTTGCATCTTTGGAAGTTACTGAACTTAAATACCAAATGCGGTATTTATCCGAGTTTTCCTTTTTGAGTAATATGCTGTTCCAGACTCGCAGACACTCACACGGACCTTTTTCTAAAAAAATGCTATTTTGGGGGGATTCAGGTGGCGTCAAAATATGTATTTCCGCTGAAATCTCGATATAGAATTTTTGGGTGGAATGCAATACCATCTCTATCTACTGTGTACGAGGTAGAGAAAGTAAAAATGGACTCCAGCGGTACTTAAAACGCTCTTGTGGAAGTGTGATAGCATCGATGGATTTGTCGTCGAGTTTGACCGAGGGTTAAAAAATAGAGGAGGCGGGATTTTCAAACAATGTCATTCAATTTGTATTTCTTTGGTGAAAACGGATATTTTTAAACCTCCGGCTGGTTTCTCTCAGGATGCTGGGACAAAGCATCTGAAAAAGGGACGTGGAGACATATTAACATAAACTTAAGTTCTAAAAACAGCACTGGGATCTTCCTGAGAGTTGACTGTGTTAAGCTCAGGGAAGGTAAATGCGAAGTCACTAGATTATGAAATCTTGTTCAAGGAAACCTTCGTGTCTTTTTCTCCCATCATTCGGCGCTACAGCCGTCAAATTAATGCCCAATGTCAATACTTTTCTTCTACTACTTATTACCCTCCCCTTTGTAGGACTTACATCCCAAGGACTTTCAAGACAATGCCACGGGTTAATAGCCTGTCGAGGAACGAGCCAACTCTCATTCATACAAAGCTTATTACTCTACTTCCTGTTAATCGTTATACTTTGTTTCAATGCAATTTTGTAGCAGGTGGATAAGAACAAACAATAGTCAGTGGTGGTTCGTGAGTATACATTTTGAGTGTTCATAAAATTTTAGATTCAGATAGCCCTGACAATCTGAAATAGCATCTACTGCATAATAGTTATGATTATGGACAAATTGATACAACTGCAGCAACTCCCAACACCAATAATAATAATAATAATAATAATAATAATAATAATAATAATAATAATAATAATAATAATAATTGTCTGACGAAAGAAAGAGCAAATATTAACACTACTAACTTATTACCACTCACCAAGTCTCATTTTCTGAAACAGGAAAACGGCATAATTACTTCTTATAAAATATCCTGTCCCTCCATATAGTCCACACTAAAGTTAATCAATATAAATACACGTAAAATAGGGAAAACTATACTGCACAATGGCCGAGGCTATCTATTTATAAATAAAATGCATGCGTCCGTTTTTCAATTGCACAAATATCTCTATCACTCTATGATTGAACCTTTAGTTCATAACAAAAGATACCATAACTCATCCAGAAACCCATAAAAATATATAATAAGCTTTTCTATCTGTATAACTATAACATATACTCACGTCAGATCTAATTTTCTCCATACAGCAAGTGAATTGGCATAACTGTTCAGTGTGCTACCATCTCGCGGGGTTTATGCCAAACTGAAAAGCGAACGGGGTTTCTAATTTTCCATGCCTTTGCACTTTCACATAAATTAAACTTCTGCAGTAGTGTGCTACCACCTAGTGGCATTGACGTAAACTTATAGCTGAAAGTAGGATGGTAAGGGCCAGTGCACGTCTTCAAGTGTGCACGACCCGTATGTATTTCACCTATAAGGCAATTGCGTCATACCAGTTGCGTATGTGCAAAAGCTCCTAAAAACGTGCACAAGCCAAGATGTGCTCGTGACTCTGTAGCCATGGCTCATTGAGTTTAGGGAGAAGCACGGTAGATTTTAAATCATCGCATCTATGTTACGTGTAATATAATTTAAAGAAAAAATAACCAATAAATTTGCAAAGTGTCAAAAATTAGGGTGCTCACCTTACTCTTGTACTCTTACACAGCAGCCGCCACTGGCAGTAGCTGAAAACTACAAGCAACTGTTTTACATTAGCTTGATTTTAAAGTACATATTCTTTGCAGATAGGGTTACCATAATCTGATAATTCAATTTACCGTTAGTTTAATCAGTTTAAAGAATTGAAACTTTGAGGAACAAAGAGCACTAATGTAGGAGAAATGTGCATTTAATTAATAATTCAGAGTTTTGGAAGGACTATTTTATTGTACTTTACCTTAAGTAACCACACATTATCAAAAATATATTAAATGTATTCAGTACAACTTAACGTATTGTAACAAATGCTGACTCCAATTGCTGCTGAACTTTATTCGTCGGTTAAGGTTTGTTCCATATAACTTTGCCCAGTATCTCTCAACGCTCACGTGCACTAGTCACCTGTTATTGACTGCTGTCGTGTATAGGTAGTTAATGCGATACAAAATAGTCCTTTATGTAATATGATGTATTCGAAGATAGTTGCCAAATTTACATTTTCATAACAGTATGAATTAAATACATTACGTAACAGAGCTAATGCATCTGGGAACCTATCAACAAATAGGTAGGAGGTTCCTTCGGTTTAAACCTGCCTCTCATAATGACGAAAGCACATGCTCACTTCAAGGGATGTCATTGGGAGATGGAGCCACCTGGGTCCAGGTGGTGTCTCCCGACTTTTACCGTTCCAGGACTGATGTCCTCTGCTGGTTGAATGAGGGTTTTGATGTAAGGGACTTTGGTTTAACGGTGGTTTGATTTTAGGATTAGGAAAGGTCTTAGGGGTTGGGGGAAGTGTTTTTTGAGTAGTTGGGAATGGGGCTTTCAGGTTTAGTTGGGGAGATTATTGTTTAGTGTAGTCATTTTTTTTGTTTACTTTAGTGTCTGCCCAGCACAAGTCTGGGGCGTTTATAGCGTTCCCCGGGGTCGATGTCGTACTCCCCGAGACAGGGATGAGCGCATTGAAGCTGTGAGGAAGGGAGTCGTAAAACTTTTGGGATAGGGTCAGGATGTAGTCTGCTAGGGTGGGGATTTAAAGGTCACGATGGATGTGTTTGTTGGGGATGTACCAGTCAGCGTTGACGGCGGTACGGAGGAATCGCTTCTGGAGGGTTTGAAGGCGTTGGAGGTGGGTTCTAGCGGCGATTCCCCAGACTTGGCAGGCGTAGGTGAGAGCAGGGCGAAGCACCTGCTTGTACAGTAGCACTTTGTTGCGCAAGGACATTACTGAATTTCTATGATACAAAGGGTACATCATTGCCATCCTACGGTTGATTTTGTGGCCAGTTCCTCTATGAAGGGCTTACATGCTAGCTTGAAGTCCAAGGTGACACCTAGGTACTTGGCTTGTGTGGTCCAGTTAACTGTCCCACCGGCTATTATCAGATCAGGCGCGTCATCCAACACGAGTCGTCGAGTGAAGGTGACGGACTGGGATTTCGTGGCGTTTACCTTTAAACGCCACATGTTGAACCATGTGGTTAGTGTGTCTGCGTAGTTCTGGAGTCGGAGAACCGCTGTTCTATGCTTCATGGAAGCGGAGGCGATTGCTGTGTCACAAAAATGCGTTTATATCGCCTTCCCTTGCATTGCACGGGCCGTGTATACATTAGCCAATCAGGGGAGAGGGGAAGGAAACGCAGCGCGAAAGAATACATGTCTGCGTGGCAAGGTTATAAGAAAGAGGGTTTAGACGCTCAGTTGCACTCAACTTCTTTGCTGCTCTCAGGTGTTGACTGCACTCGACTTCATTCTGACTGAACTCAACAGCTACTCACTCACTCACAGGTTCAGCCTGAGTGTTTTTGCTGCGTGCCCACTCCCAATAGAGTTTTACCGCAGAGTTTTTATTTTGGATGAGCGTTGAGGATGGATTTTCTGGTTTGGGATGGATAGAAATAGATAGGAGGAAGCATGTTGCTCCTCGACGGCTGTCTGTTAGGATGCAGCAGCCCTTCTGCACCCTGATGGGAGTGGTTTTAAAAATCTGTGATTTCATTAGCAGATGGATTTGAATTTTGAAGCCAATCAGCTCTTAGTTGGATTAAAATGGAGGTCAGCTTTAGCTGCTGGTGGTAAAGCTCCAGTGTTATCCGTGTGCCCACAAGCCACGCAGGAAACCGATGTGGCCTGAAGCAGCGAGTTTTGTGGTTATAATCCCCAAGAGACCTGACCAGCGCATTATGATGTTGAGACAAACTCATGTAGAATTTTGCTATCTAGTGCCTAATTTCATTTTCCACGTATGGAAGAGATGGGGCTTCGTATATAGTCTCACGGGGAAGGACCGGTCGACGGAATAGATGGCCCGAAGTCCCTGTTGTGTCCGTTTGTAGCCTCAAAACGTTTATTTCCGCTTAAATCGATATCAATATTTTGAATGCAATAAGTACTTCCCATGGATAAATACAGGGCGGTTAATCCAGATTAAAACTGTATCAAGCAAAGTGTATTGTAATGCAATACCTGTAAACAATTTTAAATAATTGCATAATTCAATATTTCCCTGGCTTCCTCCAATTTTCTTTTAACCTGGCTGAAACTGCAAAGTGAACTATGATGACTTCATCAATCTGTGTCATTCTTTCACGATGAACAAACGCCCTTCACAGTTTAATGAGAATAAACATCAAATCGATAGTTCAAGTCTAATTATCTAGGAGACTTGAAGAAACAGTTCGGATGTTGTATAGTTAATTATTTGAAATTCTCTACAGTCTGTCAGTTGATAAAACACTAAAACATGCCAGAGCGCACTTCAGATTAAATCTTTTGTTCAGCTGAAGTCAGCAACTAATATTCTCAGGTAGTTCATATTGACCTAGAAGTTAGAACTCCTAAAAGCAGCTGATAATCAACTTTAAGATCACGGAAAAGGGGTGACCAAAATAAAAATATTGTTTTCATCCAGAAGATAAATTCACATTTGAAATTACAAACCAAATAACATAGGTGGTGATGATGATAATGATTACATAATAGTTTAGCATGTAAAGTACTTATACCTATTCATAGCATTGTGCCCAACCTTGCCGACGCCCAAGAAGGCTGAATGTATTGTAAAAGTTTATGAGGGCATATTTTAAACACAGAAGCGATTTTCTGCGGTTTCCTGGTTTCGGCGAATAAGCTATCGTGGCAGAGTATATGATGACGTAATAGAGAGCGGTCGGTCAAAACCAACTGGCGTAGTCTGCACTAAATCAACGCAAGTGTTATGTTTATGGATGTCAACGCTAATTTATTCTGACGGCCACGCGTTATGAGCCAATGTAATAAAATGCCACTCAGACAGCTTGTTGCTTTATTTTCTAAGAATCCACTAATTGCTCCCAAAATTCAATGTTGTCATGGTTAATTACTACTTGTCTAGCATTATGATAAAGTAAGAAAAGATGTTAGAACACAATGACCTCTTACACTAACAGAAAATTGTAGGAGGCTGTAAATGAATCAGTAGGCCGGAGTGTACGGCACATGTACAGTTACATTCAAAAATATTTTCAATTCCTTACCAGTGAGCAGCAGGACTTTTTCCTCGGGAAAGTTGGCACAATTTAGTGGCGGCGATTGGGAATTACAAGTAGGAGGGCGTAACAGAATTATAGACAATACAAAGTGTCGGTTATCTGGGGGAGGAGTATAAGGGGAGAGTCATAACAAGATTTTAAAAATTAGCTACTAAAAATGGTAAGTAATGTTTGCTCTCTGAACGAATTTGGGGAGAGAAATAAAGGTTGACAGTTTACCAGTAGTCAATAATAGTTTTTTTATTAATATAACTTCACCAAATGAACAATTACTCATGTAGGTATTGCAATCAAATATAAGTACTTTGAGAATTCACAAAATATGATCTGTATCAGTTTCGTTCAAAAGTATGACACATTTAAAATAAACACCAAAAACTAATAATTTGCCAAAGTCCAACCAGGGAGTTTACTCTAGTCCCTGTTTTATGCCCCATTGCACTATAAAAACGAGGCGTGTTTTTAACTCTCTAGTCGTGAGCTATGCGTCCTGGGCACCCGAAATAACAACAGGTGTTTTTATATTTTTCGGATTGGTAGCACTGACGTGAGCGCGACCACCTGTAAGTTCGTTTACAAATGCAATCGTTGTTGTGCAATAGCTTGTATGTTTAACAGACTCGGTTTGCCTAAAGTAGGCTTGCAGGGTCCTTATGGTCCATAATTCACGGGTAGTGTAACACGTTTCTAGTGTGAACGTTTTAGAATTAATAGATGATAACTGTACGGCATGCATAAATCAAGTTCCAACAGTCGCTGTGGAGATGCAGATAATTTGGAACAATTTTAGACACTTTAGCAGAATTGAGCGACAAAAGTGATGATAACGACAGTGATTTCTTGCTGTGCGAGTCCTCAAGTGCATCTGAACAAATGAATTAGGTAGAAGGGACACCTGAACAAGAAAGTGATTCTAAGCAAACTGCATTAGAAGTGATAGGCAGTCAGCACCAAGTTGGTGACATCGGCAATGAAGACACAGGAGAATCTTTGGGACAGCAACATGAAGATGGTAAGTCTGAACTGCAATATTTCTGGGGCAAAAATCACTTCAAATGGACTACAAAGGAGCCCATAAGAAGGGTAGGCCACTGCTGTACATTATCACTTCTCCGATAAAATTGCCTGGAATAAAAGTCCAGCAAAAAATTTAGGGAATAGGTCCAATGAGATTCAGCTTTGGTACCTACTGTTTACTGATGACATGATAAACGAATTTTTGTTTAGAATACATGAAAAACTCAATGTGGTTAGAAAACAATACCCAAACCCATTTAGGCCTGAACCTAAAAAAATTGATATCGTAGAGTTGAAAGCTCCATTTGGCCTCTTATAGAGCATGTTTCAGAAATACTTTTACAAACTTCGGGTATGGGTTCCTTACACCACAAGAAGGAAAAAAGTTCATATGAACATATGTCCCATAATCCTTTGTTTTCTCGTTAGGTGTTCAACACTGTGGTACACTTATAACACACAGAACTCATAATAAATGCTCGAAATGTCCTCCTCTTGTTTCTATGCATACCTGTACTCATCGAATCATGGAATGTTGCACCCTGTCAAAAACTCCTGAATGATGTCGAATGGTTTCGCAGGCTTCCATGACACGTCGATGAAGCGTTTCTGCATCCGGGATGGTTGCTCCATAAACCAATGATTTAAGATGCCCCCAGAGGTAAAAATCCACAGGACTGAGGTCGGGAGAACGTGCAGGCCATGGAACTGGTCCTCCTCTGCCTATCCATCGGTCATGGTAGATACCAGTCAGTGCATCTCGAACAATGCGACTAAAATGTGCCGGATCCCCCTCATGCATAAACCACATGTTTTTTTTCTTATTTGCAGGGGCACGTCTTCGTGAAGTAAGTCGGGAAGAGTGTGCTGGATAAAGTCCCTGTAGACAGCACCAGTAAGACGTGCTGGTAAAACGTATGGACCTACCAGACAGTCACCTACAATGCCAGCCCACACATTCAGACTAAACTGTTGCTGATGTCTAGCCTGAAGTACAGCATGAGGATTACGATCTGCCCATACGTGTACGTTGTGGAAATTAGTAAACTCCATCTCTCCCAATTGTTCCCTCGTCTGTAAACAAAACTGACGAGACAAACAATGGATTGGCTGTTTGTGCTACAACCATCGGCAAAAGTTATCCCGTGGTGGATAATCGGCAGGCGAAAGGCCCTGCACACGTTGAATATGATATGGATACAGGAGCTGCTCGTGATGTACCAGATGCCACAGCCAATTGTCTTGTACTGATACCTGGATCGTCTTCGACACACTTTAACATCTGTTCTTCGCGTTCCGGCGTACGAACAACTCTTGGTCTTCTTCAATCAATAGTCCGTGATGCAACGGTTCCTGTCTCAGCAAAGCGAAAGTAAACAGCGACAAAGCTTGGATGACTCGGTTGTATTCCGTCTGGAAACCCATCTGATAGAGCCGTGCAGCCTCGCGTCCATTACCATTCGTGCGACCATACATAAAAATCATGTCTGCCTGTTCACGAAATGAGTATCCAGCCATGGTGGAACGAAACACGTGCAGTGTTTCACTACATGTACACAATTGAAACGTGAAGACAGACTAATGACAAACGTAAACAAGTCTCCATGGCAACACTTCGCCATCTACCGTATGTAGTACAATGTGTCAACGCCTTCTATGAATGCATAGAGAAATGAAGTTTTGAGGTTGGACCCCGAAGGCCGTTCAACTCACACTTTCATTGTGACAGGAATAACGCGAAAACCAAGGATTATGGCACATATGTTCATATGAACTTTTTTCCTTATTTTGGTGTGAGGAACCTATACCCGAAATTTGTAAAAGTATTTCTGAAACATCCTGTATATACGTGGACTATTTAAAATAAATTACGAAGATATAACACAGCTTTTCGCAACTGATGGAACCTGTATAGAAATATTTAGACGTAATATCTCAAAAAAGGTTTGAAGTTCCATTCTACGTTTTTGCTGTGCTAAAACTAGGACTCAGAGGAAATCAGATGACCCAAGTGCAGCTATCTCCTTGTTTGATTCCTTTATAAGAAATTTTCAAGAAAACTTCACCATTGGGGAAATGGCTGTGTTGATGAAATGTTTCTGTCTTTCCGTGGAAAATTTAAGCTTAAAGTTTATATGATGGAAATCAAATAAGTATGGAATTAAATAATGGATCTTTCTGATGCTCGAAATTCATGCTGTTACAATGCATACATTTGTACCAGTTCAGGATGTGATGATGATGGAAACGGTCTTGATTCCAAATTCAGAGACATGATCAAATCCATTCAGTCTGTGCTTAATTGAAAGAGTCACAGGAACATCACCGTGACAACTGTTTTTTTTTTCCTTCAGTTATTTAGCACTCATTTTCAGTCAGAATCGCTTAACATATGCAGGTGCCATGAAAAAGAATAAACCTCATATCCCTATAGAATTTCAGGGCAGGAGGAAACGGCTCATCTCTTTATGCATTTTCAGGAAACCTCAAGGCGAGGAAAGGCAGTTATAATCCTTTCTTCGATGCATCACAGTAAAGAAAACGACGAATGTGGCAGGCCTGAAATAATACTTCATTGTAGGTAATAGAATCAAGGGTGGTGCCGACTCCTTGGACCAGAAATGCGCATATTTTCCACAGCAAGGAAAACGAATAGGTGGCCAATGGCTATATTCCATGGCATGCTGGACATCACAGGAGTACTCGTAAATGCACATGTTTAGTAGAACTGTTATAAATGTAATCTGCCTTTAGATAGAAGGTTCTTTCTGAAAGAACTTGCTTAAATTAATGAAAGCACACATGATGAGGTGATCTGAAAATCCAAATCTGCAGCTGGATGTCAAGCAAAGATTTTCAAGAATACTAAATCTGCAATTCCTGAGAAAGATCATCTTGCAGCAGTGTGTGTAGATGCACCAAGTAAAAGTAAACGCAAGAGGTGATACATATGCCCCTCTTCAGCAGGTAGGAAGATCCAAACCGTGTGTAAAAGGTGTCAGAAACCACTATGCAATGGATGCATTGAGAAATACTGCAAAAACCGTGCCTTGTGGAAACAGAAGATAAAAATGTTGCTCGACACGTAGGTACCATTAAATACTTTGGTTACCTATTTTATGTTATCTTGTCGTATTATGTTCTCTAATATGGTAATTGTTTTGAATCCTATTGGGTTTTATAATTGTGTTTAATTAATTCATTAGTAAATACAAAATCTGTTCATTAATTATTGAATTTCATGAAATTTCAAATAACCTTGAAAATAAGCAACAAGTTCTCAATTGTTTCATTTATTTGCATTGCAAAACGTCTATAATAAATGATCATAGCATTGTTTTGTTTATGTTTAATTTAATATTGTTTAAAATAGTTGGGACATTTGGACCCAAGGGTCACGGATAGTGTCACAGGAATTGAAGCTGATTAGAAGCTAAATTAAGTACCAATATTAGTTTAAAAATAAGAGAACATTATTTTCCAAATACTTTATTATTCATTACCTTACACTACTTCTCCACATAGTCATCACAGTTATTCAGGCACTTGTAACGGGAAACCAGCTTTGTATGTCTTCGTCAAAGAATGCCACCGTATTGAAACCCAAGTCTGCACTTCTTGTTTCACATCATCATCGTTAAAAGGCATTTTTTCTGATGAAGAAACATATCTTGAGTTTGTTTGCTGTGTGTATCCGGACATTGTCATGAGCCAAAAGGATTCTTGCTAGCCTAACATTCCTCGCACTTACTAATCTGACTTCACAGTCTGCGGGTCGTCGATTGTTTTGAACACTTCCAAATGCTCTAACAACAGGAAAACACAAAGTGACGATTGCTCACAGCTGCATCTGGCTTCCTAATGAATGGAGAAAGTGATCGCGCATGCTCAAAATCGCGACTACAGCGCTGCAGCGGCAAAATATTAAAATGGTACTTACTTTAAAAACACGCCTCGCAGCTATGCAAGGAATAATAAAAAAAATACGGTTAGATTTCATGTGCTAAATAATATTACATTCTAAGCAATATAATTAAATATATCATATAAAGTAAAATCTATAATATAAAATAAGCTTCTCGTAGTCATATGTTTAGTTTTTCTGTTTTAAAACGTTAAGTGACTTCGTTTTCACCTGTTGTACAATTCCACATAGTTATCTAAATTTCTGCAGTGTATACAGGGGCAGTTAAAAACAACTTTAAAAAGGGGAGACAGCCCCCTCCCTAATTGCCCCCCACAGCCGCAATTCCCTTCATTTGACCACCATAACTTAATGTTTATTTATCGTTGGCCCTAAGTAATCTCTGGATAAAGATGTTTCAGCATTTTGCCCCAGGTTCTTTTGCATGTTAATAGATCTAATGATTGTTAACCTTGAATCTGCAACCTTGGAGACAAACTCAGCATTCAACCCAGCCTGAAAGGGAAATAAAAGCTAAATGATCTATGGTTGGCGAAAATGAGGCATGTGCGAGCCGGTCATGTTTAAACTGAAGGCTCTGCGACTTGACTTTGTGCGGATACAGCTGAAAGACGAGGCTAAAATATATTAGGTCTAGTTCAATAGCTCGGATGGTAGACAGAAGTTGCCATTGAAAATGAAGAGCCTGTCTAGCATTTCAATACTAGCTGAAACCGCCACCTCCCTATAATGGTGGGATTTTCTGTACAAAGTTGTACATGCCAGTGAATGATTTAGGATGAAATTAAAAAAAAAAATTTACTGAATGCATATCTGCATAATTAAAAAACCAAAAGTTAGAAAATGCCAAATTTCATGCTGAGTCAGATACTGCTCAAGTGTGCCAGGCAACGATTTAAGAAATTTTCCCTTAATGTTAAAACTTTTCATTCTCACATTTAAGTTATATTTCCCAGCATTCTAGCCTTTCCTGCATTATTCACTAAAGAAAAGGCAGCTATTACTAAAATGAGTTGATTTTGGCTTTGAAATTGTCACTTTTAGGACTGTGGGTTTGAGGCAAGCCATGTACATGGGTCTCGAGATTTTAATGACAAAAATAGAAGTAAAAAATCTTGTTACACTCACATGACTTTCTCTACTCTTGTACAAACTATTTTTACAAACGCTTATTCTCTATATGCTTCTTGTTAATCTTATTGCTAATTTTCTTGTAGATGCAAGGGGAATATCGTAGGCATTAAGCGAGTCAAATATTTTAAGTGCCGGTTGCTGTGTGGGGCATTCCATTCTCTTTGCATGTCCAGGACATAAAAAAAATGAATAACCAATTTGAGAAAAAGTATTAAAAATTTAAGGGAATAACAAGCAATATCTCGAAAATGGTTCACTCAACAAAAAACATTTAAGACAAATTGTGTATTTTAATGCGATCTACAATGTTTGTGTAGTAAAATTTTGTCTATCTCTTATAGTTTACCAGTTATGCAAAAGTCTTTCACAATTAAGAATACTTCTGGAGACATTCCCAGAAAGTTTGAGATATACATTTCATTTGTCATGAAAATATCTTAAACATATGATATTTTAATCAAAATCGTTAGCCATTTTTGAGAAAATTAAAATTTTCGAAAAAATGTTCCATGTAAAGGGTAATCTGGGGTGGGGGATTTTCTTAAAAACCTTTGTGTCGCATCTCTGGAAGATACTGAACCTAAATACCAAGTTTGGTGTTTATCCAACTGTTCGTTTCTGAGTTATGCTGTTCACAGAAACACACACGGACATGTTTCCAAAAATGCTTTTTTTTTTTGGGATTCAGGGAATCTCAAAACATGTATTTCCAGTGAAATCTTGGTATCAATTTTTGGGTGGAATACAATACTTCCCCTACTTACTATACGTAGTAGAGAAAGTAAAAAGAAATGGGGGAGATAGAGAAAAAAAAAACCTTACCTGGGCTAGAGACGCCATATCAAGAAAAGCTATGCAGATAGGGTTGTGGTGAAAGTGACAGGGCAGAGGGAGGGGAGAGCATTGTCCAAGAACACCCATGTCACAAGAATCGGTAATGGAATCCATGCTATACCAAAAATTAAAACTTTCAAATGTATTACTGTACATCTACAATAACATACTAGAGCTCAATCTCATCTACATTATCTTCAGCATTCCTTCCAGAATCAAGTGCACTGTAAGATAAAATGGATTCAATCTTCTTGTTCACATTGTATCTCTTATCCAAATTCTTTCATAATAAAGCAAGTGCAAGTGGCACTTTTAAAAAACCAGTGAAAAGTTACATCCTCCAGAATAAATAAAAATAATTGCTATCATTAAATCAACTTTTCTCTCTGCCCATGTACTTGTAAATTTTCATGTTATGGACAAATGCAAGGAATATGTCTTAATTCCCTAATGTCTAATGCCAACAGACTAAATAACTTGAAGGGAAAATAATATATCTGATTCTGCCCCAAGTATAAGTAACTGTGTTAAAGATCAAAATTAGTCTTTACCCTGTTTGTACATAGTTCTGCTTTATCCTGCATACAGCTCCGGCAAGAAGCATTTTTCAACATGTATTTAAAATTAACTTGTATGGAAACAAATCAATATTTTTGTGTACAGTGCCAATTAATCGACAATGCACCTCAAATAGCAATACATTTACAGTAGAATCTTGTTAGTGTAGTCTGTGCATGGACCCATGGATTTGGACATCAGACAGGAACATTTTTCATCAAAAAAGGCAAAAAGTATCAAAATCTCACTATCGTACACTACAGTAATATTTGCAGATACTACAAACTGCAGTTTCATTTTAGTTTGAAACATGCATATTTCAACACTGCTTTTACATAATTTTCAGTTAATAAGGATCAATTTTTAACTGTTACTTCTATCCTACTTTTAACACTGCATTGTCCATTTTAAGAATGTTCAACATCAAAATACACTGTCCATTGAATCGATTTTGACAACGTAGTCAGTCACCACTGCATTGTTTCTCTGCCTGCAAGATTTAATCTACTGTCATGGGCTAACAGCAACCCCTTAGTCACCTTCCACAAGTGTATTAAAGCCATCATGGTTGCTTTCTTCTCCCAGCACCTGCTGCAATGATGTGTTCAAATTATCATCTACTGCTGTGAAGTCATTACAACCAAAGAAAACCAGCTTTGTTCTGGCAATGTGAGATAAAGCTTTGATGCAGTGAGTCCAGGCACACATGCATAGATAACAGCATGCTGCAAGTGGATGAGCCTGGAGTGAAGCATAGAAAAGTGCTTTGTTGCAATGAGTCCCAGGCACATACACACGATGATAGTATGCTGCGAGTGGATCAGCCTGGAGTGAAGCATAGAAGAGTGCTTTGTCGCACAGAGTTCCAAGCATATATATACATGGTGATTGCATGCTGCGAGTGAATCAACTGGAGTGAAGCATAGAAGAGTGCTATGTTGCACTGAGTTCCAGGCATATATACTCATGATAGCATGATGCAAGTGGATTAACTGGAGTTAAGCATAGAAGAGTGCTATGTTGCACTGAGTTCCAGGCATATATACTCATGATGCAAGTGGATTAACTGGAGTTAAGCCTAGAAGAGTGCTATGTTGCACTAAGTTCCAGGCATATATACTCATGATACCATGATGCAAGTGGATTAACTGGAGTTAAGCATAGAAGAGTGCTATGTTGCACTGAGTTCCAGGCATATATACACATGATAGCATGCTGCGAGTGGATCAGCCTGGAGTGAAGCATAGAAGAGTGCTTTGTCGCACAGAGTTCCAAGCATATATATATACATGGCGATTGCATGCTGCGAGTGAATCAACTGGAGTGAAGCATAGAAGAGTGCTATGTTGCACCGAGTTCCAGGCATATATACTCATCATGATGCAAGTGGATTAACTGGAGTTAAGCATAGAAGAGTGCTATGTTGCACTGAGTTCCAGGCATATATACACATGATAGAATGCTGCAAGTGGATCAGCCTGGAGTGAAGCATAGAAGAGTGCTATGTTGCACCGAGTTCCAGGCATATATACTCATCATGATGCAAGTGGATCAGCCTGGAGTTAAGCATAGAAGAGTGCTATGTTGCACTGAGTTCCAGGCATATATACACATCATGATAGAATGCTGCAAGTGGATCAGCCTGGAGTGAAGCATAGAAGAGTGCTTTGTTGCACTGACTCCCATGCATATATATTACACACACACACATGGTGATAGCATGCTGCGAGTGGATCAACTGGAGTGAAGCATGGAAGAGTGCTTTGTTGCACTGACTCCCAAGGAGATATATACACACACACACATGGTGATAGCATGCTGCGAATGGATCCACTGGAGTGAAGCATGGAAGAGTGCTTTGTTGCACTGACTCCCAAGGAGATATACACACACACACACACACACACACACACACACACACACACACGGTGATAGAATGCTGCGAGTGGATGAACTGGAGTGAAGCATAGAAGAGTGCTTTGTTGCACTGAGTTCCAGGCATATATACACATCATGATAGAATGTTGCGAGTGGATCAGCCTGGAGTGAGGCATAAAAGAGTGCTTTGTTGCACTGAGTTCCAGGCATATATACACATGATAGAATGCTGCGAGTGGATCAGCCTGAAGTGAAGCATAGAAGAGTGCTTTGTTGCACCGAGTCCCAGGCATAGACATATACATGATAGAATGCTGCGAGTGGATCAGCCTGAAGTGAAGCATAGAAGAGTGCTTTGTTGCACTGAGGCCCAGGCCACATATACATAAATGATAGCATGCTGCAAGTGGATAAGCCTGTATAGAAGAGTGCTTTGTTGCACCGAGTCCCAGGCATAGACATACACATCATGATAGAATGCTGCGAGTGGATCAGTCTGAAGTGAAGCATAGAAGAGTGCTTTGTTGCACTGAGTTCCAGGCATATATACACATGATAGAATGCTGCGAGTGGATCAGCCTGAAGTGAAGCATAGAAGAGTGCTTTGTTGCACCGAGTCCCAGGCATAGACATACACATGATAGAATGCTGCGAGTGGATCAGCCTGAAGTGAAGCATAGAAGAGTGCTTTGTTGCACTGAGGCCCAGGCCACATATACATAAATGATAGCATGCTGCAAGTGGATAAACCTGTATAGAAGAGTGCTTTGTTGCACCGAGTCCCAGGCATAGACATACACATCATGATAGAATGCTGCGAGTGGATCAGCCTGAAGTGAAGCATAGAAGAGTGCTTTGTTGCACCGAGTTCCAGGCATATATACACATGATAGAATGCTGCGAGTGGATCAGCCTGAAGTGAAGCATAGAAGAGTGCTTTGTTGCACCGAGTCCCAGGCATAGACATACACATGATAGAATGCTGCGAGTGGATCAGCCTGAAGTGAAGCATAGAAGAGTGCTTTGTTGCACCGAGTCCCAGGCATAGACATACACATGATAGAATGCTGCGAGTGGATCAGCCTGAAGTGAAGCATAGAAGAGTGCTTTGTTGCACTGAGGCCCAGGCCACATATACATAAATGATAGATGCTGCAAATGGATAAGCCTGTATAGAAGAGTGCTTTGTTGCACCGAGTCCCAGGCATAGACATACACATCATGATAGAATGCTGCGAGTGGATCAGCCTGAAGTGAAGCATAGAAGAGTGCTTTGTTGCACCGAGTTCCAGGCATATATACACATGATAGAATGCTGCGAGTGGATCAGCCTGAAGTGAAGCATAGAAGAGTGCTTTGTTGCACTGAGTTCCAGGCATATATACACATGATAGAATGCTGCGAGTGGATCAGCCTGAAGTGAAGCATAGAAGAGTGCTTTGTTGCACCGAGTCCCAGGCATAGACATACACATGATAGAATGCTGCGAGTGGATCAGCCTGAAGTGAAGCATAGAAGAGTGCTTTGTTGCACTGAGTTCCAGGCATATATACACATGATAGAATGCTGCGAGTGGATCAGCCTGAAGTGAAGCATAAAAGAGTGCTTTGTTGCACTGAGTTCCAGGCATAGACATACACATGATAGAATGCTGCGAGTGGATCAGCCTGAAGTGAAGCATAGAAGAGTGCTTTGTTGCACCGAGTCCCAGGCATAGACATACACATGATAGAATGCTGCGAGTGGATCAGCCTGAAGTGAAGCATAAAAGAGTGCTTTGTTGCACTGAGTTCCAGGCATATATACACATGATAGAATGCTGCGAGTGGATCAGCCTGAAGTGAAGCATAGAAGAGTGCTTTGTTGCACCGAGTCCCAGGCATAGACATACACATGATAGAATGCTGCGAGTGGATCAGCCTGAAGAAGCGAAGCATAAAAGAGTGCTTTGTTGCACTGAGTTCCAGGCCACATATACATAAATGATAGCATGCTGCAAGTGGATCAGCCTGTATAGAAGAGTGCTTTGTTGCACCGAGTCCCTGGAATATACACACATCATGATGCAGCGAGTCCGAGTCACACACAAATGACATGCTGCAAGTGGATGAGCCTGGAGTGAAGCATAGAAGAGTGCTTTGTTGCACCAAGTCCCAGCCACATATACATAAATGATAGCATGCCCAATGAGCTAATCACTCCATCATCGATTCCAAGTCAACTAACCTGTGTTGCTCCTCATGGTTAGCTGAATGAGCTTTTTCCATTAGAATGTTGAGGTGAAATTTCAGTTTACTATTGTTTTCCAAATTTGGATATTTTCTCATTCTACACATTCTGTTGTACTGCAATACTTTGAAGAGTTTCAAGTTTCCATTGATGCAAATTTCTCTCCAGAAGTGCTAAATTGCCAAATTATTATTCCATGTCACAACAGTCCATCATAAATAATAAAAGCGCAAGTTCCCAAATAGTGATCCCATGGAATAGCCGATATTTAATACATTGCTATGCATTTCATACAAGCAGCAGCAAAGGACACCCCACCAAATAAAGAAAGCAAACATTAAATAATTCTGACCTGAGAATGTAATAGTCTTGGTAGAAGATTAGGGAACACAAGGTCACACAAATGAGTACTGTTGGAGTAACTATAACCAGCAATAATGCAGTCACAAAAATGACATCACAGAACAGGCACTGTTTGAATAAAAAGTGTTATATTCACATGACTCTCTCTACCCTCTTATCATCTATTAGCGGTTATTTCAACTATTCTTACAAGTTTTCCATCTACTTCATTATAATCAAGATATACCTTTGCAGAAATAGCTACATAGATACAAAGGGAACAGCAATAATCGAACGTTTAAGAACTGGATGCTATATCCTGGCCTTTAAATCCTCTTTCAATGCAATCGCAAGAAACAACTGAAAATCAACAGGACTTGAAAAGAACACAGAACTGAACAATCAAACCATTAATAACACACACACATCAGAAATGGCTTATGCCACAAAATTTATTTGAAGTAAATTGTTTTCAAGAGATCATTTTTGTGTAGTACATATTCATCTATCGCTTAACGTATACAAAGTTACACAAAATTCCTTCCAAATGAACAGGACTTTACAAGGTATTCCCAGAAAATTCAAGATATAGTCAGGCAAACAACTTTGGTATTTTAATCAAAATCCTACAGCAATTTTTTTTTATATATATATATATAGAAAATGAAGTTCAATTTTTGGGTGGAATGCAATACCTTCTCTAACATGTACGAAGCAGAGAAAGTAAAAAACTGATGATACATTCACACTTTCTCCACCAGTTCAGGTGTTCTTACAAAAGCTTTTCTTCCGATCATGTTAATCAAGATAACATTTGCATAAATAGGTTTTACATAAGTCCTTGAAGGTACAAGTGGAATAGGGGAGTACAGTAAGCTTAAGCAAGTCAAATTTTTTAAGAATGGTTCGGTATGCAATATCTGAAATTCCTTTCCTTTTTTTTTTTTGCAGGAGAGGGGGAGAGAGGAATAGCTATTCCTCAGTTGAAAAGATATAAGGTATTTGACAATTCAAACCAATAATAAAGAATATATCTGAAGTGGTTAATGCCACATATTTGTGTAGCAAGATTTGCTCCGTCTCTTATGCTTTGCTTTTACAAAATTATACAAATTTCCTTCTGGATGAAAAGGGCTTCACAGGCTATTCTCCAAAAACTGAGCATGTACAGGTAAAACTTACCTTTTAGGGTGTTTTAAGTGTTGCAATTCCAAACTAACACCTCAGTTTCTAACTTCTATACACAACTTATATACATTTATTTTCCATATATATACACACACACACATACATATATGGAGAGAATATGGTATTTAATAAAAATTGTCAGCCATTTTTGAGAAAGTAAAAATTGAAATTTCTTCCAAATAGGATAGTTGCAATTGGGGGGAGGGGGGGAGTCTTTGAAATCGTGCATATTTGGAAGATGCCAAACTTAAAATACTTAGTTTGGCATTTACCAAACATTTTGTTTTAGAGTTATGCTGTTTAGACACACATGCATCTTTTTCTAAAAATGGTTATGTTGGGATTCAGGCATCTCAAAACATGTATTTCCAGTGAAATCTCAACATTGAACTTTAGGATGGAATACAATACTTCCTCTTACCTACTTTAGGAGAGGGGGGGGGAAAAAAAAAAATTCATGACACATTGTGTGCTTTAACAGGATCTACATTATGTAGTAAGATTTTACCTAACACTTAGAGCTTACCAGTTATTCAGAAGACTTCAGAAGCTATACCCAGAAAACACAAGACATACATTTCATTTGTCATGAAAATATCTAAAACATATGGTATTTACATCAAAATCTTTAGATCCATTTTGAGAAAATCTTAATTTCCCAAAAAATTTTCCATTTAAAGGGTAGTTTGGTGGGGATGTGGGGCAGTATTTAATTGAGTTTTCATTTGAGTTATGCTGTCCACACAAAAGACCTTTTTCTAAAAATGCTTTCGTGTTGAACAGAATACTCTCCATATAACTCTGAATAAACTTTATACCAATAATTGCAAGTTATTTGAACTATGCAGAGCCGTGCATTTTACATGAAACACTCTTCCACCAGCTAACACTGCAAATCTAAAGAAAAGCATCATTAATGTACTGTGTATATCTGTAACAAGATGTACTATAAAGAGAAATCCCATAACATTAAATATGGCTATCAGACTACTTTTGACACTTTGTTGTAAATATGGCAGATTTTTAAAACCTTCGAGCTCAAAGGGATAAATGGGAGGCTTAAAATAGATTAAAATCTAGTTTAGTGGTGGACTGTGTATTGCCCATATCACATTTCCCTTATATTTCATTAAATTTTTATCAATATTTTTGGTATGATTTCGGCAAAACTGAATACGTTTGGATTCCAAAAACTTAAAAATAAGTTACTCTTGCATTCAATCCCTAATCCTATTTTTAGCCTCAACATACAAATCAATGTTCTTTAGTTTATCTAGATTAAGCTTTGTACACTTACACGAACCGATGAATATAAGTTACCTTCATGTTTTCAAACCTTATGTAGAAATCTGCAGTTTAAGCCATATGGCAAAAATATTGCAGTTGTACAAAAGGAGTTGGCAAAAATCATAACATTATAACTTCCAAAAACCACCTAATTCTTATTTTGAATCGCATAGTACTAAAATGTTTAAAAGCGCCTTTTAGACAATTATACTGCTTGGTTAACCATGGTACAAATTTGTGCACTTTTGACTATAGGATATCCCACAACTTCAAAAGCTACCCATACCACATTTTTCAACCCCTTATGTACAAATTGTCACATTTGGTCAAACTTGACAAAACTATGGACATTTATGCTTTAGTAAAAGTACAAATTACTTACAACTTTAAAAAATCAGCCTATCCTTATCTTCAACTCCATACTTCATAATTCTATGAAGAAAGAAAATGGTTAACATTTGAAATAAGAGAACCAATATTCTTGAACTAACCAAGACTTCCCTTCGATGGTTGCAGATTCTTTCAAAGAGGTTACTTGGCGACCTGGAAGTGTGAAGTCTACATCTTCAACAGCTTCACCTCTATTTCATTTTATAAGGGTTTCTGCAATAGGTGAAAACTGAACCTTTTAAATTATTAAATAAATACAGGACTAAGGTGAAGGCACAAAGATTCAAAATTTCCACCTACTGTAATTATTTAACAAGTTACTCTATCATTCAGATTGTAGGCTTTCCTGAACCGACTGTTGGGGGGGGGTCTGATGTTCCGCCCAATATTTCCACATCCTTTTGTATAACGTATTTTATCTGTTATGCAGAATAGCTGGGTCTCTACAAAATTACAGTAAGGGATAATAATAATAATAATTTAAAAAAAAACAAAAAAAAAAACCACTTTTGGATCATTGTACAATAACTTCATAAAGAATGGGGGGGGGGGTCATAAAGGTTTGTCATTCAAATTTAAAATGCCAGCTAGTATGGCACAGAGGCAGTGTGTTAGGCTGTAAGCTAAAATATCTATGTAAAATATTCCTCACGAAATCACTTCTTGTGCCTGAATGTATTTTAAAATACTGATTTAAAATTACATTGGCATTATGAAACACTTGCAATGATTGGAGTAAACATCTATCAAGCGCACACAACACAGAAAGCGTATTTCTAAGAGCCACAGTTAAGGAAATTGCAAAGAACAAATGAAATTTGTCCATGCTTTGTGTATATTTTGTTATAATTTTTATTATTAGTTTCATAATGGCTTTTAATCTGCTGATTGTTACATGTTAATACTATCTTTACTATCACCACTCATGTTCCCTAACGGGTATGGAAAATTCGTACAACAGCAAAATGTTTTATGCAAAATTCATGGTTTTATTTTTAACTGTACAAGAACACATTAAAACTATTTTTCAAAATACAAAACGGGAAAAGATTGTACAAAACATAGATAGATAGAATATAAGAAGTTCAACTGTGTCCCTAGAACTCCTGAAATGCAATTATTAAAATCTGCACCGGTTAAAAGTGTGCACTAAACATTTCTACAAATAAAATGTCCAGCATGCAGCCATAATTTCTCAAAATATCAGTCTTGTATGAATAAGATATTGCAGGAACTTCAGAAGTTGAATCCTCCATCTGGTACGGAGTTTGAGCTAGTGAAATCAAGCTGGCCATTTGCCTCACCGGGGATTAAGTCTGGATTCTCTGTATCCTATAAAACAAAACTAGCATTAATCAAGTAAAGCGTCCATTTACTCCACATATTTAGCATAAGATCTTAAATGTACATAGAGCATTGCATTGCATTTCAGATGTTTTACAACTTTTGCATCTGATATAGTGATGTTTACTGCACATTTTAGGAAACAATCTTACAATTTTTACAGACTTCCCATCTGAACTACCATCTAAAATTTCTATAAACTTCAAATTACATCCACAAATACTGGACTATATGCCTCCATTGCAAATAGCAACCCTCCATAATTTTTTGAGTGTCAAAATTAAAAATCCTTAGAAACCAAATTCTTTACTACCATCAATCTAAATCTGATGTCATCTTAGTGGCTTCTGTGACAAGCAATGGCACAGCTATAATGGTAAAACCACCCCCTTCCTGGTTCCCCTCACTTGTGCAGCTGCCTGGTTTGCATCTTTATTCACGAGTCCAGTCATGATCTCAATGAGTATTGCAAGTGTTAAAGCTTAAGAAATGAGTACAAGTTTTACAACTTTTAAATTAAGTGCTGTAGAGTTTGCAATGAAAAATGGCATAAGAGTAGCATTTCATGAATTCTATGTGCAACCTAAAATGATTCCATATTGGCACAGTCAGTAAGATCACTAATGCTAGTGAAGAAAGACAGTTGCATCCCGAAAGGAAAGTATACAGAAACAAGAAACAATTATGCTGCAACATGAAACTCTGCAATTCAAAGCATGCAAGATTTAGAAGACACAAAAAGGTCTTAGCTTCAGAATTTAAGGTGAGCTGTGGCTGGACAGTATGGTTCATATGTCAAAAACACACAAGTTTGAGAAGAACATTATGTCAATGGCTTCCAGCCGACTACACAGAGAAAGCGAGAAAATAACATCATTTTGTGATAAAACAAGAACATAACTTCCTCCTATTGCAAATTGGAAATTTTGATCACACCACTGTCAAGCATGAAAGCTTAAGCTCCAACAGAAGCATCACATGTTCTAATAAAACCACTGGAACCGAAAGTTATGCTATACCATGATCCCATGTATGATTTCAGACAATAGGAAACTCCCACCATAACCATTTTTAAATGAAAAGCTCTCTATAAAAGACTCCCCAAAAGGAATTTATATCCATATACAAGAGAAAGGTAAGAATGAATGTGGATCTGTTTAAAGACTGGCTAAGAACTGTATGGGAATGATGTCCAGCAGCTCTCCACAATAAAAAGTCTGCATTTGACAGCATTAAAACAACTAGCATTAACCAAAAGTTATCCAGCTATTATACCAGGAGGACTTGCATCCATTTTGCAAAGATTAGAACTGACCTAAACAAGTCTTTCAAGGACCAGACATTTTTACAACAGATGGTGGACAATGTGCATGAGCAAAACCTGTGGAAATCAAGCACCATCACTACAATGTATTTGCAAGTGGATTTTGCATGCTTGGAAACTGATCACTTCAGAAATTTTAAACATTAAAGCAAATGGTTTAACATGTGCATCAGATGGCTACAAAGACTATGGAAGAACATGAAGACCCAGACTCTAGCAACTATGACAGCAATGATAGCCTGTGAATCCACCAATGGGTACCATATTTTCTCTCAACTATTTTTGTAAACCATGAACATAATTATAACACTATTAAAAACAAGGAGTTTTGTGTTATACCTAACCATTTTGTATTCAATTTCAACCTGCATGATGTGTTCCTTGATCTACAGGCCATGCCCATCCACCAGATTACACATCCTTGTGGAAGTTATTGCTGCACAGGAAAGCAAGACTTACTGGAGCAGTGATCCTCCCCCAATTTCTAAAGTAAATTGAAAAAAGGGGGTCCTATGGCCAAGTAAATATGTTATTTGCTAAGCAGTTGTCAACTTTTTGCATTTAACATCTTCACTGGCTACTCTTGTCATTTAAATAATAGCAAAGTAACCAATTCTGTTTCCTTACATCTGTATGCAGTTACGAACCTACAAACATGAACAGGGTTTTACAGTTGGAATGGGCAATAGCACGATTCATAAATTTAACAGATTCCCAAAGTTTTACTTCCTTTTAGTGTTAGCATTTGTATTGTTTTAATTTTGAAGCTATCTTTAAGGGTACCATGGCATTTCTAGATGCATCCAGATTGACCCAATTTGGCTTGAAGCAATAAACCTAAAATAGCACAGTTATAACTGAAAACTGAACTGCAAATAAAAATGTTACATTCATAAGACTTTCTCGTCCCACTTTATAAATATACAACTTCCACAAACTGTCCTTACAAGAGTAGTGGTCTTCCTACTTCATATTAACAAACATTTGGAGAAATAGTGCCATTCATTTCATTGTAGGTACAGCTTGTGTGAAATGTTGCAACAGATCCTCACTCCTGAAGCATGGATACGCAATAGCACTGACTAGCCCACTTGCATAAGAGGTGGGTAGGTGTTCCATCTGCTTGAGTGTGATATTGTAAGCTTACACATTTGTTTACAATGCATTGTGTATGTAACTCCTTCCAAGTTCTGATAACACTTCTAGTCCCATGCCCCCCCCCCCACCATTCTCATTCCTCTTGTGGATATGGAAGGTCAATGTTTTACACAAGCTGCACAAGGGGAATAAGACCAAAACGATAATTAAAATGTGTTGCTATATGCTGGCCCTGAAATTTCATAATCTTTACATGGTAGTGCAAGAAACAGCTGAACAGCAACAGCATTTCCAAAAACTAAATATTGAAAATTTCAAACCAATAACAGCAAGTATCTTGGAATTAGCCAATGCCATTAAAACGTTTGAAAGTGCATTTTAGAGATTTACAATTTTTGTGTAGTAAGTTTGTCTCTCTTATAGGTTACCAGTTATACAAATTACATATTTCATTCCAATTTATTCACAGAAAATTCAAGATATACATTTTATGCACACAAAAATGTTAATCAGAATCATTAGCCTTTATTATTTTCTCAAAAATGATAAAAAGTTTTGCATATAAAGGGTAGTTTGGGGGTGGGGGAGTTTTAAGAAAATCATCTCGCATCTTTGGCAGATACTGAACTTTGTATATACCCGACTTTTCATTAGTTATGCTGTTACAGTTTTCTAAAATTTTTTTTTATTCAAGGGACCTCAACCCATTTCTGGTGAAATCTCTTAAATTTTGGGGAGGAAGCAATACTTTCCCTACCTATTAGGTAGATGGTAAATAAAACTGTTTAATCTATACAAGGCTTAATATGGTAATAAAAGCTTCAATATCAGAGGGAGAAAAAAAGATATGCATGTGAAATTGAACCTGTTTCTTGTTTGACAAGCAAGAGCACAAACCTATACAGCGACTGTTAGAAATGTTAATGTTTCAAATAATGGTCTGGATTCCATTATGGTTGCATTTGGCTTTTCATGTCAAAAATACAAGTGAGGCATTATTAAAACTTTATTGTAATAGCAAGAATCTAATAGCTTCACTGTAGGAAAGTTCTCACATAATATAATTTTAATTTTTTTTAAAAAAAAATAGTGCATTTACTTCATCCAGTGTTTGCAGCATTTCTTAATACTTGCCAACTGCATTGTTGGTAGTTGGCAATTAGTGAATGCCTTCTAATCAGTATATCCCACAATAAAAAAGGCTTGCTAGTATGGCAGTATAGAAACAAGAATTGGCAATTTAGAAACTAAACTTGTTTCACATATAAGGCAGACTATTTAAAAGAAATGCAACTTTTTATGTATAGAAATTTACAAATAGCATAACACTCCCAAAAATAAGTAGGTTGAGTTAGCTTAGCACACAAGTAAAAAGCGATTACATAGCCTACAAAAGTTGGATTCATCCTCATTGAAAATCTTTGGTTTGGTTACACCATGTAAAAAAAATGCCAATTTACTTGGAAATAAAGGCCAATGCTTAAAATTTTGCTGCCATAACTCACTGTGTCCTTTTATGAGCAACCAAGCTCAGAAAACTTGAAGGCTGAAGTGCAGCACTATACAATTTCTGCATTCAAATCAAGTGCAAACTTACCGCATCAGTAAAATAGTTCTCTATGAGACTAAGAGCCTTCTGGTAAACTTGTTCATTGTCATGTGTCTGCAACAATTCCAGCTTGTCCAGACCTCCACATTCCTCAATCATGAGTGCAACCCTCTCTAGCTGACTCATCTTTTCAGCAGTCTGAGAACAACAACAATGAACAATTTTAAACTATTCCCATGTTTCACAAGTTCAATTTTTCCATCAGTCTTAATATTTAATTTACCTGCAGAATATTTGACAGTCCATCAAGGACCACAATGACAGTCTTCCAGTCTTTGCTATCCAAAAGATCGCAGAAAGGCTTCAAGGCACCCATTTGGATAAGCATTGCCAACTGCTCTGCACTACCACCCGATGTGAAGTTTGTTATTCCCCATGCTGCTTCCTTTTGTGATTTGAAGTCTCCCTGGAAACAAAATTTCAGACTTGCTCTAAAAATGCTTTATGCAGATGTAACAATTACTTTTTCCATTACTTACCCCAAGATAAAGCAATACATCCCATTAAACTTTGTACTGTAATACCTCTAGAAATATACACTGAAGCCTCAATTTTTTGTGCAATAAGAAAGAAATGGATGATATTCCTTTACATGGAAGGATTTCCTTTTGCTTTATCTGAAAATTTATTCTCTTGCAAATACAATTAAGATATTAGCAGGATGAATAAAAGTTTCAAGTTTTCTGTAAAATTCCCATTCTCACCTAATTTTATGAAATTAAGAATTGGCAGTTACACCATTCTTTCCCTACTAAAATCTTGTTACTCAGAAGAGAAACGGGTAACAAGGAGGAAAGAGGGAAAATAAAAATAAATAAATAAATAAAAAAAAAAGGAAAAAAGAAAACACTCACAAACTTGCATAATTGACAGTAGTGTGATAAAATTTAAGTTGGAAAAACTAAGAGGAATGCAAGCACCAGATAGAAAAGAACACTGTTGTGCAGTCCAAACCACCTGACATATCTCCTGAATTTCACTCTGCTTCAGCAGAATGTTCCACATTTGTGGAACTGCCATTGTAAGTTTATACACAGTGGAACAGAGCCGATTACCAAAAGAAGTGAACAGCAGTATTACACCGAAGTTTAACTTGCAACTCTTCACTTCTCATTTTCGTTATTGTTATCGACTGCCAAATCTTAATGGCTTCAATCTGGAGGAACTTATGGTCATAGACCTCTACCTGATGTTGTATATACCCTTTTAAAGAATTGCTTAAAACAATGCATGGCTTTCATGCAAGGAACATTTCTTTAACTTGGAGCTTTGAATATTACTTTTAGCAATTTGCAATATGTCTCTGAGCAGGAGTTTTGTGAAACACATATACATCTAGTTTCAAATTGTGAAAACAATGACCAAATGACAAAAAAAGTAAAGGAAAAACATAAGTGGACATGCCTCAATGACGTGGTTTGGACCTGACAATAGAGAAGCATCAGATTCAAACAAATTAGTGGGCACATCCTTAGTTGTTGACTGATGTTTCCCAGCCGCATGGTAATGAGCTGTGGAAACCAAGAGAAGGGATAAACACATCCTTACGGTCACCTAGCAACCAGTACTTCAATCAAAAGCAACTTGTCATAGTAACCAGATATGCTATATCTAGGTTGACAGCTCTATCACATTAAACCATGTACTTTGTGCGCAATGCCAGCAATTTATACCTCTGCTATCTGCATGCTGATGTTTGGTGTAAATAGATACTGATATTATTCTTGCTTTGCTTATGATTAAGTGGTGGTAGAATTTGTTTATTGCTCTCTGCAATACACAGTAACGAATGTGTGGCCAGGTTAAACAGCTTGTGCAGTTTATCATCCATTCGACTTAAAAACCATTAACAAATAGCTTAAAACAGCATATCACAACAAAATGTGTGTGTCCATATGTGTATGTGCATTTGTGATGTGTAACTTTTATATTGGGCAAATTATTTCATCACTCATGGCTGCGATAAACTCATGTTATCGAAGCAGACAAAACATTATCAGCAAAGGCCACAAAAAATGTTATTTCATCCATTAGATAATTGCACGCTAAATAAATGTGTAGCCAGTCTTCCAATTATACTGTAATATGCAAATAATTTCAAGGAATGTCTGTATGTGTGTGTCTATTAACGCAAACTTCAAGGTGACAACCCTACTCAAGAATTTAGCTACGACCTTGAAGTTTATGTAAGCAAACCTGAGCCAGCACTATAGTGTTGTTCCCTTTTGCTCTATTGTTTTACACCTGTACCAAAGTTAACTAAGCCTTTCTTTCCCAGGACAAATATTACATGAAGTAGCATCAGTAATAGATTATCACACCAAAGAAATCAATTGCGATCATACTTTCAATAAGTAAAGCTGTAAAACTATATAATTACAACCATACACATGTGAAACATTACAGTTTGACTGCGCTTGTTGACAATACTTTTGAATGGCTGGTGTTAACACAGTTTGCATTGTAGCCAAGAAGCTTCCCATTCCACTACACTCTTGCACTCCAAGGATAAAACCATTCTTCAGAGTCAACCACAGTAATAGGGTGGCACAGACTTTTCCAGAAGTTCATTAACAGTAAACAGACACACTCATGCATTTAACAATGTTCAGACATCCAGCACATACCACCACATCTCCTTAAATTTCCAAATGCAAAATGAAACTATAGGCAATCCCTAAGTAGAACTCACATCCTTGGAGTTACAATACCACATTTTTGTACTTTTCTCCCGCTCTGTTGTAAAATGCAGATATCCTGGGCATTACTGCATACAGCAATGATAAATAAACCAACAATGTTCAGATCACAATGCAAACGCACAATATCCTGCCCACTATCTTTACTGCATGGCACATGGATCGTAGTGCTAAGGCAGTGTTGGAATCCCCACTCCTTCAATGTTAATCACCAACTTAAAGACCCCCATACCTTATGAAAAACCATGCCTCCACTAGCACTGATTTTCTATCTGGCAGCCTTTAGCTTGAGCTAACAGTCTGTAGCACAGCTTTCACTTGAGCAAACTGCTACAAAATAAAGGGATGTTCAGTTTACTCCATTCCTCCTGGCAGCTTTCCAGAGACCATCCAAAGTTTGCGACTGTCTACTTCCAAGGGCTCTTTTCAGTAACCCAAATATACAAAACTCCATCAGTGATGCATCAGATGACTTAAACATGGATGTGCTGAAAGGTACGGAATGTATTCCCATTTCTCTCTCCATGTTCTCCAAAAATTTGTAGGTTGAAGCGCACACATCCAACTAGGTATCTTTCATACAGCTTTCTACTGTTAGCAGCACGTTCTGCAATGTGTTTAGGTAATCAGCTTACATCCCGGTCTCTTATGGCACTTTTCTAGATTCAAATCCTGGCTGATTATGTATTCATGGTAGTAAAAGAGATCCTTAATTACAGTGCAATGGCCCTACAAGTTGCAGGATTTGGTCTAGAGGCATAGGCCTTCACCTTCCAAATTATCTCCAGGGTGCAACTGGTAGCCAGTCGTGGATTTTCCTGTTTTTTGCCCTTTGGAATAAATCCTGATGTGGCCTTATCTTTTTTGTTGAGTGCACACAAGATCACTTTCTTGGATATGGCAAAACCATGTTGCTTGCACTTAATCTTAGAATACAAGTATTTTGCATTAGAAAGGGCAACAATGTACCCTTAGCAAAATGGTTCTATTTTTGACACTATTTGATGAAAGAACAAGAGCACACAACTGAGCAAACAGTGATTACACTCATACTGCTGAACTTTCATTTCGTTCCACATGTTTCAGCATGGAGCTATTGTGCTTGCCTGATAGTTACTAGGTTGTAAAACAGACCACTATTAGTGGGAAGAAAATAATAGCGAATGAAGTCAACCTCTTAAAATCTTTAAATGCCCAACTATGGCATTGAATTTTTCCAGTTTGATTCTACCTTAGCCTACATACAGCTCGTGTGAAAGAACAATCATCGATTGACCTTATAGTTAACTGTGTAGCCTGGGACTTTAAAGTACTTATGGGTTTATAAGTCACATTTGGGTATGTTATGTTAAAAATGTGAGGATGTCTGGTGGTTTACCAATAAAACGCAAATCAGCTGGAAATTGTCATACCAGTATGTTGCCAGGGTAGCTCAGTTTGAAGAGCAATTGCACGCTTCAAATCTTAACTATGGCATTTAATTTTTTTAGTTCGATTCTACCTTTCAAACTTTAGCCTACATACGGCTTGTGTGAAATAATTATCAGATTTAGGACTTCATTCCTGCTTTGTGCAATTACCGATTCACACGACTTATTCACTTTGTGATAGGTAATTTCTACTGGGCTTAATAAAAATGTTAAAACTATAACCAATTGACAACTGAAATTTTCTATCAGATTGTAGCACAATTTCAACAGCAGAAGCTTCCCCTGATCATCCGACAATACTTTTTGCAAATTATTAGGATGAAGCTCCTTGAAACATGTTCAACTCATGTATACTCTAAGTTGATATGCTAAATAAGTGAAATGGTTTCTTTCCCATTAAACTATACTTACTGTTGCTAGAACATGAATTAGAGGTTCCAAAATGCCAGCATTTATAACCTCCTGGATCTGGTCAACATTTCCAGCTGTAATGTTAGAAATTGTCCAAGCAGCTTCTTTCATTATGTTCATCCGTTGGTGCTTCAGAAGCTCCCTCAGGAATATCAGCCCACCAGCTTGAATAATGGCATCAGTCTGGAAAGCACAACATTTAGTAATCAATGGAATGACTCAACAGCAGAGAAACTAGCAGATCTTCAATAAAGATGCCCCAACACAAACCTGAATGTCATTCCCAGTGACAATGTTGCCAACAGCACGTAAAGCAGGCGTTAAAACAGTAACTTCTGTGGATCCAAGTAGCTGTACAAGTCGAGGCACTACTCCAGTATCCACAACACATTGGATCTTATCATTATGACCGTCAGTCAAGTAGGAGAGTGCCCAGCAAGTATCAGCTGAAAATAAATTCACTTTTCTGCACTTTCATTCAATTAAAAAAGAAAACATTTCCAGAAAAACAGGATTTCAGTGCTAAGTTGTTTATAATTTTATTTTGTCAACACTGTACGAGTCTCAAACCTTGCAAGCCTATTTCACCTAGAAACAAAATTCAAGGACGAGTGAATTTGCTACAGCTTACCATTCCTTTCCAATTTGACTACATATAAACAGCAGCACATTCTTTAAGGCTTTCTTACACTTAAATTAGCACAAATATAAATTTTCTGACATCTTAATGCAATGATAGATGCAAATATTGGTTTCAAGTTTATATCAGCCGCAGAGAAATTTTTCATATGAAGTTCTTTTGTTTATATAATTTCTCCAGAAAAACTACTATTCTGTGGACTAATGAATGAAGCAATCTCAATATAATGAACTCTATGGTATAGCAGTGTGCATTAAAATTTACACAAATTAGAGATGCATGAAATGTTTATGTCAAAGTGCAAAACAATGGTTGAACATATACTCAGATCTCAAAATGTTGCTGGGCCAGAGAAATGAACAAAAATATTTTGGGTAGTATTCACAGAAGTTTTCAGTATGTTCCCACTAGACTTCCAGTTAATTTATAGTGAATTAAGAGTTTTCATATTCATAAACTGGGAGTTCAAGGGTTTAAATTTATACTTCTAGGGGGCAGTTTTCTCAGCAAAGTGATTGACTTGAGCCAGAATGGTGACATTTACCTATTGAAGTCATGAAATAAAACAATGGAGGAATATACACTAAATTAGGAGTGAAGTATAAAAATTCATACTTTAAAAGTGCAGAGAGATTTATGGAACTAAACTATTATGCAAGTGAACAAAGCCTTAGTTTTCAAGACCAACATTTTGCAACATATTTAGCAACCTTTTGCATATCACTATGCCAGTAAGCCACGCGATACCTCACCCCCCCAAAAAAAAATTACTGCCAATGTTTACATTGTATACGTTCCTCCAATACAGAAAATAATTTATGAATACTTCTGGTTTGAAATGTGCACAGCAATTTATTTTCAACAAAAGGCAAATAGAATGAAGATATATATTTCACTGCTACAGAATAAAAAATATGGCCATCTATCCATACAAGATGTTCCATAAATATAAGCTGCTTGTACTTCTTGTATGCCATTTCACTCTTCTTTTATTCAAAGTTAAAGCTTAAGATATTTTAACAATGCATTTTAGCATGCATTGAAAAACAGAATGACCAATGCATTCTGCTACCATGAAACAGTACCGAATGAAAAGGGAAAGGGGTTTATGTTGTGTTTTACTGTTTTGTAAAGGTGGGAAGCAGCAGCACATGAAAACAGACTTAATCTGCATTAGAGTAGACTAAGGGCTGGTTGTATGAACTCTTGAAGTTATTCTTGGAATATCCTATCAAGGGTATAAATGTGGTGATTAGTTATATGATGCAGTTTTATTCCTTAGCTAGCTATTCAACTGCTTGTATATTTAAAGCAAATGTTGGCTATATTGTGAATCACTCATGGCTAGCTTGATACGTAATCGCTGCTTTGTTTCGCTGAAATTCCTGTAACAACTGTATTGTTTTCACAATCAACTGCTCCTAAACTACTATTTATTTGAACTCTTTGCAGTACTGTGAAATAATTATGAATGCTCATAAGCATGTTCAGATGTAATAGGATTTTAAAACTACGTTATATAAAATACAAGATTGCGACTACTGTCCATTCCAAACAAGTTCCCTCTGATGTAAACTAAAGCACGTGCTTCTGCTTGTCACGAACCTAAGCACACACTTACACCAACACAGTTCCTTAAAAAATATATATACAGTGGAATCTCGTTAGCACGTTCCTCATTAACACGTTTTCCCGTGTATTGCGTTGAATTATAAAAGTCCCGGCACAAAATGCATCAAATGCATTAATAACGTTCGTTTAGTACGTTTTCTCGCTCCCGCTTACTACGTTCGAAGTTTGATGCCCTCATTCGCTATAAAAGTAACGGTCCAGCGGGAGTAGATTTACTACATTCAAAGTTAGACGTTCTCATTCGCTACTTTGGTCAAACCAGGCGGGGTGGAACCGGCAGCCAATACCATGCATGTACGTATTTGTGGGACGCGTTTTGTGTGTGTGTGTGTGTGTGTGGGGGGGGTATGCTTTAGTGACGCTCTTTGGTGTTCTGCGGTGACGCTTTAGTTTAACAGTGGCTTGGTGTGGTTAGTTTATGCTGTTGAGTGTTGACGAAACGTAAAAGTATTTTAACTTTTTGTTCGCAATGGAGAAAAAGAAAGTGCGGCAAATAACCAACAGTGAAAAATTGAAAATCCTTGAGGAAGTAGATCGCAATCCAAATATGAAACGTGTGGATATAGCGCGGAAGTTAAACATTCCTCCGTCAACCTTAAACACAATTGTTAGCAAACGTAAACTAATTGAAACTGCTTTTGAAGAAGGAAAAAATGCTAAAAGAAAACGTAATCGCCCTGGCCAGTTTCCAGAATTAGAAGATGTTCTGCTAAAGTGGTTTACACAAGCTAGAGCTTCAAATGTGCCAATAGACGGTACTGTGGCATAATTCGGTGCATGAAACATGCGTATCGTAAGAGGCTGGTACAGAAAAGGTTGGCTGCACTGAAATCGACAAGAAAAATCACCGTCTTAGATTCCATGCATTTTATTAGAACTGGTTGGGATTGTGTGACGCAAGATACCATTAGGAACTGCTTTAATAAAGCCGGTTTTTGCCGAGTTCTTGGTGATGAAATTACGCAGGAAGACGAGTTTTCCGAGAGTGAAGAATGGCGCCAAATAGCAGACGATGCCGACGTGTCTTTCGAAAACTATGTAAACATTGACAATGAAATTCCAGTGTGTGAAACAGCGACGATAGATGAAATACTTGAACAAGTGAAAGATGAACCAGATCCTGAGCCAGTACCTACAGTGTCAGAAGCCATGCAGGCAATGGACATAGTGAAGCGATATGTGTGCAGTTTCGAAGTTGATGATGATGTAATGACTTTACTAAACAAGATGGACAGTAAAATTTTGGCATTAAAACCAACAAAGCAATCAACTATCGATATGTATTTCAAACCAATGTAAATAGTGTCTATATTTCACATCCGTTTTTGAGGTAAGATGTATTATTAGATTTTATTACATAAATATGTTCTTAAGTTGCAGATTATGTATTTTCGTTAACACGTTTTCCCGTCTATGACGTCCAAATCCTTGGGTCCCCGCAAAAACGTACTAACGAGATTTTACTGTATATATATTGCATCATGAAATATTGAGACAGGAAAGGTATAGAACTGCACATTTTATTGCGGTTATGAGAACTCATTGCTAAAGGTAATGGATGTATACTAACTGTTAAGAGATTACAAAATATGATTTTCGTCCGCTATTGAGCTAACGCTGACAGTATCTTGTCAATTACCAACTGTATACGTGACTGCCATTCTCTTACATATATACAGTAGAATCTCGTTAGTACGTTTTCGCAGGGACCTAAGGATTTGGACGTCATAGGCAGGAAAACGTTAACGAAAATGCAAAATCTGCAATTTAAGAACATAGGTAATAAAAATCTAATAATTACTACGTCTCCATGGGCAATTTAAATCGATTTTGAGTACAATTTCATACTGAATATGATCCGCTTTTCCATGTTAAATTCAATATGTTTAAATGGATTTGGATACACAAAGCCTGAGAATAAATAATTCAAGCTTTTATTTTGGTCAACTTGGATTTTTTAGGTTATGAATGTTTTTGAGAAAATAAATTACAAATTGTGGAAGCGGCAATAGTGGTTTTGCTGTGTTTTATTACACACGTGATAATTTCTGCTAAAAAAGAAAAAATTATGAGCGTGCATCGTGTTACGAGTACAATAGACGATATTATCTTTGGTGTATACAAGACGATTCGAATACGGAGGTGTTTCCATGCAACAAATTCCGTTCCGGTCCTCTTCTGATCCTATTTTCCAAGAGAAAAGTTTTGTTTTAGTATTTTTCCCTTCTTTAAAAGCAGTTTCAATCAATTTAGGTTTGCTAACAATCGTGTTTAAGGTTGACGGAGGAATGTTTAACTTCCGCACTATATCGACATGTTTTATATTTGGATAGTGATTACATCAAGGATTTTCAGTTTCTCACTGTTGGTTATTTACCTACTACACTTTCTTTTTTTCATTGTAAATGAAAAGTTAAAATACAATCTATGGTTGTTTGGTCATCACTCAACATCAGAAACTATCGTTAGCATTTACCGCGTTTACCACGCCAAGGTAAAGCATTCTCTATCCCGCTCACAGAAATCTTGTCACACAAATATTTAAATGCATGTATGTGATTGGCTGCCGATATCCACCCCGTGACCAAGGATTGACCAAAGTAGCAAATGAGGACGTCAAACTATGAACGTGTTAAACGCCTATTCCCACTGTACCGATCAAGGATTGGCCAAAACACGAATGAGGATGTCAAACTTCAAACGTAGTAAGCGGGACCAGGAAAACACACTAAGCAAACATTATTTATTATATTTGGTGATTTGGTAACGGGACTTTTATAATTCAACGTAATACACGGGAAAACGTGTTAATGAGGAACGTGCTAACGAGATTCCACTGTACAAGAAATGCAGCAATGAATTCCCAGAGGTGCTATCTGAGTACCGAATAAATACTTTAAATAATACAGGAAATATGACAAGGGAACAGTCACTCATAATATGCTACCACACGTATGTTCAGCTCAGGCCAAATCTTGCAATTTAGTCACTTGGTATTCGAGTTCACATGGCAAAGAAAGGTGTGTGTAGTAAGAAACTGTTCAAACATAAAAGCGAAAACCATTAAATGGTGAAAAACAAATGTATTCAACTCGCTATTACAAAAAATAGTGGACACTTGCATTAATGGATATTATGAAACCAATATCCAATTTTACAGGCATTTCAGTGAAAAGTTTAACCAAAGCGCGCAGGGAATATAAACAGACAAAACATAATAGAAGAGGAGAATCAAATGTGGGAATTTGTTTTGTGTGCAACAGTGCTGTGGATAAGTTTGTCAATAACTTTTGAGAATAGTTCTGATACCAATATGGCAGCTGACTCATTTTCAGAGGATCCGGATTTGGGTGCTGCACTTTTGCCCGAGGATTGTGATTAACATAAGTAAAATTTTCCAATTCAAGCTTATAAAATAGATTGTTACTTCAGGTTGCATTTTGAACTATGATTGTCATGCAGGGCACCTTTTTATAGATTGAAACAATGCTCAACTGTAAGTAATATGCAGCAAGCACGTGAGAGGAATAAGCAGCTACTAGGGGCGGAAATTGCGAACTGCTTTCGCACAGATAATACAGAGTTTGTTTACAGTGAGAGGCACTCTGGTTTGGAATGGACCTTAGTTATGATGGGGTAAAAGTAAAGGAGTGTATAACCTTACATTTTGTGCAAATCTTGTCTTGTGCTGATACAGTACAACTTTACTGTAGCTTTCATTCTCTATGCTCAAAACTACTAACACACTTAACCTGCTTCTATCATCGTGTTGCTTAAAATACCTTTTTAATTCAAATTATGAAAATCACATTTTAACTGTTGTTGACAATGTCAAGATATAATTTAATCACTGCACCGGGATCAAGTAGGTAAAAAACAGCTAAGCATGCATTTATTAACCAATAGAAATATTAGAATGCTATGTATGAATACAACATTAAGCAACCTTTCCTGTTACAGCTCACACTTTGCTGATGCATTAGTTAATGCAAAAGCTAGAAATGCCCAATCAAAGCAACATCGAGAGCAAAACTTGCTTCTAATGTACTCCAGCTGCTTTGCACCGTACCCAGACAAGTGACAGTGATAAAAATGAGTATCTCTGCATTCGTTTGGAGTAACCCCACATTGTAAACTTGCACAAATTATGAATTAGTTCTCAAATAATTTAAACTTTATCTTAGATTAGATATGGGAGCTCTGAAGACCTCTACTAATCTGGTCACTGGCACCTCCTTTCCAGAACATAAAGCTTGTGGTGTCAGTTTCATTGGTATAACCTCCAAATACTGAATATCGCACAGAACACTTACACTTTTGACTATTACATTTTTAATATTTTTGTACCTTGTGAAGCAACCAGTCTTGTTTCAATAACAACCTCATTCTTTACATCCCTATATGTAATAATGAATTGCTACACTGTATTTTGTGTTTATCTTGGGTAGTTCCCATATAACTAGAGGCATGTTGATAATATTCTAGGTACTTTTACCATTTTAAATAATTATTTTATCCATCTGCCTGCCATATGTTCTAAATAACCATCAAATCATCTCACTATGATATGCTTCAACTTTATCTTGTTGCCATCATTCATTTACTGGATTACTTCTATAATGTACTGTGTTAAGCTTCTTCGTTCAAAAACATACAGAAGTTTGTTCACGCTGGACGAAATTGTGTCTAGTACCCAAGCAGTAATTTTCCTTTTTATACTCTATTCTCGGAATAATGGCTTATCTCCACATGGAATCGTGGAATAAGTGAATCCATGTTCATTCTCTTGATAGGCTCTTTTCTGGTGTCATACAATGCACTTTAGCACCTAACCATCCAGTAACGTCTAACAGAGTTTTATTCCAAGTTCACAACTGGCTCTTAGTGAAGAGAAACACCAGATCAGACCAACTTTTACAAAAATCTAGTTTTGCTTGCTGCTGAAGGTCAAAAGCCGACTTCAAGCAACCCATTCGACTTGTCAAGCATGAAGGCTTGAGAGCAGGAGAGGGAATAAAGACCAAGTTGACAATTTATGGGGCCTAGGTATAAATATCAAACAACAAGTGTCAAATGTAAAAGACGGTGCACTTATGTGGAGTTAACTTTAGTATTCTTAAGTGCTTATCCATTTTTAAAGATCCCCCCCCCAAATTGCTTCAATGTGTTCAATCCCATTATGGCATAAAATATGGCATCTTGCTTTGTTAAATTTTTACCGATATGCAACATAAGGTATTAATGCCTGAAGGTATTTAACATTACGGTCTACATTGTCCATAGAATACAATCCTAGTAAGTTATGCCAAATTTGTGGATATCCTGTCCAGGGATGGCTAGTGGTGACAGCAGCTGTTAGGCAAGTGGTTTGATGTGCAGAAAACTAGTGGATGCTATTGTTGAGTGCTTGCTGGCAAATTGAGTACTGCAGAAGTGAAATTATGTTGTGTTAGTTTGAATACCAAGAACTTATGAAACAAATTCAAGACTATTTATTTTGCAGCATAGTAGTAGGTTTTTTTTTTGAGGGTGGATTAAGTACAAGGTGGAATTTTCTGCCATTGGTTCAGACAGTGAGCAAATCTATTTGTGAACTTGAATGAGTATTGGTAGGGGATGTGTGGAGTCCACTTTTGGTCACAAACAGCAAGTTTCTTCTCTTTATCATTAGAACAATGAGCAAGCAGAAAGTATACACATCTGTTAAGCATGTGAAGTCTCTCAGAGGAGAAAATAAGGCCATCCAAAATTGAGAAGATTGTAGTCACGTGTCCAAAATACATTGAAAACCATAGTGCATGAATGGCATCCGCCCCCAAAAAAAAATTTCAATGGGACAAAGCCAATGATCACTGAACTATCACCAAGGAAAATACTTGTTGGCAGAAAAGGTGCTAGCAACCGTTTTCCTTGGGAATGAAGAGAGTTGTCCTCAATGTTATAGGGTCACTATGCTAGCCTAGTTCTTGAGGTCACAGGTTCAAACCCAGAGGGCAATGGATTTTTTTTTGGGGGGGGGGGCATAAATGCCCAGCTTTCTTCAGAAGGGAAGTAAAGCCAGTGGTTCTGTGTCAGATTTACGGCACACAAAAGAACCTCAAGCCTGAGAGAACCCTCTAAGCAAAATTTCCAGTCTTTCACGTCCAATATAGAATGGGACACTTAGGGCGGTATTCATAGTTTATTTTGGTCCGGATCAACTTGCTACTTCCAGTGGATTTACAGCAGACAATCTATTTTGTTATTCATAGACCAGGACTTCTGTTGGTCCAGGGATCAAATGCCTTGGTCTACCTCAGAGGGGTACATTAAAGGTGCACCATCTTTACAAAATGGATGACTTTGGGGTGATGGGCATGGCTGCTTGCACAGAATTTGTGAAATGAGACTGAGTGAAACTATCTACCAAAATTAAACATAATTGCAAAGTATGGCAACCTAAACTTCAAAACAAATACAGGTTTAGTAAAGCAAAGGTTAGAAGGCTGATAAAATGGATTCATCCTAACCTATATGACAGACGATAACAGAGACTTGAGTATCTCAATTGATACGATGCTAATAGCACTTCCGCATTATGCAAGAGGATATCGAGAAAACACTCCTGACCTTAGTAAGATGTCAGTAAGCTGCATTACAACTAATGTCTCATGTGCCACTGCTAGATTTACCTTCGTTAAACTGGGATTATAATGCACTTTACGTAACATGACGGGATGTAAGGCGAAGTTAAGAAATTCTGCCAAAGTAAAAGTCTAATTAGGATGCACTTAATGTAACGGGAATGAATTTTGATTGTTCGTTTATTACTTCACGCTGATTGCTTCTAATTGCCATGCCACATTAAACTTGACGTAATGGGAAGGAAAAGTTTGACACTGCCAAATTCTTTAAGTTATGTCAAAGTAAGCCATGTCAAAACAACCCTAAACAGCTCCATTTAATACAATGTATAAGATCTTCACGTTATGTCACGTTGAGTTAAGTTTGAAGTAATTCAGGCTTTACTCAAGTTTTCCTGGCGAGGAGAGGATTACAACTCCCAGAAAGTTTATGATACATCAATTTCCTCAGATAATTATTTCTGTATAATTACTCTCACACAGTACCTATTTAATTATTTGGTCAAGATCCAGGGCGAGATTTTAATCACAGCAAATGTTCCTTCTATTTAAATAAGATTTTATTCTGTAATTTTAAGATTAAAAGTTAATATTCCAGCAAGTTAAATTCTTATTGAAATGATTAATAATGCCATGAAACTGTGTAGCTAGTGGACAAGAACATTTCCAAAAAGGGAGGGGTGGCAATAGGTTAGTATCATGCACAAAACTGTATGTATTATTTGCCTCCACGCCGCCTCGTTTTTTGTATTTGTCATAACCAATTTGTTTTCAGTAATATCCATTTTTTCTATTAAGGAAAACAGGCATTTTCCTCTGACCGTTTTAATGCACACTTCTTGATTATCTCCATTTTTTGCTGAGGGCAAGGAATGAGCACTGAACCTATGAAAAAACAGCTGCGAAATGACCATAGGAAGTTAAAAACTAGGGAGTAAAAATGGTTAGTTTACTACTCTATGGAAGTCGCGCATGTGCAGAACTACCTTTCTCCGTCTGTAACATTCTCTCCTTTTCTTAGTCAGACTTTATTGTCTATGAATAATAAAAACTTGGTGGGCCTTTCGTCTGGACCAAATGAGTTTGGAGATACTCCAGACCTATGTGAAATCTATGAATATGGCCCTTAAGAACCATAGTAGTTAAAGAGCATCCCTAAATAAAACTTAATTTAACTGAAAAGAGCATTCTAATGGGCTTTTTATGTTGTCTACCACCGCAGGCTTATTTGATGCAAAAGCTGCCTATAGCACTCTTCTGAAAATCTTTTTTCTCCAAAACAAAAAAACATCTGCTTGAACATACAAAAAGCTACGAGAGATTCACCGACAACTCTGGAACATCCTCCTGCAACTTATTTGTTCAGACCACATATGGAGCCCCTGGGGTGGGATTCAATGGTGCAAGAATGGAAGAGTTTGTATACCACTGGCTGCAGAACATTCCCTCTTCAAGTAAGGAATTTGTTGAGAAGTGTATTTTGAAATCAGGAGACAATGTAGAAAGATAATATACTATTGCTATAACTTTTGATTGGTTCAATAAATTATTTAAACAAAATTCTGGTTTATCTTTGATCCATCCTGTTACATTGATATTGAAGCAGGAATAAATTAGTATCTTAGCTTCATTACCCTCATATTCAGATATATTTATAATTTATTTTATAGAATTTCCTTACCTAACACATCATTGTCGCCATAATGCAGAAGCCTATTCAAAGCAGGAAGACAAAGTTTCACAATATCAAATGGTGGTGGTGGGTTCTTGTTGCGGCACAAGTTTGATATCGTCCAAACTATGTTTCTTACAAATGAAACCTGGAAAAGATAAAGCATAATTATAGGTAGGAATTGTAGACCGACTTCCATCAATTTCAATAACTGTACAGTTATAAATAATGAAATATTTTTGTGAGCAAGTTAATATCCACTTACATTAGTATCTGGTTTTATCAGCTCCAATATAGCTGGCATGGCATCAAAATTCAATACTAGGTCACGTGTTGTTGGTCCATCTCCAGCAATGTTTCCAACAGCCCAAACAGCTTGTTCTGCCACATGCATGTAGGGCGACCTGAGTAGATGGATCAGCTTTGGTACTGCACCATGCTTTACAACAATGTTTGTCTGTTCTGACGTTCCAGAGGCAATGTTTGTGAGGGCCCAAGATGCTTCAAACTGTAATGATGGGCTGGAAAAAAAAAACAGACTAAATGAGCACATTTGTAACATGTGTTAAAGACTGTCTCATCTTTGTTGTAAAACTTTTAAACCTAGAACCTCAAATCATGACATCTGTGCCGAGTCTTCTGCTCTGAGTGCATTGAATTTACTGTATTATTTGTGTACAAGAGTATAGCCACTTTTTAAAAATCTAACATGAAAAATGTTAAGAGTTTCAAAAGCAAACTGAAAATCTGTTCTTTGCTAAAAAGTTGAACCCACATCCTCCTTTCTGTAAACTGCCATGCTCTTGTACAAAGTTGGTTAATCAAATGTTCATGTAATAAATCAAGTTATTTTCTAGCAGTTCTTAGCATACACGTACATAGTTCATGTAAACTTAATTATGCAAAATATTCAACCTATTGCTTGCATTTTATTCTAAAGAGGAAGATAATACAAAGTCTAAAAAAACATCTGGACAATAGATTTTGTCACTAAATCATTAGGACTCCTATTTTAACCTGTACCAGCCGATTTGTTTTTATTAAAAAAAAAAAAAAATCCCAAGCACTTTATACAACAAAATGAATTCTATAACAGTAGTCAAGGTAATTCCACTAATATTAGCCAAGTTCAGCAGCACACAAAGAAATATGTTCTACCGCAATAGCAGCTTTGTCAATATTTCACATATGCACACTATGAAGTTATTAGATAGTTTTACTTACTTATCAAATCTGGAGAGGAACTCTATACATCTTGGCACAACACCAGCATTGATCATATCATCAATGGGAGGATTGCGTTCACGGCTTAAAGTTTTCCTGGCTGCTTGAGTTGCTGCAAGCTGACGGCAAGGATCATCACATCCCATGCCTGTAATTTTAACAATTTAAATAAATTCAGCACTTTTGCTCAACTATAAAATACATCAGTTGTTTCAGAGGATAATCTTATCTAAACTGTGTCCAGCAGGAGAACAAAGTAGACAAACAAAACCACATGACTCTCGATTACAGCATGCATTCATAGTTATGTGATGTTTCCGCTCTCTAAATAAGTTTCCTGGAAAATACAACTGGGTTCTGAAAACTCGCTTTGTGTTTGCTAAAGCACAAAATATTGAGAACCAACCATAGCTAAATTATAAAAACATGCAGTTTATTGAATTTCTAACAAAAATAATTCATACAGCATGCACAACTGCTTGCTAAAATGGAATGATGCAAAAAGAAACAATTTGAAAGTTAATAACAGAACAAGTTAATGTTACCAAGTGTAAGCACGGAAAACTGCTACAAAGTGACAAAAACACAATAATACTGAATGTATTTAACAAGTTTTGCGAAAGTATCTAGAACTTGCTATAAATGCAATGGTGAAATTAACATCCAAGTTTACTGGTGTGTCAGCTACAAGCATTTACAGTGTCTGTAAAGAAAAGTCCAATGCTGGTGAGGTTAGAAGCCCCAGCAAGAAGAGACCACACTCCAGGCAAGCGTTAGATATGTGCAACAATTTTGCAAGGTTAGCATACATTAAGGCACTTTATGTATTTATTTCCATAATGCTATACAAAAATTTTACAATTTTTAATACATTACTTTGAGTTGCTATTTTTTTTCTTAGTGCATGCATTTTAACACCATGGTTATTTATGCATGGTGGGTCAAATTCATATTGCTTTATTTTTCTAAACCATTTTTCTCTTACTCTCCCCATATATTCTCCTGTTCTTTTTATATCCAACTCCTTTTGTATTTTCATTATGCTAACTTTTAAACCTTCTTTGTTAACATTTTCCCATTCTTTAGGTAAAAATGGATCTCTCCACAACTTAGTTTCTTCACATTCAATTATATAATGCAAATCATCATGTCTCTCCACAAAGAGGACACCTATCCAAATTTGCTCCCTTCCTATATCCTCTTAGCCTATGTGCACTTAATCTAGACCAGGCCCACCCTTCTCTCGCTAACCTATTACCTACATCCACATACTTCTCCCTTCCCCAGTCCACCTTTACTTGTCTATATAGTTCCAAACTTCCTTCCAGACTTTGAAATAATTCTTGTTTCTCTATATCTTCCTCTCTGTTCACTTCTTTCGAGAAACCTTTAACTAACCCCTCTCTCTCCTCCCATAAGTTACCCATTTCTATTTCCTGTAAAATTCTTATTCCTTGAACCCAGTTCATCCCAGCACTGGATTTTTCTTGGATTATTAAATATTGCCTCAAGATATTGCTCGTCCAATGATTTCAATCTATGCCAATAGATTCCTGCTGGACACTTTATAGCCCAATTCTCTTATACATGAAATTGCCAAGTTACAACTGTCATTTCTCAATGATATAGCAAAAGAGAGCAATAGCTTTTAGGAAAATGCATAAAGGCACCCATAAAAATCAGTACTAGGAAATGTTTACAATCCCAAACTGAACGCGAGGTTTTCCTTAGCATTACAGATAATACACTTCTGCATTTAAGGCAAGGATTTGCAGAGAAATATTTTAAATTTACGAAAAATAGTTTTCCAAATTTTGGTTCAAAACATCTTAGTTTTCAAAAAATTCTGTTTTTGGCCACATTACTATTATAAGGTAGATATACTGTGCCAGAAGTTTAATGATAATTAGCCCAGTAGGCTGTTTACTTGTACCAGCTTTCTCGTATTTCAAATTCTCAGCACTTTGATCTACATTACAATTTTTGAAAAAGTTTTGTAATTTTACCATTTTTTTCATGTAATGAACAATGAGAATTCCGAGTATATGAAAGGTTTTAAATGCTATAATGAGATGGTTTCATATTAATTTATATATTTTTATTCTAATCTTCAGTCAAGTTATTTATAGGATATCAATTAAACATTCAATTAATCTAACATATTTTAAAACAATATGGTTCAAAACACTGGTTAATTATAGTTGCAGCTCAGGTTGCTTCAATTGACAATTTTCCCAGAGCTTTTAAAAGGGTTTAAGTGATAAATGATATCTCCCACATTGCTCATGTATTGTGTGTTTACAATAGAATTTGGATACCTTATTTCACTGGGCGATGCAACATTTTAGTTCTATAGGGCAAGGGGAGAAGAGGTTCCAACAAATAGCTTTTTTTTTTATAATACTTATCTTGGCAATTTCAATAGCTTTATCTTTATTATAGCAGAATGTGTATCACAAAACAGCCTATTGAGACGTATAGGTTGCATTTTTAAAAATGTGACACATTCATATGACATTTCTATAATGACAAATTAACACATTAACATAAATTAACAATTAACACATTTTCATTACATATTGTACCACTAATTCAGAAAGCGATTCTTTTATCCCCGTTATGCAACTCAATATATTTTTACCTAGAGATTGTTTCAAATTAAGGTGGTTTCACCATGCAGAAAAGCAAGAACTGCAAACTCAAGGATGTAAATAGGCAAGGCTTAGTACTTAACCAAAATAATCCAGAAAGCAATGTGATTTAGCATTTAATTACTTCATTGGCTAGTGTAGGCAAATATGTTATAATTTCACTGAAAATGACTGCTAGCAAACCAACAAAACTTCTGACATCGCTTATTTTATTTTAATAAAAAAAAAAATGTCATTTTCCTTGTTTCAAGATCTGCATTCTAAACGTGATCTGTTAGTTTCAGGAAACCATATAATACTGATATTTTACAAATCAGAGTGCTGTCTTAAAAAAAAAAAACCAGTATATGCCACATGTGTTATTTTATTTTGCTCGTGGATTGCAAAACAAAACAATATGTTTAGCCCTTATATTATAATCTAGCATTAAACTAGGTTCGAAAGGAATGTAAAGGGTTCTTTCCTATACCGAAACATTCCTAGCTAGTTTTCATTTTATTCTCTCCACCCCCCCCCCCCCCCAAGGATCTGTTAGATCTTGCCTTTCCTATGGTATGTCAGTGTTGCATTCCTGTTTTTCTTTCCCAAGACCAATGAAATCCAAGTAATCCATGAACATGCCAAAATATCTTTCGCCAAATACAAGAGCATTTGCAATCAAGCTGTGAGTAAACTCTAATCTACATTTGTGCTCCATTTACTTCCATAGTAACATACATGACAGTACACACTGAAATTTACTTCTGGAAAATTGGAAAGGAGTGAAATACTTCAGTAGTAGTTTACTCGTATGGAAGTCACCGAGTTTTGACTTTAATAGTTTGCTACAGAATTAGAGCTTACTCTAGGTTGGTGCATGCAGTCCATTACGTAGGCTTCTTAAAACAAAATTTCAACTACAAAGTGTAGGAGATTCATTGCAAAAATCAAATGTTAAAAATGTCATGACCACGAGTACTATTAGCATCCCTTCTCCCACCCACACAAGGAAAATCAGGTAGTATTTTGGAGCTCAAGTTAAATTCTGAAATCTGGGACCTAGCACCAGGTGTTTATTAGTATGTCTACCTATGCAATATTTATAAGTTTAAGCTATTGCATGCAAAAGATTAAGTGAAACTCTTGGCTTCTATGCCCCAATCCGATTGATTGGGACAAGATACTAGCACAACGTTTAATGTCTTATTCTTCCTAACCTGGTGGAGGATATTACCATTTCGTAAGTCAAAGATTACACCTAAGACATTGATTTTGGTGCTTTGAATTGGTCAAATGTACCCTGCAAGTGCTTATACCAGTCAGTCAGCAGTTACATGTGACTTAACACTGTTTGCAGATTCATAGGAGTGCAGAGAAAAGGGAAGAGCAGACCGGCTCTTACCACCACATAGGTACAAACTACATCCTTAGTATTTCACTGAAATGAACTTTGCCTTTTCCCTTGCCTCACTTGCCCTATATTTCTTATGGAGTTCCTAGCCAAGAACACAGATACTTTGTTGCATTTGATTGACAAACGCTACGCTGACTTGCCTTCTGTATGCAAGATTTTACACAAATAAATTGGTGGGAACCTGTTGGTAATGTAATAAAATTGGAATACTTTTACACTAGCATTTGCTTTATTAACAGGGGATCAATTTTTAATGGTTATAACTTTAAAATGTGCATGTTGCCCAGCAATCAGAGTGCAGTTCTTCAGCAGTGTCATGCAGTACTATACTTGCCAACTTCCTGAAACTCATAAATCCTCTCATCCTGCAAAACTATTTTGCAATGACATGAAATTTAGAATGTGCAAAATGTACAGTGCAGCAATTTCACAATTATATGGAAAATAAAGACAATTCCATTTTATAAGAGTCCTTGAACATCTGTTAGTACCACTTTGTCACATGCTGAAATTCTTCCTGGTAACACCATAAAGACCTATTAAAGCAAAGAACACCACTCCCTAGGCTATAGATATATTTCAAGTCCAAGTTTTATGCTTCATAACATGAATTTTAATCAAAAACTGTCAAAGAAAATGTGAAACTTAGATCCCACAGCTATATAACACAAATAAACATAATTCATGTTCATTATTGGACGTTTGTGCACATTTACTGCTCAACATTACTTTTGGTGCAATAACATTTTAAATCTACATGCTGCACCTTTAGTTACAGCCCAATGAAGGTAGACTATGATCTTGATGGATACACACAGGCAAGTTCTGGCTTAGAACGACATCCAGTAGCCATTAGCATGGTACATTTAGTCGATAATCTTAAGATAGAATAAAATGGAATAGAATTTAAAGCTTTGTCATGTCTGTGGTGAAAATCTAACACTTTGAATCTGCACACAAAGCTGTAAAAAAACATTTACACTCCTATACACTTTAGGAATTAAAAGTTGGGAATGCTGTACTATTCATAAATTAAAGGTTGTGAATATAATACATTGATTATTTTTTTTCAACCTCTTATAGATAGCCTTGCCACAAAACAATCTTATTTGCCTCTAAAGTTAATTCTGCTTGGGCATATTGACTGCTTATGTTCACCCAGTACATAATAACTAAGGTTTCTATATTTCTAAACATGTTTGCCCCCCCCCCAAAAAAAAATTTGCAGTTTGCACTTTCAGATTAGCACTTCACACTAAATTACCCTGCTTCCAAATATTTATGTTCTGCAACTCTTGTACCATTCCTAGAGTTGAAAAAATGTATCCATATGTTTACCTTCAATAATTTCATCTATGGTCATAGATACTGGTGACTGACTATTTTCCTGAAGAGGAAGGGAATCCTGCTGGTCAATATTACGTTTCTTAAGCAACTGATCATCTTTACGGGCTTTACGCAGTTCCACACTCACTTCTGTGCGTCTCCGTCTCATCTCCTGTAACAAACATTCAATATATATGCCAGGATAGCTCAAATTATTCTCTTAGAATGTTAACTGAAGCCAGCATAACTGGCTATCAGAATGAGTTTCCTAAGGACATTGCTCAAAAACTGATGAAGGCTGCAAGTGCATTAAAAATTGAGCTTTTAACAGCTTGGATATTACAAGCAACATGGATGCAGGAAAGGTAATGAAGAGACTAGAATTCCACGTAAATGCACGTTTTTACAGGAATATAGGACTCGATACTTATCCATTCCATTACTTTTTCTAAGCATATTTGCACATTTTGGCCTTTTTTTGGGGGGAATAAAAATCATGCATAATGCATATTTAAGAATTTTTATCTTAATCATGCATACAAACACACAATATTTATCTTAGATATGCGTTTTAATGGATATGATAGGAACCCAAGCTTCAATTTTTAGGTCTTATTTTCGCTTCAGTAATCAGGATTAAAAATGAAAATTAAAAAAAGTTTCCCTATAAACTGTGTGTCAGACTGATTTATTAAGTTGGATATTTTGAAAGATGAAATAAAGAGAGTTCAAGGAAGCTGCCGACATAATTTAGGTCTAAAGCATGCTATTTCAGGAGGTGGGCTGTTATCGAATATAAAGCTGGTTAGTTATAATTCTGAATAGGAAAACTGCCACTGATTCTACGGTTAACCTTTGGAACCAGCCTTCAGTTCAACCTTCAGGCAGGCTGTAAATATAAGTCATTCCAAACCTAATGACTCCAATTTTTTGGTGTAGACCGAGTGTCCGAGCCAGATGTGTTGGTGTAGTATTTAATTGTTGAACCTCCCTGCTAGTGTCCTCTTATTTTCATTGTCCTGCAAAGATAGCAGCAAAGAAGTGTTCCAAAATGGCAACCGACATCGAAGTGCATACAAAGAGATGTGCGATTGAATTCCTTACTGCTGAACAAATTCACTAATTGAATCCATCGATGCTTGCTAAAGATGTATGGAGACGACAAATTTGAGTAATGCGAGGCAGTGGGTACAGCATTTCAGTAGTGATGGAAAGGACATGCAACAAGCCATGCCCCAGTTGACCCTGCTCAGGTGCCACCGCCCATAAGAACAGCAGATTGCAACCAAGGAATTTTGTGCAGAGCTGAATGTCGGCTGTAATGCCTTAAGACAAGATGTTATGCAACTTTCAATTATAGCAAAGTGTGCAAGATAGGTCCTGCAGATTCTTACACAAGACGATTAAAAAAACTTTGTCAGACCTACTGGACCAATATGAGGCTGAAGGTGACAATTTTCTGAACTTAATCACCAGAGATGAAATGTGGTGTTGCCTTGCCAGTACAAGCCAGAATCCAAACAACAGTCCATGGAGTGGCACTTCAACAATGTAGTAGTTAAAGGACACAGCCACCTGCAGGCAAAGTAATGTGCACAGTCTTTTGGGATAGGCAGGGTGTGTTTTTTTTGGATGCCTTGGAACCTAGAGCAAATGTCAATTCAGAATGCTACAAGATGATACTGACTAGGCTGAAAATTTCCAGAGTCATGCCAGAGAAGAAACTGCCGCTTGCAACATGATAATGCTAAGCCCCAAACCAGTTTTGCAACTATGGAACTCATTGCCAAATTTGGCTAGACTGTCCTATCACATCCATCGTACAGTCCTGATTTAGCACTTTCACTTTGAACCTATGAAAGATGCACTATGTGGCCACATTTTCCAGACTCAGATGTGGTCATCACAACTGCAAGACATGGCTAGCCTCAGCTGGTTCAGATTTTTTACAAGCGCTGCATGCAGGCTCTTGTTTATCGTTGGCAAAAGTGCATAATGAATGGTGGCAACTATGTGGAAAAATGACAGTATGCAAACAAAATCTTGCTCTAGTTAACTGTGTTATTGTGCTTTCTGTATGTTTTCATGAAAATAAATGGGAGGCATTGCTTTCAGAATGATGCAACATCTACTTCCTTTCTCCTGTATTAGTAAATAACAATTTAGATTCTACTAGAATAATTCACTAAACAGCCTTTGCATTGTGGAGTCTCATAAGTGGTTAATGTGTTTATTCTGTGTGTTAAGGTGGTTCTTATATGCCTCCAATTAAAGCTTCCAAAAGTGTAGTGTTTGCACAGTGAATTTAATGAAAGAATTTCATTAAATCATTGGGGATGTTATATTCTGCGGCTGTTTGAGTAAAGAGGTAATCACTGCTATTCTATTTCCATATATTTGCTATTGCAGCTCTTCCCCTTTAAAATAAATGTTTATTTAATATCTATGCACCCAAAAGGTTTAAGTTCAGATATGTACTAAATTTAAAGTCAACCAGTAAGTTACATCTGTTTCACATACTGCTACAAACACAAACAAAAATGAAAGTGCATTTAAGCTTTTATTGCTGCATACATATTTAATAGTTTGATAGTGCATGCATGCATATTTTGGGATTTTATAGAGCATGAAATTTTCATCTCTATACTCTATCCATCAAGAAATAAAAGTGAGAAAATGAGTGTTTTGACCACAGTGCACCTAATTCACAATTTGTCTGATGCTTAAGCCCTTGAAATAGTCCCCAGAAAAATACCAAAGCTGAGGTCCAATACACTTAAAGTTTTCCTAAAACACAAAATATTTAAGCATAGCTCAACTATAAAATCAGTTTATTAAACTTCTAAATAGAATAACTCATTCTGCATGCGCAACTGGCAGCCAAGAAAGGGCATGGATTGATAAAATATGCGACGGTATTATGTTTACGTAATATGTCTTTACATAATGTTGTTAAAACTTGAAGATCTTATGTTGTGCTGCTTTTGTTTTGTTTGGTTACATAATTTTTAACTGCCCCACGTATGGGAGCCAATTTATAATAACATTATTGTAGCCCCACGTTATGGTAGCCAATTTGCGACGGTATTATTTATATATGTTTATGCTTGTGATGTTTATGTATGTGTCTTTACTTCACGCGTTGCCATCTTGTGACGTCATTCATTTGTTTGGTTTGTAGCTCCATCTGGCGTTAGCAATTTGCGGTTCCTAGTATCAGTTTTTGAAATAATTCATTTCAAATGTCCTCCGGCTAGCTATTATCCTGTTGGCTTGGGCACGTATCTCTATACAGGTTGTGAAACGGAAAGGAATCTTTTATCCAAAAAATTACACTGATGAAGAAATTTGTTTTACACATTTATACATTGATCTTAACACTCGCCATACTGAAACTGTTATAACAACTTCTTACTGATAATTCTTTTAATCCACGTACTTCAATCTTTTGTATATTTAACTTTACCATACTTTAGATCTTTCATAATTCTGCTGCGCGTAACTTGTGAATCTATATCCGATGTATGACTAACTAATACTTTCGACGAACTGACTGACTGAAGACGACGTGTAGTGTACACAGATTTTTGATGAACTGGGGACAAGCTACCTCGAACCTACCCTATTTATACGCCTGCATCAAGATACGCCTAAAGATTATAACTGAGCTGCAATTGGCTAATAAAATGCGCCAACATTAGCGTCTATTTTAATATCCAATGAAAACCACGAATACATATTACTTTTAGGGAGAAAATATTCCAGAAGTTTCTACCGAAAACGCATCAACATTACGTAACTTCCTTGTTTCCAATAATGATAAACAGCTCACCCCCCTCTCTGCATTATTGCACTATTATTGACAGTTTCAGTAAGGCCTTATAAATTTACTTCCCAACAATATTTACAATTAATAAACATCTGAAATCAATGTCACATAAAAATGCATATTCATATTACAATCATTATTTACATTTAAGTAATTTATGATACAAATTACTGCATCATATGCCCCACTAGAAACATAATTATAAATATTTACAACTTGTTTGGAAATTTTATAATTGTGTTTTTAGTCTCCTAAATCTTGGAACACACGCTATCACTTTCACTTTACACTTCACACGCATTTAACACACGACATATGTTTTTTTTTTTTTTATCTCGCCACTACTTACTGGCTCTGGTTGAATATGTTTAAACTTTAATCTGACATTACAATTTTTTTTTTTTTAATATGTATATAGCAAATACTGTACCCTGAATTATTTAATTAATGTTACAAAGTTGTTTACTTTTTTTAAGTTGTTGACAAAAATTTATACATATAAGATTTTTGTAATTGTTTAACATTTTTACCAAAATATTCACCCTCTGCACAAATATTTACATCTCTTAAATCTAGGCACTGTTTCACATGTTCTATTTACTACATAAAGATTTGTTTTTAATTATATTTACCAATTTTTGTTATTTTGTACTTTATCTTAATATCATATTAAGTTTCAATCTTTGCATTCTTAATTTTCAAATGTTGTTACAGTTACTAAAAATTTAATTATTATTATTATTTTTTTTTTTTTTTAAACATTTCTCTTTTTTTTTATAATTTATTTCTCTTTTCAAATGACATATATAAATAGTTAACCCTCTTACGTTCCAATACATTTCTCTGCAAGTCATCTTTAATTATCCAGCATTTACTTTACATCTCATTGTTATTTACCCTCCTGGATCAAATTGTGTGTGGCTAAACATTACTCGTAGCCGTATCCTAACCTTCCAATTATTGTTCATGAATAGCCTCTTTTATTCATTTGAAATTTCATCACATAACATTTGAAAACAATCTAAAGTTTCTTGAACAACAAATCTTTTAACAACTGTTATTTTCAATTCTTTTACTATCTCTTTAATTTGAAAGTACTGACAAATCTGTACTAAACTGGAGTTTTCAATTTGAACATCTTGGTACAATTTATTTCTTTGCATTACTGACTCCTTCTGTATTTCTGATATCTCCCCTCTGAAATTAACCTGCGTCTGATTCACATCTACATTCATAACCTCTTTCATCTCTTATCTCACTTGAAATATTACTCATCCCACTACCTGATTCTGTACATTCTACATTAACATGTTTACTTTTAGTGTTAACCTCACTTTTTTTGTTATCTATTTCCCTGCTCATGTCTAACATTTTCTTTGAAACTTCTCCTATCTCACTTGCTATTACTTCCTCATTTTCATCTCTCATTTCTGGCATACTACTATCTAGCTTCGTAACTTTCTTTTCAATTTCTTCACTGCTTTGATCTACTTTTTGCTTTAATATTTCATTACTCCTACCAATATTTTCAATTGATTTCCTGTTTTGTTCTAAGCTCTTACCAATATCTTCCCTCAATTCCCTATTATTCTTTTGCATATCTTCCCTTAATTTATCATTACTCTTAACAATATCTTTCAGCATTTCCATCATCATACTAGCATCAAAATTAACATTTCCTGCTATTCTATTCTCACTTTCTGCACTAACATTTTCATCCTCAAATCCTAAAAAGTTTGGGCTATTTTCTGTAACCTGTATTGAATTACAGCTAACTGTTACATTATCTCCCTCCATAATTATTTCTTCTGTATTATTAGTAGCCATTGTTTTCTTTATCCTACCACTCCTTAAGTACATTTGTAGGTTACAATTTTGTTTTCTAAAAAAAAATTACGATACTCTAACCTTTGTGATGCTGTCTGTTGCTGTTACATTGATGTCCAGCTTTCTGCCCCTCTCTCCTAGGTTATATGTCGCTTCTGCGTTGTGTTATGATGAGTCCACGTCGTTTTGTTGTCCTGTAGTTTGGAATCTGCGTCTTGTAGATCATTTCACTGCTACATTCGTTCCACGTCCTGGTTCCTTTCCTGGTCACTCTGCTACTTTCCTGGTTACTTTGCTTCTTTCCTGGTCATCGTGTTCCTTTCCTGGTTATCGTGCCCCACGTTCTGGGTGCCATTTTGCGAGTAGTAACATTATTTACGTAATATGTTTTTGCGTAAATTATTAGAACTTGAAGATCTCATATTGTGCTGCTTTTGTTTTGTTTGATTACATAATTTTAACTGCCCCACGTTGGGCGCCAATTTGCGGCGGTATTATGTTTGCGTAATATGTCTTTACGTAATGTTGTTAAAACTTGAAGATCTTATGTTGTGCTGCTTTTGTTTTGTTACATAATTTTTAACTGCCCCACTTATGGGAGCCAATTTATAATAACATTATTGTAGCCCCACGTTATGGTAGCCAATTTGCGACAGTATTATTTATATATGTTTATGCTTGTGATGTTTATGTATGTGTCTTTACTTCACGCGTTGCCATCTTGTGACGTCATTCATTTGTTTGGTTTGTAGCTCCATCTGGCGTTAGCAATTTGCGGTTCCTAGTATCAGTTTTTGAAATAATTCATTTCAAATGTCCTCCGGCTAGCTATTATCCTGTTGGCTTGGGCACGTATCTCTATACAGGTTGTGAAACGGAAAGGAATCTTTTATCCAAAAAATTACACTGATGAAGAAATTTGTTTTACACATTTATTGTCGAACACGTGAACTATCACATTTATACATTGATCTTAACACTCGCCATACTGAAACTGTTATAACAACTTCTTACTGATAATTCTTTTAATCCACGTACTTCAATCTTTTGTATATTTAACTTTACCATACTTTAGATCTTTCATAATTCTGCTGCGCGTAACTTGTGAATCTATATCCGATGTATGACTAACTAATACTTTCGACGAACTGACTGACTGAAGACGACGTGTAGTGTACACAGATTTTTGATGAACTGGGGACAAGCTACCTCGAACCTACCCTATTTATACGCCTGCATCAAGATACGCCTAAAGATTATAACTGAGCTGCAATTGGCTAATAAAACGCGCCAACATTAGCGTCTATTTTAATATCCAATGAAAACCACGAATACATATTGCTTTTAGGGAGAAAATATTCCAGAAGTTTCTACTGAAAACACGTCAACATTACGTAACTTCCTTGTTTCCAATAATGATAAACAGCTCACCCCCCCTCTCTGCATTATTGAGCTATTATTGACAGTTTCAGTAAGGCCTTATAAATTTACTTCCCAACAATATTTACAATTAATAAACATCTGAAATCAATGTCACATAAAAATGCATATTCATATTACAATCATTATTTACATTTAAGTAATTTATGATACAAATTACTGCATCAAATAATAAGTTACATCTGCCATAAAATAAAAACTAAAAAAACAAGTACTACTTGGACGAGACCTGGGTTCGTGAAGGACACTGCAAAGCATGGACTGACAACAGTAAAAAAGCAGATTTCATTGGGTTTAAGTGCAGGGCTTAAAAATCCCATGGGGAGGGGTAAGAACCTGATAGTGGTGCACAAAGTGAAGATGGATTTGTCATGAAATGGACACGTTTTTGTTTTTTTAAACGGTTCGGAAAGGTTCTTTCCAAATTACACCCAAATAGCATCATGATAGGACATGCTCCCTACCACAGCACGAGGTTATAAAGTATACCAATCCAATCTTGAAGAAACAGTGACACCTTGGCTACAAAGTATAAACAGCTTTTGATGATCTGGTTAAAGCATTGGCGAAGTCTAATGCTAAACTATATGAAAAATATGTAATTAACGAAATAGCTAAACTTGAGATCACACTGTACTTCAACTGTCACCTTATTAATGTTGAAAGATTAGGTTGACAGAAACACCACCACCTTCCAACTCCTGGATGTGTATGTGCTCCTTGGACAACATTCCACATTGTAACACCTGATAACTGGAGTGCTTGTGTCTAACATACAATTAGAGAACCGAAAAATTGGGACTAAGGGTATTATTGATGTCTTAGAGGAAAAATCAGTTCACAGCTAGGGGATAATGAATCAAGGGACACACACATCCAATCTGGAGGGTTAGAACCAATGTCCAGCTCAGATTAGTGGAATACTGATCATGTAAGTAGGAACTAATTACCAAGCCTAGTGTGCTACATGTTTAAAGGTATGATCAAATGTGTCCTTTAAATGGTAAAAACACATGTTATATTTAATGTTACGAGAGCATGTGTTCTGTGGGCATTGTCACTGCAAATGTACCTTACTAGCTAGAAGAGAGGTTGCCATGGAAACCACAGGAAACGTGTGCCTCCAGTAATTGCTAAGTTGTTTTCTGTTTAGAACATTCTGTAGTCAGTCAGTTCACTTAAGTGGGTTGAAGTGGAAAATTTGAGAGCTAGATATAGGATAAATCCTAGGGTGTTCAGGTACAAGAACATCTGAGAAAGTAGTTTCAATTTTACCAAGACATTTTGAAGTTTGAAGTACAATATAATAACTAAAACAAAAGGAATTATTCCTTAAATTTAAGTTATTTTTTGAAATATAAACAAAAGATAAAATTATTTAAATTTAAAGAATAAGAGGCAATTGAAGCAGTTATATGTTAACTGTTACGGTATTACTTATGTTATTACTTGTGATGTTTGTGTATGTGTTTACTTCATGTGAAGCCATCTTGTGAAGTCATTCATTTGTTCGGTTTGTAGCTCCATCTGGTGTTAGCAATTTGCGGCAGTATTAGTTTTTGTTTGAAAGAATTTTAATTTTATTTTTTATTTAATTCTGTTTCACTGTCCTCCGGCTAGCTATTATTTCTCGGTCGAACATGTTTCTTGATCAGGGTGTGTAAACGGAAAGGAATCTTTTATCCAAATATAACACTGATTAAGAAGTTTGTTTTACACATTTATTGTCGAACACGTTAACTATCACATTTATACATTGATCTTAATACTCGCCAAACTGAAACTGTTATAATAACTTCTTACTGATCACTCTTAATTTGCGTACTTCAACTTTTTGTATAATTAACCTTACAACACTTTAGATTATTCATAATTCTGCTGTGCGTAACTTGTGAATCGATACCCGACGTTTGCCGTACAAATACTTTCGACGAACTGACTGACGACGTGTAGTGTACACAGATTTTTGATGAACTGACGGACTTTACCTCCAACCTACTGCTTTTATACCCATACACTCCGATATGCCTAAAGATTATAACTGAACTGCAATTGGCTAATAAAACGCGCCAACATTAGCGTCTATTTTTATATCCAATGAAAATTATGAATACATATTCTCTAGGGAAACATTCCAGAAGATTCTCAACGGAAAAATGTGCCAACATTACGCAACTTCCTCGTTTCCAATAATGATAAACAGCTCACCCCCCCTCGCTGCATTATTGCACGCTATTATTGTCAGTTTCAGTAAGGCCGTATAAACTTACTTCTCAACAATAATTACAATCAATAAACATCTTAAATCAATGTCACATAAAAATGCATATTCATATTACAATCATTATTTACATTTAAGTAATTTGTGATACAAATTACTGCATCATAACAAACACTTTCCTGATATATTGTGTGTGACAGATTTGTTATTTGCCCAGCTATGTTCCTTAACATAATGTTTGTTATTATATTTATTCACTTCAATCTGCATGTGTCTGGTATGAGGTAGCAAATATCAAGGCAAAATTTAAAGTCTACATGGCCAACCTTTACATTAAGTGTTAATAAAGAAAATATTTTACCTTTTGTTTAAAACCACATACCAAGGTGGTTGATATATTGACAAGGAGATAACCTGCATATATAAGCATATTTTCAGGAGAGAAGCTATCACTCCTCCTTAGTATTTCATACATCTATAACCTCAGTCTTCCTCAATATTCCAGACATATATAACCTTCACCATTAAGTCATTGTATCATGTATAATTAGTCGGCCTGTTTTTAACTTCACTGTTATAAAAATGAAAAACTTTAAAATTAAAAAGGAAATTAATTCATTCCAAATCACTTTTCCTGTATTACGAACCTGAGAAAGATAAGAGCTCATCACTAAGAAACATAAAAAGCAAATAACTGCAAAATATATAATGCAGCGTTAAGAACCAACGAAACTGACTTGAACCCAGCATGCATTTATTAAAAACTGCTGCAGCAGAATATATGCATAGTTTTTGTGAAGTGTAAATAGCTCATTTTTGATAAGCATTATGTTAAAAGCACAATATGAAAAGTGGATCAACAATGGGTGCTTGCTAAATAGATCGCACAGACATATCTACAAAATGCAAGTTAAATACTAAATTCTGCACTGTAATTGTGTTAATATGATTGAACATCTCACATTAGTACATACTAAAGGATCTGCAGCATACTTCCAGCCTGTAAAGCTGGACCTTGAGAGGGTACTGGATGCGTCTGAGGGAAGATTGCCAGGACCTGTCTGGCATTGGAGAGGGTTGTCAGGACATGTTTGATAGCTGATCGAGATGCTGGCCAGATCTGTCTCTGAACCAATAGGAGACTGCAAACCAACCCTCCCCAAGGTATTAAGCAATCCATGCCAAAGAGGTGCATGCCACATGGGAGATGTGTTAACAGAGCATCTGGAATACCCGATATCTCAGTATTAGCTTTACCCAGGTACTGTAGGGCTCTGCCTGGGAGAAACAAAATAATATCTAGCTGTTCGTGGGAACAATACTGAAGGCTATAGACACCTAAATCCAGGGAGCTCCTTTGGGGATTCCAAGAGCAAAAATAAAAGCGGAGCTAGTGGGGGGCTTCAAAAGGGAAATGTGCTATCCAGAGTAATCCAATGGACAGTATCTACTGGAGATGTGGAGAAGCAGGTTCTACCTCTGAAGGTTCACAATAAGATAGTTTGAGGATACAGACAAAAATACTTGAAGGCAAAGAGGCCCAAAAAAGAAGGGGCTAGACTATTGGCTAGTGGTGGAAGGAGTGGCCACCCCCTTAAGGGGTACCCTAAGCCACACCAGAGCCTAAATCGGGCCCTCCCAGATCCACAAACAGAATAAGTTTGTAAGAAACTCTGCCAAGGGTTGAAGCGCAAGGTTAAGCTGTAATGATTTCTTTCATTCAGGCTAACTTACAACATAGCATTATTGCCTCTAGAGCCATGTAGTAGCACAATGAGGCAGGTTTTGGAAATTTTGTGTTTTACTGCAGGAACAGGAACCTTAGCTTAATGCTTGACTGTGATCCAATGCCCACCATAGCATTTGGGGAGCTCAAACACCAATCTAAGAGGGGGGGGGGGAATTGCTCAAATTTGAGCTAAACAGATCTTTAATCAACAAGGCATTCCGACCTTTGTGAATTATCAAACGGAGGACTTCACCCTGGCATCCTTCGGGATCCTGGACTGAAAGGGAACCTTTCATATCCAAACATACACATGTTTTGATCTAGAGGGAAAAGGGACCACCTGTACAGGAACTCCAGGAGGATCAACTGGCACTTGTTAAGAGGGGACCTAGAAGGTGGGCTCAAGAATAAACCTTAGATCAGGATAAGGAATGCGGACCTGGAGTTGTTCATGGAAGTTTTTTCATGAACATCTTGATCTCGCCTGTAGAAGCAACTGTCATTTCATTCAAGAGGCATGGGCAGGAGCTAAACTTAAGATGGAACTTGCTTTTAACAGCTATCAAGACAAAGGCATGTAGGCTATACACCACATCCAAGGCTAATGAGTGTTACGCAACATGGGATCCTTACAAAGAATCCCAGAAAATATAAAAGATCAGGACAGCCTCCAAAGAACCTTTTGAGACACTTCTGTGGTAGTATTTAGAGGTAGTGAAGTGCTGCTCAATTACAGAAATTAGTCTTGGGAGATGGGGCCAGATTGGCCTTTTGAGTAAAGATGCAATCAGAGGGGAGAGACCTTGAGGCTGTTACTTGAAACTTGCTTCCCAGGGACCCGCAGGATGGTTCAAGAACCAACCTTGGTCAGGGCACCCAAGTCTTCACAGGAAGTCTGGGAAGTTGCATCCAAGATTGTGACTTTCAACGGACAATCTTTTCTTTTGAGCTCTATAAAAGTACAGGTGAGAATGGAGTCTTTCCAGCTCTTCTGGAGGCTTCAGATGGGATGCAATCAGGATTTTCAGGACCTACCTAGCCTTGAGGAATGTTTTTGGTCTCTGGTGGCAGGGCAAAGTGATATTTATACCTGTCTGATAGTCAATCCTACTGCAGATCTAAGGATTTTCGCCTTATCAGTCTAACATCCTCCTTGATGAAGGCTCTGGAGAGATTGATAGGTAGATATCTTGAGGGATGGGGGCATAGGCAAAGCTGAAATTTACCCATACTTCCCCGTCAGTATGTATATTGGCAAGACATCTGTGGAATCTTCACCCACCAGCTAGTAGTAAGACTGGTGCATAAGATGGACTGCAGAACTGGCCATGGAAGTCTTTCCATACATCAAGGGTGCCTTTAATCATACGACTTTAGGCACTACTAGGAAGTATCTACAAAATAGGAGATTGTCCGATGGTTAACTGGATAATGACCACTTTAGAAGGCCAACTGGCTGTGGTGGCTTTGAAGAGCAAGTCCATAAAGGCCTCAGTGTCCCAGGGCTGCCACCAAGGAAGTTTGTAACTTACTATGTGGCATCTGATCTTGTAATCATATAGAGAACAATTGGCAACTGAAAACCTCTACAATGACTGATAGCACAGGAAGAACAGCTATTTACACAACATTGATATAAAGGTTTTGACAGCCTTTATTTACATTTAGTTTAATGATCATATTTCTAGTTACTAATATACAATAGTATAAACAAAGTATGTAGCAGAAAGATTCAAATTTATCTGCAGTGTGTTTGAGGGATGGCACTTAAGCCGAGATTTGTAGCATATGCCACTGTTTTTTCTTACAATAGCAAAAATTGCAGACATATTTACATATACAACTACAGAGATTCTGAACAACTATGCTAGTATGTCCGACATTTGCTATTAGAAGAACTTCAGTTAGCAGTTCCATAAATACCTTCCAATTGAAATGCAGAAGAGGATTTAAAAAAGGAAAACGCATATATTACATACTTTAAAAGGAGATGTGAAAAATCAGGGAACCTGATCCCACCTACCCATTTTAAGACGTGTTCTTATATTCAAAATAAATTGCTAAATGACAAAGTACTCCATTTTGTCACTACTGTGCATGTGTGGAAGAAAGTGCCAACCCACGAGTACTAGCATACCCTACAAAAAACAGTTTCAGTTCTTCCAAACACTCATTACCTACCATATCTCACCAAATAATGTGTCAATTCTTCATTGGGGTTTAGCCCCACAGATCCTACGGCCATCCCACCTATCTTGACTCCTCTACTTATCATTCGCATAAGGCTGCTTGTGTTTTTCTATTGGCAGCTCTTCCATATGAATAATACAGCCAAAGTGCCTGCTACTGGACAAAGCGTGAACCAATTCTGGAAGGTAGATTAGGAACAAGGCCCAAACTTCAAAACGTCTTGGTAAAATTGAAACTTTTGGTTTCTTGTCCCTGAACACGAAGATTTATCCTTTATCTAGCCCTCAAATCTTCCATTTCAATGCACTTAAATCAACCAACTAAAATTTGTTTTAAACAAACTTAATGGAGGTGCACATTTTCTGATGTTTCCATGGCAACCTTTCTTTAATGTTACTCTAGTTAGTAGGGTACCACCAACCTCCATTCCCTTCACCTACAAGCTGAACTTAGGGGTAGCATGTTGCCATGTTATACTAATGGGTAGCAGAGAACTCTCTGCAGCACTGTCGAGTACATACCTGCTGCTAAATTAGTGTTTCAGTAGCAAGCAGCAGCAGGTAGAAGAGGTGATTGGCACTTTCTTCACTGAGTAAGAGTAAATTGAAAGCTACAAGTGTGTAGTGGTTGTCTTGGGGTAGCCTGTGTGTACATTTAGACCAAATATTGGCACAGTGGAACAGTAGCTGGTGGTAATGTTTGGTATTGAAGAGGGCTTCTTTGGTGGAATGCATTTTTCGCAAGGACGATTGGTTTACAGAAAATTTAAAACAAATTTCAGGTGCATTTTCCTAATTCAGTGTGTTCAAATCGGGATACTGTGAGATTTTAAACAAATCTTGTGTGACCAGCTCAGTTCACAATGTAGCGAGAACAGGCAGCCTACACTTTTGACAAAAAACTTGATAAAATCTTTGATATAATGCTACATAGTCCAACAAATTCAACACACAAATCAGCTCTAGAAGTCAGAATCTCTAACACGGTACATATTGTACTCATTTTGTATGTAGACATAACCAATCCAATGGATGTCGGTAACACATTTTAGCTGCCCATTTTAACTGATCTGCAATAGAATGTCAGTTGCAGGTAATCTGTGCACACAGCACATAGTGTCTTGGCAGTGCAAGAGATATATATTCTGACTATAGTAGATATTTGTGTGCAAGTTACATAGTGAATTGTAAGTGGACATTTTGTATTTGTATCGTGCACAATGAGAATTGACACACACAAGGTGTTAAAAGAGGTTTTACACCAGACTGAATTACCATCATGTGAAGTACATGAAGAGGAAAGAGACATTGCAAACACTATCCTTAGTTTGATCAAGAAACTTGAAGATGCTGCTATCGCTGAAATCCTGGAGAATGAACTGGTGCAAATGCCATCTGTGGACATTACTGATGTCTAACCATTTATGAGCCTTTTACTGATGTCGCTAATGACTATGTTTCTTTTGATTATGTCAAGAAGATAATTGAAGCAAAAAGTAAAGGCTGGTCATTGAAAACAATTATGCATCACTTCAGAAGGGTCAAGGACAGGAACTATCTATCCCATTATCAGAGATCTTATGAACAAGGAACAAAAATTCAAGTCATATCGGAGTACATTTGGTATACTTTTCAATAGACAAGGGCTAATTTCATGGCTGTGCATGATGTTGATAAGGCGGTGGGCATGCACAAAAGCTAGAGTGTGTTGACTGATTTCAAAACTGGGTCTACCTAGGTGTGGAATTTTAAGCCAGTTTACAAGATTGTGAGTCGCAAAGTTATGCAGTTTGTAACGTACAAACATGCTCAAGCACAAGAAGAGAGAATTCTGCAATTGCATTTGGTATGGAATTTAAGGACACCACCATTCCTAATTATTCAGCAGCTGAAATTCAGCCAATTGTTTTGATGGAAGGTCTATCTCCACTAATCTTCCATGAACCAAGTGGTACATGTGGTCCCCTTGTGCAAAAGAAAATAACCGACCTCCAAACATACACATAATGGTTTCATAATCAGGCAAAGTGGACAAACATTCTTGAACAATGGCGGGATAAACATCTCGCCCAATGTTGGAACAAAATGTGTGGTTTTGCATTCATTTTCACTCCAACAGGATCTGCTCATAATTCCAGATAAACACATACAGATAACCATTCCACCTGGTGCAACGTTCCTTGTTCAATCTTTGGATGTATACTTTTTTTTCCACCAGCGGAAAAAGCGTGCTAAACTTTTTTATGAACAAGATTTACTCGACAAAATTGATATTGAACTCCAATCTTAATGCTAAGATCAACCTTCATGCACTTATCCATAATCAGTTCAGTTAAAAATTAAATTAAATTGAGCTTTATTTATGGATGCTTTAAAAATGCTGTGGTCTTTAGCATCCCATTCCATATGGGAGTGAAACTGGTAATTTTGCTCAGAAGCCTATCAGGCTTGAGGTTCTTTTACATGTCAAATCTATGACAGGACCACCGGCTTTACTTCCCTTCCGAAGGAAGTCATGCCAAGGATTTTTATGGCCGAAAAAAAAAATCCATTGCCCTCCGCTGGATTTGAACCCATGACCTCAGGAACTAGATGCTAGCATGATAACCACTACATCATGGAGGATGACAATCAGTTCAGTGCCCCCATATTCCAATGATCAAGCATGCCTGGAAAAAATGTTACATTTCCAGTTGAATGTGATGTTTTCGATGCTCCTGCCAATATCATCTGGAATATGGAAGATTCAAGTTCCTCTACACCCAACTGCATCATTTATCCAATGTGCATATTGTCCATTTACATTTGTGTTTAACAGATTTCTATACCAAAACCCACAAACATGCTTAATAATAGGTACGTACAGCTAAATGGAATAAAATAATCATTATGTTATACCTGTGTTTCCCGTCCGATTCATTATTACACCACTATCTATAAGGCTCACCAAGTATAATTATCGATATGAGCAGCTCAACTTGGTGCAATACGTATCGATTACAACTGACATTTCCATTGTAATTTTATTTCAATATCTGTGAGACACTTCGCAAATGTACCTTGTAAGTGGACAGCACATAAAACTGTAAGAGGCAAACTTCAGTTGTTTCCTTAAAGTTACCATGGTTCATGAATTAAAATAGTGATTACAAAAAAAGACTGCTGTAGTGTGAATGGTTCCAAAGATTCATAAAGCAACTGACTTATTTTTACAGATGAATCAAGGTTTCACCTATGTAAATTCCCAAAACTCATGAATTTGTTCAGACAATCCCAATGCAATAAAAAACACATTGCATTTGCAGAAAATTGGCGTATGGGTTGTCATATCATAAGAAATAATAGGGCCAATCTTCTTTGATCAGTGAAATCCAATGTCTACTGCTCTGAAATAATTTACAATTTTATTTCTCAGTTGAACAAAATTGAACAAATTGACGCTCCTTTCAACAGGTCAATGCTACAACACATACGTCAAACCAGATGCTTCACATTTTAACTCAATTTTTGGGGAGAGAATAGTAACTAAATTTCTCTGGCCACAACGATCTCCTAACTTAGCTCCACCAGATTATTTCCTTTGGGGTGTAATAGGTGGTCAATACTTAGAAATCCATTGAACACTTCTTCCAGCCACGGTTTTAATTTTTATTGCTTTACCATCTCTGCAGCAAAATCTGAAGCATACAAAATTAACGCAAAAACGATCCAAGTTGAAGAGAATATGTTAAGAACTTTCGTGAAAGTCAACAATGTGTAAACGAGGTGTATGTGCCTTCAAACACAAGAACACTTCCAGCAACTGTTATGATTGACTGACGAATACAAAGTTTACAGTTTCTTTGATACAAGCGGCAGTCCTTGCTGCCAACATAACTTGTCGGTAGTATCCTCACCAGCATGTAACCACTGCAGAGAAACTTTCCTAGCACATTGTATATTGTAGCAAATGCTTTCAAAATGCTTACTAGCTTTCTGTTACACCCTGGAAATGCTGTTTTCCCACTTCACTGGTATGAGTGAACTGTCACGAGCCATTTCTTGTTAAATGCTACTGTAGTTACTTCTTTTGTACAATTTGATGGAAATAAACTGTCACAAAAGCTAGATTGTCTCGCAGGAAAGACTACCGCTCGAATGCCTTTGGACTTGCCACTTCCTTTTCTAATAAACCTACCAAATCAATGAGGCCCACCTTCACTACCTTGTCATTTATCATAGACTTCATTTACATGTATTTAAGGTAACCATAAATGGGAGGCGAGTATAAGACAGGGATGATCACTTTCACTATCCCTTTTTAATTCATATATTGCTCATAATTGGAGATAATTTTGGACTTTATACTTCAAAATTATAAATCACATTTTAGGCATTAGTTTTTGCAGAATATTACATTCCCATACCAAGCTCAGAGAATGGTTTACAGAGGGCACTTTTCAATTAAATATAAAACTAAGTTTTATTAGGTGATGGTAGACCCTATTACTGTACGACTATGAATTTTGGGTTCTAACTAGGAGAATAAAAGATCATAGAAGCAGTTGATATTTAAGACTTGAGAAGCAGAGCTGGATGTATGCTCTTAAAGAAAGGAAAGATATTAGGAGTTAAAAACATTAAGCCGATGAATAAAATACAACAATTTGGACATTTTTGATAAGATCATGTCCAAAGAAAGAAGACTGCATAGCATAGATCAGCAATATTCAACCTGGAGTACGCAAAGACTTCTTAAGAGATATGCATAATGTGTTTCCTGAATGATCACAAATAACTAGAAATATTTCAGCCAGAGAGATTTGAATTGCCCCATGTCCAGAATACACTTTGCTTACTCTACCGGTCGACCCAACAATGATACCTTCAGTGCGTTCGCTAATCATTTGTATTGTTTATTTCAAACAGCAACAATAACAGTGTCTGCAAATGCACGTTACCGACTATTCAGTACTCTGTATATTTTCATGACACATGCATGTTCGTTTTCTTTACTCAAGAGTTGAGAAATGATTATCACTGTAGTGGACTACATACATGTTAACTTTTGTTGCAAGATGGATAAATTTATTATAAGAGAAAGACCAAAATCAATTAAACAAGTGATAGTGGCATAGTGATGAACCACTGCCAGTGAAAAGTGCTATGTATGTTCCACCATGGGACACAGGTGAACCATCTGAGCAAGTAAAAAAACCCGAAAAATGTGAAATACAGATATTACAGCAAATATTACATTAAATATGGATTCTATCAAATGTGTGATTCATCTCTTCCCCTCTGCATTATTTACAACCAAACTATGTCAAATAATTCTATGAAACCAGCCCTGCTTCATAGATACTTGGTAACCAATCACAGTGGTTATAAAGACAAGTCAGTCAAATTTTTCAGGCACAAAGCAGAAAATTTAGATAAAAGTTCAAACGTAATACACAATTTTACAAAATCAACAAAGGTGGCACTGGAGGCATAGTATGAATTAGTGTTGCTAGTTGCAAAAAATAAATCACCTTATATCGCAGTTGAAAATAATCCCTGGTTCTTTGATTATAGCAAGATAAAATGTTACACAAAGATTGCACTAAAGTAATCAAAACAATTCCAAATTGTGATATAAATGTAGGGCATAGAATTCATATGGCACATGATATTGAACAAATAGTAGAAAATATTAAAATGAACAAAAGACATGTGATTCAAATCGGAGGGCATGTGTGATGATGCTGAGATACTTATATATGTTCAGTATTTTGACGTTAAAAAAAGGTGCTATTGCCAATGAAATTCCAAGATGTAAACAGCTACCAGAAAATACAATGTGAGAGGGCATTTTTAAAATTGACAATTTTATAGGATTCAAATTAAATGTCTGGACTGATGTGCAAGTTTGTCCACAGACGGTGCTGCCTCATTGACAGGTAAAGAAAGCGGTCTTAATGCTCGTATTCGTGAAATTAAACCCAAAATAATTTGACAACACTGCATTATACACAGAAAATTTGGTAGCGGAAAAAAAAACAAACAAAACAAAAAAAAACCAAAAAAAAAAAAAAAAAAACCGATTTACACGAAACAACTAATATTGCTATAAGTAGTCAATTTAATAAAGTCATGTGCACTGAACTTGCTGCCTTTTCAAAAAAATGCAAGATGGGATATCTACACAATTGTTTTTGCCCACTGAGGTGTGCTGGTTATCACAAGAATGCATAGTGACTTGTCTTTAACTGAAAAATGAGGCAAAATGTTTCCTTACAAAATTAAATCTCGTGAAGCATTTTGAAGATTAAAGATAGATTTGTCAATTAGCTTATTTGACAGATATATTCAACAAATTTAATGAGCTCAATCTTGAACTCCAAGGCTTTGAGAAATATATTTAAAGCTCGTGAGAAAGTAAAGGGGTTTTATAAGAAAGTTTTATTTCAATTGATTGCGTTAATAAAAGGAATATTGTATTTTTCGAACTCTGTTGGAACATTGTGGACAAAATGAAGTTAGTATTACTAATGGACTTTTTGAAAATTATCAAATTCCACCTACAAAATCTCAGGTTACAGTTTTTAAAATACTTTCCAGAAATCAAGATTATACACAAGAATGGATTACAGATCCATTTTGCAACACTGCCACCAGTTCCTCTGATCTTCCCATAAAATTAAAATGATCTTTTGGAAATGTCCAACAGTTCATTGAAAAAAAAAAAAAAATCAAACTTATCAAACTTGTCAATTTGCGATTTCTGGTGTTATGCACATGAAGAGTACACAGAACTTAGCGACACTGCCATTACACACCTCCTCCCATTCCCCTCTACTATTTGTGCGAGTAGGGTTTCTCTGCATTGACAGCAGTCAAAACGATACAAAGAAATCCAGAATCATCATGATACTCGCACTAACGAAGATTCAGCCACGAATAGAGGAACTGGTGTCCAGAAAACAAGCTCAGTCATCTCATTAACATAATTAACAGGTCACAGCATGTGTGGCTCAGTGCATGGATCAAGTCCAAAAGTAAACTTGTTATTTTTCCCTTTTAGGACAGTAAATGTTGGTAGTTATTAAATGTAATAGTGAACCAAGTCTGAATTTCAATGCCAATCCTCCAAAGTGCAGCAGTTCCTTAATGCTCTGACATACCAGTACAATCTTTTGCAGCAATAGTGAACCAAGTCCAACAGTATGATTGTATCAAAGAAATTGGAGGCAAACCATAACAGATTGCTTTATTTCTTGTTTGTGCATGTATTGCAAGAGTAAGTACTGAAGGAATACTAAATATAATTATTTTGGGAATAATGAAAGAGGACTGATTATATTCCTGACAACACTTCCACAGATGAGTGAAGGCAAGCTCATTTCAGTTAAAATGCTATAATACAAGACACACAGGTTAGGTTGTGTCATGCTTATATTTTAATTTACTTATTTATTTTTAGTAAAGCTAGTGACATTATCAGCAACTTAATAAATTGTATAATATTATATTACTTGCAGACTGCGGATAGGCATACGAGAATAGTCGTCCTACTACAGCTTCTGTAGCCAAGCCTGCTGTAAACTGCTTAAATAAAATGTGGGGGAAAAACAGACTTTGACCCAGAATTTAACCGTCATTGTTCACGAGAATGTAAAGAGAAAATCAATACAAATGATCATAGGAATGTCTTGCACCATTTTGGAAATTTGGAGACTTCTCTAAGCAAAATGTGTATTATCTTGGCCTTGTGCAAGCAGCTAAGTGCCAGAGAAGGCAAGAAGAACTGGAAGTTCTAAATCAAACGCTTTCAAACATTTTCTCAGACTGTCTGATAAAAGTAGGCATGCAAGAAATTATTTTCTGGCTACTTTTCAAATCAGTTGGGGAAGAATTTAAAGAGCTCTGTCAAAACCAGAAGTATTTGCAGTGACTATCATGGGAAAGCTTCAGTTAATGCTAATGATAATCAACATGTTAATCATATCCTATCATTTTCTGCTTTTCAAGTCATTATTCATGCAAGGTTAATCCCAATACAAAATCTCAATGTATGCAAAATGCATAATTTATATGTGGAGAAATGTCCACGGGAAAATAAGACCCCTGTAAAAGAGAAGTTTTATTACTGTATGCTCAGTACAAAACTTAATTTACACTTCAAGCCACTTTACACTGATCCTTAAGACCTCAAATGAAAGGCACGAAATACTTGACTATCGCTTAAGGTGTACTATGTTCCCCTTGTTTTGTATTTGCAAGGGCAATATAGAAATACAGTAGCCTTTAAGCATAAACATATCTCTTAATAGCCGGTTGCTAGGTGCAACACCATTCCCTTTGCCACATAATACTCTCTGCATATCCAAGACAAAAAAATGAACTAATTCCCATTTGAGAAAATAAGTATTGAAAAATTTAAGGGAATAAGCAATATCTCAAAAATGGTTCACTCAACAAAAAAAATGTAAGACTTAATTGTGTATTCTAATGCAATCTACAGTTTTTTGTAGTAAAATTTTGTCTATCTCTTATGGTTTACCAGTTATACAAAAGTTGTTCACAATGAAGAATACTTTTGGAGACATTACCAGAAAATTCAAGATATACATTTTGTCATCAAAATATTCTAAACATATATTTTAATCAAAATTGTTAAGTCATTTGAGAAAATTAAAATTTTTGAAAAATGTTCCATGTAAAGGGTGATCTGAGGTGGGGGGATTTTCTTGAAAACCTTTGCGACGCATCTCTGGAAAATACTGAACCTAAATACCAAGTTTGGTGTTTATCCGACTGTTCACACACACGAATATGTTTCCAAAAATGCTTTTTTTTGGATTCAGGGGGTCTCAAAACATATTTCTGGTGAAATGTCGGTATCAAATTTTTGGGTGGAATGCAATACTTACCCTACTTACTATACGTAGTAAGAGTAAAAAAAGTGGACTTGAACCATTTTTGCTCTGAATCCCTCATATAAATTTCATATACTGCATTTACACAAATCTAATGCACACCTTTTTTGACCAAATGTAGTACTCGCAATCGTGGTGTGCATTAGATTCAAGTGCAAATCCGTTCTGCAGAGTGCAGCAACTTCAATTTTTTTTGTTTATTATGTCACAATGGATTGCTGGAGTTTACATGCATCCAGAAACTCGCGACAAGCTAGCCACTCCATTTATCATTGGCCTATTATTGAGCATTTTTAGTTACGATATGGAGGGCAAGGGCAAACACAGAAGAACGTCTTATGCTTCTTTAAAGCGTAAAAGTAATCCTTTATGCTGAAAAAAAAAAAAAAAAAAAAAAAAAAAATGGTAATAGAAAGACAGGAAGGGTATTCAATGTATCAGAGAGCAACGTTCACTTGTGGCGAAAACAGAAATTGGCATCATTTGCTACTAAAGCTAATAGGAAAAAATTTCAGGTCCTCGCAAAGAAAGACATCCTGAAGCTGAAGATAAGTGTTGGAATTTGTGCGTAAAAGGAGGAAGAATGGGCAACCTGCGACTAGTGACACTATACGAAAGAAAGTGAGAAGTTCTTGGTATTCCAAAACAAGAAATTAAGCCTAGCTGTGGATGGGTGGGTTGTTTCATGCAGTGGACAGGTTTATGTCTAAGATGCTATACAATGTGCCAGAAGCTTCCTGCAGATTTTAAGAACAAACTACAAATGTTTCAGCGATGTCATTTCACTTCGGAAGAAAAAAGAGAAAAAATATTTCAGTAGTACAAATAGGCAACGCTGATGAGATGTTAATTTGGCTTGATATGCTGCAGAACTACACTATTACTGAGAAGGGAACAAAGGAAGTTATCAAAACAACAGGGTGTGAAAAAACAGCGTGTAACAGTAATGCTGGCAAACGCAGCAGATGGGTGCAAACTTCCCCCTTTCTTAATCTTCAAGAGGAAAACTTGTCCCAATACACCTATGAATGAAAAACTTACCTGATGACATCTCACCTACAATGTAAAAAAAGAACTTGCATAGCCTAGGCAGTGATCATATTCCTGGAGGGATGACATCTGCATTACAGCCCATGAACGTTAGAATAAATAAACCTTTTAAGGTTTCTGTTCAGAAGGAGTACAAAAAAATGGTTTTGTGAACCAAATCGTGAATCGACAGGGAAAGTTAAGCGTGCTGCACCACATACGGTTGCACACTGGGTTTCTGCTGCCTGGAAAAGCATTGAAGCACCATCAATTATAAAATCATTCAAGAAATGCTGCATTTCAAATGCTTTGGATGGCATCAAGGATGATGTACTCTGAAATAAGGATGATGGGGAGAGAGGAAATGAACCTGTTTCTGATGTGGACACTTCCAAGGATTCCAGTGATGAAAGCATCAGTGAATAATGGCGATTCACGCTTGTAATTTACAGTATTGTATTAATAAATTCATTTTGAATGTGTACTTTCCTCATTTCATGTTCAATAATTCTCTTCTTTAACAATATCACCTAACAATAGGGCATTTTCAATTCTTTAATCTGATGGTTTATATACAGGATAAATCCATTGTTGTATCAAATAAATTTAAATAAAATATCTATTACCTATTTTCTGTTGATGCGTTTTACATTCGGTATATGAACTCTTCTTTTATAATTTTAAGTTTCATATATGGGGTGCACATTAGATTCATGTAAATATTGTAATTTGCAGGTATGTGTGTGCGTGCTATCTGCAACGTAGTTCCTATATTTGTTTTATACATTTATAGCCTAATCCTTTTTTTTTGTAGTATTTAATAGATTATAAATTTTATAATCTATTCTAGATATGGTTATGCATAATTTGAATTAAGGATAACTCTAAAGTCTAGGGTTAAGGGTACAGGCTGGAATTGAAAATTGTCTTTTGGGGTACGCAGAGAAAAGGTTAGGTTATGCTGTATAATAGCAGCCTGTCTTCTGCTAGCAGCGGCGTGGGCATGGCATGGTTGTTGGCAACCGTACAAACAGAAAACATGCTGTATGCATAACATGTTGCCAATCCATGCACACAATGTAGAGCGAGCCATTGCAGTTGTACACATAGATGGCAAGTGTATTAATAATTATTATTATATCCAAATAAAACTTCAAATATCTTACGTGATGTTCTTGAACTTCTTAATAAGTAGTGTTTTGAGGGGAAAGAAAACTTTTACCGCAAAATGTTTATTTTATTTATTTACTCATTTTATGCAAAACTTTTGAGAGATTTAGTTATAACATGCATTTACTAGAAATTGCAAACAAAACAAAATTGGAACTCCCACACATGACAGACCCAGAGGATTTTATTCCTCTTTCACAGAATGCTATTTTTGCCAAGTCTCAAAGTGTGAATATTCAAAGTTTCTTTGTATCTGTTAATTTTTACTTCCTCTACTATATATAGCACGTAGAAGTACTGCATTCCGCCCCAAAATTTGATACCGAGATTTCACTGGAAATACATGTTATGAGGCCCACTGAGCCCAAATACAGCATTTGCAGAAACATGTCCGTGTGTGTATGTGTGAACACCATAATTTAGGATCAATATCTTCCAAAAATGAGAAATTTTTTCAACCTAAACCTTGATATTCTAAAAATGACTAACGATTTTGATTAAAATACCATATATCAAAAATATTTACATGACAAATAAAATGTATATCTTGAATTCTCTGAAAATAGCCTGTGAAGTCCTCTTCATTCAAAGGGAGTTTTGTATAATCCTGTATAACTGGTAAACGTTAGCGATAGACGAAAACGTACCACACAAAAATTTACATCTCTTTAAAACACACAATCCACTTAAAAGGTTTTCTATGGCATAAGCCATTTCTGAGATAACCGTTATCAAAGGTTCAAATTGTTCAATACCCGTCATTCTTTTAAACTATCGATTTTCAGTTGTTTCTCACGATGTCATGGGAACAGTATGAAATTTTAAGGCCAGCATATAGCATCCAGTTCTTGAATATTTCACTATCACTGTTCTCCAACATTATGCTCTAGTTGTGTCCCGCAAAGTGATCCCACAGCAATGACGATGTCATATATTTCCAACAGATGTCACACTATGCAAAGCACTAGCTCAACAGATGTCACTATGTCATACGCTTGACTAACACAATACTGCCAACATATAAATAATTGATGCCACCAAAACACCGCAATTATGACCACAGGGCGTAGCCGAGGGATATTATATTTATGAATTCACGGAAGATTAGGTTTAGGTTAGGTTTTTTTTTTATTTATATAACCTTATGTTTCTGAATTCATGGAAGTTTAGGTTACTTTTCTTTTAATATAAGCTTAGGCTTATGATTTACTTTTATACACATAACCTTGTTCAAATTTACCAGTGGTTACATCAAAGCACGCGAGCAAACTATTACAATAAAATATACTTTGAAAAAACCATTACAAAAAAATATACTTTGAAAAAACCGTTACAATAAAATATACTTTGAAAAAACTGTTACAATAAAATATACTTTGAAAAAACTGTTACAATAAAATATACTTTGAAAAAACTGTTACAATAAAATATACTTTGAAAAAACTGTTACAATAAAATATACTTTGAAAAAACTGTTACAATAAAATATACTTTGAAAAAACTGTTACAATAAAATATACTTTGAAAAAACTGTTACAATAAAATATACTTTGAAAAAACTGTTACAATAAAATATACTTTGAAAAAACTGTTACAATAAAATATACTTTGAAAAAACTGTTACAATAAAATATACTTTGGTAAAGCGAATGACCTCATAACATATACTTTCACTAAAATTTTGGTGGGTAGTCTTTGCTGCTTCAATTAGATGGTGCAGCCTGTCTTCTTTTTTATAGGTACGTTTGAATACGTATTCAGCTAGATAGCCTGCAAAATGTTCTTTTTTTCGTCCGAAAACAGGAATTGAATATTTGCAGTCTTTCCGCTTTGACTCTATGGTGTTGGTATGGATTGAGTGCCCCTGCCTTGCTAGCCTTCGTGTATTAACTGCGTGCACTTCTCCGCTGGCATAGCTGCTGACAAATTCCACGGGTGGTTTACTCGAAGGTGCTGGAAGCCTTTGTCTTGGAGTGTATCATGATTTCCAGCAGTCTGATATTGTTCCAGGTAAAATCTAGTCTTCGATTATACGGAGTAATGTTTCCTTATCCCTGGTTTCCACTGGAACAAAGAAGTTGGTCTTCACTCCTCGCTGGACACCTCCGAACACCCATTGCCTTTCGATTCAATGTCCACGGTTGTATTTCCTACGTCTGAACCTGGATTCATTGATTTCAACTACTGTTCCGATTCCTCCAATTTGCCTGCGGTTTTGTAGGGCCCAATTTACAGATTTCTTGGCAATAGTTCGACCACTTCACTACGGTATGCCAGGAGCATTTCATCTTGCACTTTGTGCTACTTCTGGCATTATGTAGTATGCACCACATTATACAGAAGAGCATTATCTGTTGTGGAGGGAGATGTGCGTCACCTATAAAACTCCCTTTTTTGGCACTTCTTCTTTGGGTGACCATTTTGGCATATGAAACAACTGTCTTCCTTTCAACTATCTGACAGAAAGAACGTTTCATATCTTGCGAGATATTGCTTGTTATTCCCTTAAATTTTCCAATACTTATACTTTTTCTCAAATTCGTTATTCATTTTTTTTTATGTCCTGGACATGCAAAGAGAATGGAATGCGCCACATAGCAACCAGCGTTAAAATATTTGACTATCGCTTAAAACCTACCATATTCCCCTTGCATCTACAAGAAAATTATCAATAAGATTGACATCTCGATATCTCCATTAACATGAAGCATATGGAGAATAAGCGTTTGTAAAAATAGTTTGTACAAGAGTAGAGAAAGTCATGTGAGTGTAACATCAGATTTTTACTTTCTCTACTACGTATAGTAAGTAGGGGAAGTATTGCATTCCACCCAAAAATTCGATACCGAGATTTCACTGGAAATACATGTTTTGAGACCCACTGAATCCAAAAAAAGCATTTTTGGAAACATGTCCGTGTGTGTGTGTCTGTGTGTGAACAGCAAAACTCAAAAACGAACAGTCAGATAAACACCAAACTTGGTATTTAGGTTCAGTATCTTCCAGAGATGCGACACGAAGGTTTTCAAGAAAATCCCCCCACCCGACTACCCTTTACATGGAACATTTTTCGAAAATTTTAATTTTCTCAAAAATGGCTCTAACGATTTTGATGAAAATATAATGTCATGAGAAATGAAATGTATATCTCGAATTTTCTGGGAATGTCTCCAAAAGTATTCTTTATTGTGAACGACTTTTGCATAACTGGTAAACCGTAAGAGATAGACAGAATTTTACTTCACAAAAAATTTAGATCGCGTTAAAATACACAACTTATGTCATACATTTTTTTTGTTGAGTGAACCGTTTGAGATATTGCTTGTTATTTCCTTAAATTTTTCAATACTTATACTTTTTCTCAAATTCATTATTCATTTTTTTTTATGTCCCGGACATGCAAAGAGAATGAAATGCACCACATAGCAACCAGCGTTAAAATATTTGACTATCGCTTAAAAGCTACCATATTCCCCTTGCATCTACAAGAAAATTACCAATAAGATTGACATCTCGATATCTCGATTAACATGAAGCATATGGAGAATAGGCGTTTGTAAAATTAGATTGTACAAGAGTAGAGAAAGTCATGTGAGTGTAACACATCAGATTTTTTTATATATGTGCAATAATGTGTTTGCTCTGAAATTAAAGCATTTTCACTGGGTATAAATCCACATGCAGGTTTTGTCCGCTTTGTACAATAACTAGGATTCAATGCAATATAACAAAAAAATTCCTTAATCTGAACCTCTTCCTGTTTTGCCTTTATGACCTTTATGCTTCCTTTCCTCCTAGGTATTTAAAATAACTTTTGCCTTAATAGCCATTCTGGCTAATTTCCTAAAGCTTTTAATAGTATCAAATAACCACATGTTCGACATTAAAATCCTACTGCACCTATGTACAATTTTTAGTTTCCCTGAATAAAAAGACTATTTTGTTTGACAAGAGGAAATATATTAAAAGCCCATAACTAAAAGTCAAAAAGTACATAAACACTGAATGTTGTACAATACATTCATTCGAAAAACTCTAAAAGGGCAAAACAAAAAACCATGCATTTATCTATACTATCACTCCCATGGAAAAGTTGTCTTTTTTTCCATGTCGCACAAGCATTCGTTTACCCCTAATTTAATGTTGATGAAGAGTACCTATTTTAATTAGCATACCGCTAATTTAATGTTATATTCCACACATTCATATCCTAAGGTTGGCAATGCTCAAGCCCCTTAAGTCACACCTAGGCCGCTATTATACAACATAGCCAAAACGTTGAATGCCTTGGGCATAGATTATATTGGCGTATTAGGTAAACAGGAATGTTTGCAGACCAGAGATGGCTTCAACATTTCAACTGAAAATCTACAAGACAGACAAGCATAAAGGGGCTTTTAACCCACCGCAATTGAACATGTAACTTTTGTTTGTTTCTTTCTTTCTTTCTTTCTAAGATCCCACACTGATCAGAGCTCAGGAATAATGAATTATCCGGAACCCAACACTTCTCCCCTCCATTTATGAAATTCCCACCACTATTTCCTCCATGACCATGCAACTGCCTCAGCAGCATTCCTTTCCCAGCATACTATGCCCATTCCACCTGCCTCCACCCCTAATCTGACAACATGACTACCCTCCCCCACTAGTGTTTTTTCCAGCATGCAATGCATAAAACACTGGTGATTCGGAGATACCCCAACATTGGTGGTAGGAGCACTCACATGATCGGAGGGGAGGCTGAAAATGGCAGAGAAAAGACGGGACCCGGATAGTTCGCCATTTGGCTAAGTTCCAGGATATTTAATATACCGTACGACAAACGGCTTCACCAAATCAGAAATACCATGCAGGACAAACTTAATGTGCACAACTTGCACCTTGGTAGTCATAAGCAAATATCAAAGAGCTCCTGTACATACTTTTTACATGGATGTAAACAGGGGGAATATGTTAATCGTTTTATCTTCGGAAAACTAATAACTAAGGCAGGAATTAAATTATTGCGCACCACTAAGGCGCCAAGTCAACCGTAATAGCATGAATTCCTGTTGCAAAACACGATTTCGGACTTCTTCACACTTTTGTCTGGCTTCACGTAACAAAAGTGCAATACTAATTCTCCTAATGAAAGCGGCGATTGGCTGTGCACCAATTCGTACATTTTCACTTCGCAAGAAATTGCGTAAGATTTTAACACTGCAGCAGAAAAGGCACTTTGTACTTTTAACTACCAAATTTTCGATATTCTAAAACCTTTCAGCCCATAGTTAATAGCACGATACAACAGCTACTATGAAATCTGCCAGGGCTAAATATCGCCTCTTATAAACCTAAAACATCACAAATGCAACAAGGAATACCAAATTACTCACATCTGCGTTTTTACCCTTGTTTTTGAAGGCACTGAGTCTATTCTGTCTCTCATTCTCCTGGGTAGGCATTTTTTATCCCTTTAAAACAGAAATGAAAAACGCTTTAGTTACATTATTCGAATAAATGATAACATCCAAAGTATTAATTAAGTTACTAAACCGAAACTTACAATAAAATCCAAAGACAGACGTATTTCACCTATATAAATATGTTCACAAAGACAATTTTGAAAACCAGACGTTCCTCTGTCTTCCTCTTAATGAGTAACCGACAATCTTTCAAGTACACCGACCTTTATGCAACAGTCTTCTTGAATTTCACCAATAGTATACTTCTATGGTTTAAATTCCCTTTGCATTATTTTGCTATTGGTTGCTAAGCAATGCCTCTTGGCTCTATTGGTTGTGCCAAGTTTTTTAAAGTTTTCAACGCTACTACCAACATATACTACAAAAAATTGTAATATTCTGTCAAAATATTATAAATGCAGTTGCAGCGTTATGTATTAAACGCGATATAATTAAAGAATTTATTTTATTTATACTCCTCATCTACTAAATAAATGCCTGTATGTATATATTTTGTTTATTCCAATCAGCTATTATTAACCAATAAGTTTGTAAGGTTATCAATTTGAGTAGACCAAAAAAAGGAGGCGTGGTCAATAAAGCGTAATTAAAATATTAATTCTTTAATCATCGCTGAAACAAAGTCATACTAGACAGCAAAATATAAAAATGAAAAATTATAGAGCATTGTAACACAGAAATGCATTAATGGCCTTATAAAACTGCGGAAATATATTAAAAACTTTGTGGCCTTGACCGTTGCCAACCCATCAGTAGTAAACAGAAAATAAACTACTAAAATATCATTTACTACAAAAAAGATATACATTTAGCCGAAAAAATAGATTAGTACAAAAAAGAAATAAACAGAAAAATACCTGGAATAAATATTGTATCCTAATTCTCAGGTTACCTCTGCACAAAAGCGCTATAAGTTGTTTACAAAATGAACCTGAAAATGGAGTTGGATTTAATATATTTGGCGCTGCTAAACTTATTAGGTTAATTTACACAATTATTCTCAATAAAAACCTGTAATAGAAAGATAAAATGAATCAATATAACATGCTATAAATTGATATATGTTCATAGGTAGCAAATTTTTGAATGTACATTAAATAAATCTGTGATTACAACAAAAAATATGCATGTCCAGAATCAATGTTATGATCACATGGACAAAATGCTCTTAAAACATAAGTTCATAGGTTCTTCATTAATGGACTGATAGCAACAGATCTTTGAGATGGTTAAAAAAACAAAATGCATCATGTGTGAGACTGCTCACTGGGATAGGCCAGATTTTAACTTAGGAAAATAAAGATAATATATAGATTCTTGAAAGCAAAAAACAACAAAATGGATTATAATAAAGGAAATATTAAGTGTGGTCATTTCTAGATTAACTATAGACGTGACATACGTATTACATATTGATAAAAACTTATATATATATATATATATATATATATATATATATATATATATAATGATGTTTTCAGAATTTACAAGGATAAGACAATCTTAAGTTTGCAAAATTGTTGGCGCAGCATTTGAGTTAATTTACTGCTTTATTTTTTTTTTTACATATAATTTTCTGTTTATTTTCCTATAACCTATGCATAATTTTATTTTTCCATAAATCCTTAATCCTTGCAACTTCATCTGTTAGTCCTCTAGATGCCATGCTTCTTCAGATCCCATTCATCCATTGATCTCTTGATCTTCCCTGCTCTCTGTTTCCTTCAGCTTCCCAATCTAGCACCATTCTTTTCACATGGGCAAACTACTTCAATCTTCTCTTCTATTTCCAATACCTATGTTCTTTTTTGCATCCATCATTTCCCAAATTTTTTTATTTCTAATTTTATCCCATCTTGAGATTCGAGAAGCCCTATACCAAAAATCTATTTCTATTTACTTTCTTGTTGCCTATTCATCGTCCATGTTTCTGATCCATAGAGTAATATACATTGCACTATTTAATTATAAATGAATTTTTTTCTTTTTATTTAAAATGTTTCTGCTTCATAATATTCAGTTCAACATTCCAATTGTTTTTCTTCCTTCACTTATTCTTTTTTCTATTTCTAACCTACTAGTTCCATCTGCTGATACGATTGATCCTAAATATTTAAATATACTGACTATTCCAATTTCCTCATTGACAACCTCTAATTTTTCATTCATGTTTATTGTTGATAATAATAAATATTTTGTTTTGTTAAAGTTAATATTAAAGTCCCCACATTCTATATTCTTCAATCAATTTTCTCATCATGTATGAAGCATCCTCAATATCTTGTGCTACTTGGTCGTCTGGAAAAGGTAATTGATATAGGGTGTCATTTTGATTCATTGGAATTCCCATTGTTATTACACTTTTTGGACCATTGGAGTAAACAAGCATCTATCTATTTTAAAGAGTACTAGTGATAAGCAACATCTTTGTAGCAGTCCGTTAGTGATGTAAAATTCCCTGGATACATAATTTCCCAATTTTACTTTGCACTTCCCAAATATATAGCTTTTAATATTTCTATCACATCTTCACTTAAGTAACACTGTCATAAAGCTTGCCATAGTAACTTTCTGGGATCATAGTAATTATCGTATGCTTTTTCTGTCAGTAAATACCAGCCCTACATCTTTAAATTGTTCTCTGCATTTCTCAAGGAGTATTCTTCTTGTTTCCAAGGCTTGGGTTGAGTCCCATTCCAAGCCAAAGCTTAAAATTGGTCACCCCACCAAGGAGTATTCTTAAACTAAAAATATGGTCAACAGTCAATCTTCCAGTTGAAAATTATAGTTCTTCCATACTATGGAGTGGTTTTCAAATCTTTCTTTTATTATTCTTGAAACAGTTTTTATAATATTCCTTGATAATTCTGACATCTTCTGTCTCCTTTTTTAGATACAGAACTAATATATCCTAATTTCACATCTTGTGGTATTTCTTCTCCTTGCAAAATCCTTTTGTATAACTTAGTTAATAACATATTAGTTTGCTTCCTTCTAATTTCCTAATGAACATCTCCTGGGGCAGCAGCTTTCCCATTCTTTCCAAGTGATACACAATTTCTATCAAATACCACTTTACCTTTCTATGATTACAACTATCATTTTCTTTAAATTCTGGTCTATCTTCATTTAATAATTGCTCATAATATTCTACCCACTGTTCTATGGATATTAAATCTATCTTGGTTTTCTTCTCATTTCCTTTAACACTTTCCATGCTTCTGCAGACTGTTTAAATCCTAAATGACATTAACGTCTGCACATACTTGTACCCTTTCCCGTTGTTCTTTTTTTGGCTATTTTTTTTTTTTTACTTCTTTGTATGCATTATGCTTTTTTTTTGTTATATAATATTCTATAACACCAAATAATGATAAAAATTACCAGTGAACATGAAAATGCATAATTGAATTAATTTTATAAAAATCAGGACAAAAGATTACATCTTGAAAAGGAACCCAGCTGAAAGAATTTAAAAAGAGGTCATATCTGAGCAAAATGGAACGTCCAACAATTTTAACTAGAAACTGTACCTAATTAAGGTCGGATGAAGTATTGAAACTGAACTGTAAAAACCTAAAAAGAACAGTGGTTTTAAAATAAGTACCTACATGGCTATTATTTTTATTCTTCACAGTAGTATGTGCTGCACAAAAGGGTACTTGTGGCACAAAGGTGTAAAATCTTTATTATAGAGGATTTGTTTAAAAAAGTTTTAGCAAAATTTAAAATAAAAAGGAATATACTCCTTTTGTACTTTTCTTTCTTGTTAGATCATGACATGGTCTTATTAACTTACAAAGATTAGCCTGTTAAGTTACTTCTTTACCGGAGTTGTGAGAAGTAGGTATGCCTACTTTGGTTCTAGGAGAGTGTTCCACTTACTTTAAGCATTGGCAAGAATTTCAGTTTTTTGGTTTATCAAGTCAGGCAGCTGAAGAAGTTGCCATCAAGATGTAAGATCCCCATAATATTTGATCAGCTGCTACAAATTCAGATTTTATACTCACCAATATTCATTCATTGGCACAAAAAGTTCTCTCTGATGCTATATGTTCTTTTATAAGTCAAAAGGAAGTACCTACCTAAGTATCACTTTGTGGAATCAGGTATTCCCTGAGGGTCATAAGCCATACAAGGAGTGTTTAAGAGACCACAACGATATTACACTGTATTACAAAACTTAAATTTTTGTTCAAATTCAGCATAAATTAAAGGTAGAGATATGATTATTTATGAAATTACACAAAATTAATACAATCATGTGTGGTAGGTTTAATCCCATTTGCTTTTGTAGTGCTTCCTTTTACCTTCTCATATGAGCTCTTCACCAGTGGCTCCCAAATTGACCATAGTAGTGGTAAACATTTTATGTTTTTCACAAATGGTGCCAAATTGTCAATAGAGCTGAAGCAGGTATTTTCAGGAACTTTTGCTGTTTTTATTAATGGCTCTGAATTGACAATACTGCTGGAGCAGTGAATTTTACTGTTCACCAACTTTTCTTGTTCTTCATAAATGACTTCCAAATTAACAATAGTGCTGGAGCATTATTCAGTGAATACATACATTTACTGATCCTTCGTTTCTACATTGACAGTAGTACTGCAGCAGGTATTAGTGGTGGAATAAATTAATGAAGTGGGGTTTTAGGGCACAAAACCTGAAAGGTCATTAGTGCTGTATTATTGGTGAGCATTTTCTGCTCTTTACTAATTACCCCCAAACTGATCATATGATAGAATTTAAACATGAGACTTCTGACATTTTTTGGAGGGGTATGTTTCCAAGGTAATGTCTCCTCTGCTGTTGCTCTAGCCAGTAAGGTGTGACCATCCTCCTTTCTCTCTGCCTAACAGCTGAATGTGAGGAGTAACATGTTGCCATGTTATACTACATGGTAGTGTGTGCTTTACTAGTGCTTACTAGCGATAATTTGTATTCCCTTTATTTACTGTTTGTTGTTGAGTGCTCATGCGTTTGGAGAGAACAATTTATTAATAGCCTTAACGTAGAATAGGTTAAGAGTAATGCTACGTAAAAGCCAGGTATTGCAGCAATTGTAATATTATCTTAAAATATCTCATCCACCATGCAAACAAGAAAGACTTGCAATATACACAACAATACATACAAGATTACACGGAAGAAAACAATAAAAGGTTCACCATCATCAAAATGGAGCAGCTAACAATGAAAGCAATAAAGCAAGTGATGTCAGACAATTGGGTAACATGGTATCATACAGCAAGAGACTTGTCGAAGAACAACGGAAAAAAAGAAGGAATTTTAGATAAAAACATAGATAAAATGATCCACATCAGCAGTTCATCCTCTTCCTCTTTGACGAAGAAACCAACTCGTCTCTTGGAGTTGCTCTGTCATTATCATGAACTTGAACAATTAATTATTGTAGTTGTTATTAAATGAAGTATTATCCAGGCTTGTGGGCTGTGGTTTACTGAGCTCCTTCTTCTTCTTCCTAGATGTTTTGTCTGCGACTACAGCAGACATCTTCAGTGGCAGTGGCAAGGATGAAGTGTACTGGCAGAAGTTTCACAGTCGCTGTCTGCTGTAGTCGCAGATGAAACGTCTGGAAAGGAGGAGCCCAGTAGACCACGGCCCACAAAATACTTCATTTAATATTGACACCGGTCGTGAAAGCCTACGAAATTTGATTGTAGTAGTTATGGTAGTGGTAAGTCACTGTAACTAGAAAGTAATTTCAGCTAAACTGAGCCCTATTACAGATTATGAAAGTTGGTTATTTTCTGCATATTTCACAGGCTGCACATCTAGATTCTTATTACATAAATCAGGCATGGCAGAGCTGTCTAATGTATTATAAACATAAAGCTCTGTATTTTAAATGCAAAATGTTAGCAATAAAATAAAGATATCAGATCTTAAGCTTTTTATGCACCGAATAAGCTACAACTTAGTTTATGACCCTAGCTATAATCACTTCGGACTTATTAAATGGTAAATCCCGGCGAGGTATTTGCTGCTCAGTGCGCCTAAACAGATGGCAACAAAACTCTCCCACTCCTCTGCTTCAAGTGAGCTGTCAGGAGTCTCAAGTTGTTTAAATGGCACTGTAGTATTGAAGCGATATTTTCAGTGAACTTTTGCAGTTCTTTGATATTTCCATTGACAATAGTGCTAGAGTAGGAATTTACAATCAACTTTTGCAATTCTTTAGTGGCTCCAAATTTATGACAGTGCTGGTGTAGGTGTTTACAGTGAACTTTTGCAGTTCTTCATGACGATTCCATGCTGAAACTAATGTTAGAGTGGTATTTTCAGCAAAATTTTACAATTCTTCACTGATAGCTCCAAATAATTCTGGAGCAGTTATTTCCAGAGGGGTTTTGGAGGTTGGACCCCTCCTTGCTAAAATAAATGTAAAAATGAATAGCAAAAATAGTCTTGTTAAAATCACTGATAGCGCTATATTTATGCCGCATGTCTTAGACAATATTGCCAAAGGTAAGAAAAATAGAAACTGTATTTTAGGTTACGTGAGTACAACCATGTTAAGATATCGGGGGCATCTTTTCATTCCAGTGCTTAATTTGAGTCGTTGCCAAGTGAGTGCAATATCTCCCAGTTTAGAACATAACTAGAAACCCTATTTCATAGTGAAATAAAATGGCCTGCTTAGCTATGAAAACAAAAATTCAATTATATCAATCAGCACTGATACCAAAGTTTATATATGGAATGGAAAGTACATCTTTACATGATAAACAAATAAGTAAAATTCAATTCAGTAAGATAAAATATTTTAGAAAAGCTGTAAATGAAACTAGGAGAAATAGGGTAAGGAATGAGCGGATTAGAGAAGATGTAGGTCAAAGATCACTGGAGGAAATAATTGAACATAGACAATTTAAGCGGTGGGGGACATGTATTCCAAATGGCAGAAGACAGAAAAGTCAAACAAATACTAGAAGTGAGAGTACAAGGAGGGAGCGGGAAAGAAAGACTCCAGATAATGTGAGAAGACATAATGGAAAAGATTGATAGATGTAGGAATAAGACGGTGGGAGAAATGAGGAGCAATAGGAATGAATGGAGAAGATGGATTGATGGAGCCACTGTAAAGACAGAAGGAGAGAAAGAAGAAGATAAAATTTATGTAAAAAAAAGCAGTAATCTAAAATACTTCACAGTCGTCATTAATTCCTGTCACATTATGTTTGCCACTTAGGATAACAAAACATCTTATCCTAATTTTAATCCCTTAATCTGTGAATATAAAATTAATTTATTTAAATTTTCAACTTAGGATTAATTTATATTTACCATTTGAATTGATATAAATTGTTTAAAAAATGGATCCATATACATAACCTTCCTCCCTCTTCCCTTTAATATTTTTCTGGCTACACCACTGGGTATTTCAGTGAACTTTTGCAGTTCTTCATTGATGGCTCCAAATTAATGGTAGTGTTGGAGTAAATACTTTCAGTGAACATTTGTTTTTCTTCATACATGGCTTCCAAACTGACAATGCTGCTGAAGCAAGTATACTCTGTATGCACTTATATTTGCTGATCTACACCGATAACTCAAAGACCGGCAGTAGTACTGAAGCAGGAGGTATTATTGGTAAACATTTGCTGTTCTTCACTGATGGCTCTAAATTGACAATAGTGCTACAGCTGGTATTTTCAAAGAACATTTGCTGTGCTTCAGCAATGGCTCCCAAATTGATGATAGAATGTAGCAGGTATTGATGCAGTAATTTGTATCACAAATTACTTAAATGTAAAGAATGATTGTAATATGAATATGCATTTTTATGTGACATTGATTTGAGAAGTATATTGATTGTAATTATTGTTGAGAAGTAAGTTTATACTGCCTTACTGAAACTGACAATAATAGCGTGCAATAATGCAGCGAGGGGGTGAGCTGTTTATCATTATTAGAGACGAGGAAGTTACGTAATGTTGGCGCGTTTTTCTGTAGAATTTGCTGGAACATTATACCTAGAGCATATGTATTCATAATTTTCATTGGATATAAAAATAGACGCTAATGTTGGCGCGTTTTATTAGCCAATTGCAGCTCAGTTATAATCTTTAGGCATATCGGGGTGTAGGAGTATAAAAGGGCTAGGTTAGAGATAGACCCCGTCAGTTCGTCGAAAATATTTGTATGCTACACATCGCCTTCAGTCCGTCAGTTCACCGAAAATATTTGTAAAGTATACGTCGGCTATCGATTCGCAAGTTACGCGTAGCAGAGTTAGGAAAATTCTCAAGTGTTGTAAAGTTAATTATACAAAAGGTTGAAGTACGCGAATTAAAAGTGATCAGTAAGAAGTTATTATAACAGTTTCAGTTTGGCGGGTGTCAAGATCAATGTGTAAATTGTGATAGTGAATGTGTTCGACAATAAAAAGTGTAAAACAAATTCTTTCATCAGTGTTATCTTTGGATAATAGACTCCTTTCCGTTTACACAAACTGTATAAAGAGATGTGCTCGACCAAAAAGATCATAGCTAACCGGAGGACAGTAAACCAAAATTAAATAAAATAACAGTAGCATTCTTTCAAACAAACACTAATACTACCGCAAATTGCTAACACCAGATGGAGCTACAAACCTAACAAAGAATCACGTCACAAAATGGCTTCACCACGCGGAGTAAACACACATACACAAACATTATAAGTAATACCGTCGCAAATTGGCTTCCCAACGTGGGGCTACAAAAAATGTTAAATATAAATAACATTAAACCACTCCAGTATTTTTAGTGAATACTTGCTTTTTCCTTTTTTTTTCTGTTTTATTCAGGAGATCTTAAAACTTATTTGATTAATATATTTTTTTATTGAATACACTAGAAGTATATAGATCAATTTAAAGTATTGTCATTTTACAAGTACTTTCTCAGAAGAACAAATGAAAACACAGACATTCCTGGAAACACTTTTACACTGGTGTTATAATTTGTTTATTTATAGCATAGAATTACAGAAATTTTAACATAATAATAAATGCAAAATAAATTAGGCATATAAATCCAAATTAACATTATCTGAAATTCTTCTTGATGATAACTGAAGAATCTCCTGGAAAGGATTAGCATTTTATATTGATCTGCTTACTCCCTAAACATTTCTAATGAAGGCATGTATGCCTTGAGACGGTAATTTGTATCACAAATTACGTTAATATAAATAATTATTTTATTATGAATATGTATTTTTATGTAACATTGATTTCAGAGGTTTAATAATTGTAATTATTATTGGTAAATAATAATATACGGCTCTACTGAAACTGTTAACAATAACACAATACTTTAGCAAAGGAATGAGTTGTTTATCGTTACCGGGAACCAGGAAGTTACGTAATGTTTCGCGCCTTTTCGGTAAAAAAAGCTTCTAGAACATTCTATAAAAATAATATGTATTAGTGGTTTTCATTGGATAATAAAATAGACGCTAATGTTGGCGCGTTTTATTAGCCAATAGCAGTTCATTTATAATCTTTAGGTGTATCTTGAGGTAAGCCTATAAATAGCCATGATCGAAGTTGGTCGCCCCGCAGTTATACAAAATTCTCCGTACACTCCACGTTGATTCCGCAGTTCAACAAGATGTCGCCAATTAGTCCTTCATTTTCGTCATAAGTTACACGCAGCAGAAGTACGAGAAATCTTATAAAATATTCTACAGTTAAATATACAAAGTTGAAGTACGTGAGTTAAAAGTAGTAAGAAGTTATTATAAACAGTTTCAATATGGCGATTATCTAGATAAATCTGTGAAAGTGTTAGTGCACGTGTTCGACAATAAAACATTATAAAACACATTTCTTCACTAGTAATTTTTGGATAAAAGATTCCTTTTCCGCTTCACACCCTGCAAGAGAAACATATTCGACCACAAACAGCTAGCCGGTGGACATTTAAAATTCATGCAAATTGCTAACGCCAGAGGGATCTACGGACCAGACCAAACCAACGAGTGACGTCACACAAGATGGCAACGCAGAAATCAACATAACATTCTCCCATCATATTGGCTTCCACCATGTGGTGCTACAAATGCACAAATACATTAATATACCTCTCCCAAATTGGCTCCCATACGTGGGGTAATTAAAGTTATGTAAACAAACATTTATTTGCAACATTTGTTACGTAAAACAGAATACGTAAGCTATACCTCTCAAATTGGCGCCCAACGTGGGGCGAAGTGACTAGGAAAGGAAGGCGAAGTGACCAGGAAAGGATCAGCATAATCAGGACGTGGAACGAAAGTAGCAGTAAAATGATCTACAAGACGCAGATTCCAGAAACAAGAGGAGCGACAAACGACGTGGATAAGTGGACGCAAAAACATCGAGACAACGTAGATTCATCATAAAACAACGCAGAAGCGACATACAAATCTAGGAGAAAGGGGCAGAACGCTGGACATCAAAGCTGCAGCATCAGACAGCATCAAAAAGGTAATTAAATGAGACTTAGGAGCGGTAGGAAAATAAAAACAATGACTGCTAGCAATACAGAAGAAATAATTATGGAGGGAGATAGTGTAACAGTTAGCTGTGATCCAATACAAAGTACAGGAAATAGCCCAGATTTTTCGGGGTTTGAAGATGAAAATGTTAGTGCAGAAAGGGAGAATAGAATAGCAGGAAATGTTAATTTTGATGCTGGTATGATTATGGAAATGTTTAGAAATTTTGGTAAAAAACTAGATCAGCATAAGAGAGAATTGAGGGAAGAATTAAGGGAAGATATGCAAAAGAGTTTTGAGAAATTAGGGGAAGCTATAGACAGGAGTCATAGGAAATTTAGGGAAAGTATTGGTAGGAGGAATGAGAAATTAGAGCAAACAGTAGATCAAAACAGTGAAGAAATTGAAAAGAAAGTTATGAAGCTAGATAGTAGTATGCCAAAAATGAGTGATGAAAAGGAAGTAATAGCAAGTGAGATAGGAGAAATTTCAAAGAAAATGCTAGACATGAGCAAGGAAATAGGTAACAAAGAAAGTGAGGTTAATACTAAAAGTGGGGTTAATGTAGAAAGTACAGAGTTAGGAAATCAAATGAGTAGTATTTCAAGTGAGATAAAAGAGGTTAGGAATGTAGATGTAAATGAGGCGCAAGTTAATCTCAGAGGGGAGATATTAGAAATACAGAATGAGTCAGAAATGCAAAGAAAGAAATTGTACCAAGATGTTCAAAATGAAAACTCCAGTCCAGTACAGTTTAGTACAGATTTGTCAGAGTACTCTCAAGTTAAAGAGATTGCAGAAGAGTTGAAAATGAAAGTTGTTAAAAGATGTGTAGTTCAAGAAACTGTAGATTGTTTTCAAATGTTATCAGGGAACGAAATGTCATATGAATACAAGAGGTTATTCATTAACAAAAATTTGAAGGTTAGGTTATGGCTACAAGTAATGTTTAGCCACACACAATTTGATCCAGGAGGGTAAATAGCAATAAGATGTAAAGTAAATGCTGGATAGTTAAAGACGACTTGCGGAGAAATGTATTGGAACGTAAGAGGGTTAACTATTTATATATATATCATTTGAAAAGAGAAATAAATTATAAAATAAAAAAAAAAAAAAGAAAAAAAAAAGAAATGTTTTAAAAAAAGGAAAAATATAATAAATAAATAAATAAGATTGAAACTTAAGATGATATTAAAGTAAAAGTACGTAAATACAATTCCAAGAATTAAAAAAATTAAGAATGCAAAGATTGAAACTTAATATGATATTAAATTAAGTACAATTCAAAGAGTATTGTTAAAATAAAATTCAAAATAACAAAAATGGTAAAAATAATTCAAAACAAATACTTAAGTAGCAAACAGAAAAGGTGAAACATTGTCTAGATTTAAGAGATATAAATATTTGTGTAGAGGGTAAATATTTTGGTAAATATGTATAATTATTATAAAAAAAATCTTAAATGTATAAATTTTTGTCAACAATGTAAGAGGGTAAACAATTTTGAAACAGTGATTAAATAGTTTAGGGTATAGTATTTGCTATAAAAAAAAAAAAAAAAAATTTTTGTGATATCAGACTAATATCTAAATTAATTAAATCAGAGCCAGTAAGTAGTGGCGAGATAAAACATATGTCGTGTGTTAAATACGTGTGAAGTGTAAAGTGAAAGTGATAGCGTGTGTTCCAAGATTTAGGAGACTAAAAACACAAATTATAAAATTCTAAACAAGTTATAAATATTTATAATTATGTTTCTAGTGGGGCATATGAGACGGTAATTTGTATCACAAATTACGTTAATATAAATAATTATTTTATTATGAATATGTATTTTTATGTAACATTGATTTCAGAGGTTTAATAATTGTAATTATTATTGGTAAATAATAATATACGGCTCTACTGAAACTGTTAACAATAACACAATACTTTAGCAAAGGAATGAGTTGTTTATCGTTACCGGGAACCAGGAAGTTACGTAATGTTTCGCGCCTTTTCGGTAAAAAAAGCTTCTAGAACATTCTATAAAAATAATATGTATTAGTGGTTTTCATTGGATAATAAAATAGACGCTAATGTTGGCGCGTTTTATTAGCCAATAGCAGTTCATTTATAATCTTTAGGTGTATCTTGAGGTAAGCCTATAAATAGCCATGATCGAAGTTGGTCGCCCCGCAGTTATACAAAATTCTCCGTACACTCCACGTTGATTCCGCAGTTCAACAAGATGTCGCCAATTAGTCCTTCATTTTCGTCATAAGTTACACGCAGCAGAAGTACGAGAAATCTTATAAAATATTCTACAGTTAAATATACAAAGTTGAAGTACGTGAGTTAAAAGTAGTAAGAAGTTATTATAAACAGTTTCAATATGGCGATTATCTAGATAAATCTGTGAAAGTGTTAGTGCACGTGTTCGACAATAAAACATTATAAAACACATTTCTTCACTAGTAATTTTTGGATAAAAGATTCCTTTTCCGCTTCACACCCTGCAAGAGAAACATATTCGACCACAAACAGCTAGCCGGTGGACATTTAAAATTCATGCAAATTGCTAACGCCAGAGGGATCTACGGACCAGACCAAACCAACGAGTGACGTCACACAAGATGGCAACGCAGAAATCAACATAACATTCTCCCATCATATTGGCTTCCACCATGTGGTGCTACAAATGCACAAATACATTAATATACCTCTCCCAAATTGGCTCCCATACGTGGGGTAATTAAAGTTATGTAAACAAACATTTATTTGCAACATTTGTTACGTAAAACAGAATACGTAAGCTATACCTCTCAGCCTAAACAACAAAGAAAGTTAAAAAGTGGGATAAAGGAAAGGAAGAAGTTATAATGTCTTGGACTTGCAAACTACATATACATTATACAAGAATAATATTTTATTTTAACAAAATTCTCTTTTATAAATACATTCATTGTGGTTCCTTGAGCAATTAATAACTCTTGTTATTTGTGCTCAAAATTCATTATAAAGAATATTTAATTTTTCAGTTGTAGATTAATACACTGAAATATGTAATGGTGATTGGCAGCATTTATGAACTCATCTGGTCAGTTGCTTTTTTGAAGTAAAGAACTACAAAAAAAGAAAAGAATATAATTAATTTGTATGCTTACCTATGTACATTCATGCAATAATGGACACAATACATGTCTATCCTGTTTCAGTGTTAGTGCTGTTTCAAAGTTTTTAAAAATATTGAAATTAACAGAAAATCTTATAGTCTAACAGGGAGTTTCTAAGACTAAAGGAAATGTTTAATAGAAATAGGAAAGGGGGGAAAAAATAGTGTTTCAGCTTTTCTCCCTGTTGCTCTTTAGTATTTTGACCAAGACATCCTATGAGATGAGGAAGTGGGGAAAAAGGGCAATGGATTTCTCTTTACATCCAGATGTTCCTCAGAATGACAAGACACCTGTTATTCAACATGTTAATGCTACCATTTAGGAGATTACACCCATACCTTTAAAAGTGTTATAAACATTATAATCATAGCTTGAGAGAGTGAACTTATTTGTTTGGTACTTGAGTTGAATGTCTGCAATCTGCTTTGGAAGCGAGTGCAAAATTTTCTCAATAGTACTAAATTTAAATGTTAATACAGCTTACTGTTACCATGACAATGTCCGCTATCTGCTTTGGAAGTGCAAAATTTTCTCAATAGTACTAAATTTAAATATTAATATAGCTTACTGTTAACATAACTTTCATTTTCAATACATCCCTTCACATATACAGTAATTTTGCTTATGTTACACATTGCCAACACTATATTTCATTTCAAAAATTGTAAAGTACATCATTACCCATTTCTTCTTTTTGAAAAATACATTCTTCTTAATTTAAATAAACTGCACCTTCAGGAACACTGAATCATATCTGTGCTAAACAGCTGATTGTTTTAAACCAAAGTTGCTTTTGTTTTGTTCTATGTGCTATTAACAGAGATCCCTACAGCTTGTACAAAAAGTATCCAATGTGCTTTTCTTGAAAAGATTACCTTCATCCCTTAGATGAACCAATACATGTTTCAATTGTAATTTAATGCAAAACACTATTACAATGTAAAAAAGGAATCTTAACTATAGTTTGATTCCTTTTTTTGTGAAATACAATTATGTATTTTGGAATTTCTTGTCAAGTTTCAACATTCCCCAGTGTATGGCCCAAAATGTGGTAAAATTCAAACAAACAAGAATGAATACTTTGGAAATGGTTAATACCACAACACATTTTAATTCACAATATATATATATATATTTAATGTGATAGATTTAATGTGCTGATGGATACTAGCCAAGTGAGTTCAAACTACCACGAAAACCATGTGAATAACAGCGTTAAAAGAAACAAATCGCCTGATGTTTTGGTAGTGGGAGACTCCATGATAAAGTTTGCAGGACAGTTGTGTAGAAATCGTGGACATGATGTGCGGTGCTTTCCGGGAATTAAGTTAAATGAACTAAAGCACCAAATGGAGAGAATTAACTTGAAAGAACGCAATCCTGACGTCGTGGTGGTGCATGCAGGATCTAATGATGTAAAACCAGGAGTATATGCAGAAGAAATCATGGGAGATACCATGGATATTATTAACTATATACGACGAGAGTCACCTAACGCCAAGATAATTATTAGTGGCGTGATAAGACGGAGTGATACAACGGAAAAAAAAGTAATGAGGATTAATAAAGAACTGAATTGGCTGTGTTCCACAAAGATTTGCACATTTGTGGATGGAAATTTTTGGCTAGAGAATAATGAGTTTGGAAGAGACGGCATTCACTTCAACCGCGGAGGGTCTCATAAGTTTGGAATGCTGTTGTGCGATGTAATTAGTTCGGTGATAATGGGAAACGAGTAAACCGGGTGGTGGATGTTGCATTAATGACTGGAAATAGTGATCGAAGTGTGCAGGTGTTTAACAAAATATGCAGAACAGAAACTAATGTTGTAAGTGTGAATGCTTCTGGGGACCACTACTTTAAAGCTGTGGAATCCAACCAACTATCAGGGACGAACGATGTTATAGGTGCCACTTCGGCGAATCTCACTACCACTCTTACTAAATGTATGGATGGAACAGAAAAAATGAAACTGTTAAAGGTAAGTGATTCTGTAAGAAAGCCTATAAAAATAGATGCACACTATGTAACAATTTTTCATCAAAATGTCCAATCTATTCACAATAAATTAAATTACATTGAAATCCTATTAGATAAAGATCTGAATGAGGTTGGTGTCTTGTGCATTTCTGAGCACTGGTTAAAGAGCAATGAAATCGATTACATACAGATACCAAATTATACATTAGCCAGCTCATATTGTAGATCTAACAAAAGTGGGGGTGGGGTATGCATATTTATTAAAACAGGTATCCGTTTCATAAATATAGGTACATGCCGGACATTATGTCGTGAAAGTGATTTTGAAGTTGCAGGTGTGGATTTGAATGAACTAGATATTACTGTGATTGTTTTATACCGTGCCCCAGATAGTAATGTTAGGATTTTTCAAAATAGCTTAGAGAGACTACTCAACATTCTCGTGAAAACCAAAAAAAAATTTGCATTATGTGGTGATTTAAATATTGACTTTCTTAAAGACAGCAAAGAAAAGCAAGACCTCATACATCTGCTTAGAAGTTATAACCTAATGCATGTCATAACATCCCCTACAAGAATAACTAGTCGCTCAAAAACTGCGGTAGATCAAATTATAATTAATGAAAATTGTACATATAAAGCACAGGTGATAAATACAGGATTTAGTGATCATGAGGCGCAAATAATTCAAATTGAAACTAATAATACTAAGATGTTTAGATCAACACTCATAAAAAAAAGAATATTTAGCAATGATAATATTTTGTATATGAATTATCTCTTAAGCAAGGAAGATTGGCTTGATATGTATAATACAGCTGATACTAATGAGAAATTTAGATTGTTTGCAAATAGTTTTATGTTCTGCTTTAATACTGCATTTCCTCTCAAAACATCAAGAACCTCCAATGGGAAAGCTAAGAGAAATTGGTTAACTCCAGGTATAAGAAAGTCATGTGAACGTAGAAGATTACTATATGACTTAAGTAAGGGTAGTACAACGACAGATTTTGATAATTATTTTAAGAATTATAAACGCATACTAAATAAAGTTATAAGACAGGCTAAAATCAATAGTAATGACAATCATATTAAAAACTCTAAAAATAAGACCAAAGCTATGTGGCAAATAGTAAACCAAATGACTAATAAAACACGTCATATGCAAGGTAAAATAGAACTTGAGCATAATGATAGAAAGATTACTGATGCAACAGAAGTTGTTACATATTTTAATACCTACTTTACAGAAATAATTAAAGATTTGGTTCAAAATAGTAATGGACATCTTGGCAGTCTAATAAAGACTAATACTACCAATAATGTAAACTCTATATACCTTTATGAAGTTACGCCTGAGGAAATGCTAAACATAATAAATGGATTGAATAATACATATTCTGCAGGTGTTGATGATGTACCAGATATAATTATAAAAAGATGTAGTGACCACATAATTGGTCCACTTGTCCATTTGTGTAATGTATCCATGACTAGTGGAATATTTCCAGACATGTTAAAAATATCTAAGGTTATACCCTTGCACAAAAAAGGGAAAAAGACTGAGGTAGCTAACTACCGTCCTATTTCCATACCCTCCGTATTTTCAAAGATATTGGAAAAAATAATGTATAGAAGACTTGTATCGTTTATTGGAAAAAATAATATAATTACTAATTCACAGCATGGATTCCGACGAGAAAAATCAACAGAGACTGCGATATATTCTTTCTTAAATAGTGTCATAACTGCTTTAGATAATAAAGATAAAGCAATTGGCATATTTCTAGATTTAACTAAAGCTTTCGATACTATTAACCACAAAATTTTGCTAACAAAATTATTTGACTTTGGTATAAGAGGATTAGCATATTCTTGGTTTGAATCTTACCTTACAAACCGTAAGCAAATAACAGAGATTACAGATTATAATGCTAACACTAATGCACTTTTGGCAGTTAGATCTAATGCACTTGATATAACTTATGGAGTACCACAAGGCTCTATACTTGGACCATTTTTATTTATCTTGTATATAAACGACTTAACAAATAACATACAAGCTCATAACATTGTTCTATTTGCAGATGATACTAATTTACTAATAACAGAAAAGAGTAATGAAATGTTAAATAATTCACTAAACCAGGCCAGTAAAGATCTGGTATATTGGTTAGATAATAACAACCTGGTTTTAAATACGGTCAAAACTGTTTGTCTTAAATTTCATATTACTGATAGTGCAAACAATAATTATAACATCCCTGAAGTAAAAATAAATAATAAATTAATCTCATATAAAAACGAGACAAACTTTTTGGGCTTGTGGATACAGAATAACTTGAAATGGAAAACTCATATAAAACATTTAATAACCAAATTAAGCAGGAATGTATATGCCTTAAGAATTTTAAGTCAAAATGTCAGTCTCCATGTGCTGTTAACAACTTATTATGCACATATACATTCAATAATTAAATATGGTATCATATTTTGGGGACTCACCAGAAACTAAGGATGTATTTATCAAACAAAAACAAGCCATACGAATTATATGTGGTAAAAAAAGGTTATGTTCATGTAAACCACTATTCAGAAAGCTTGGCATACTTACTTTGGCATGTTCTTATATATTGGAAACAGTCTTATTTGTAAAAAGAAATAAATTTAATGTTCAAAATAATGACAATGTCCATAGTCATTACACTAGACATAATAAGGATATACACTTAACCTCTGTCAGAACTACAATATGTAAGAATGCAGTACTGCACTCCAGTATAAGGAATTATAATTCCCTACCTAATGCCATTAAAGATATAAATAATTATAATGTGTTTAAAACTAGAACAAAGGCTTTCTTGCAGGAACACTGCTTCTACACCGTAAAGGAATATTTACAGTTTAATAAATCCTTGTTTGCATAAGACATTGTACTAATCCGTTAAGTTATCTAGTAGTATGTCATTTAATTTATAAATATATCTATTGTATATCATAGTTGAACTCAAATTATATATAACTTTATTGTAATGTAAATATATAAATTTAACTATTGACATATCCTGTATCAATGTACTATGTACTGAATTGATGTTAAAGGATTAAATTATATAAATTATAAAAAAAAAAAATTATATTCTGAACAGATCTACACGTTTGTCTTTCTCTTAGTGCTTACAATTGTATAAAACTAACAAGAAGCTTCACAACCTAATTCACAGAAATTTGTTTATGCGTAACAGTCAAGATGTACATTTCATTCAGCATTTCAGCATCTCAGACAAATTATGTTTAAAATGAAATCAATGGAGCTGTTTTTGGGAAAATAAAGGTATTTCCATCTAAAGGGGTGTTTGGGATGTTTGACATAAAATCTAGTATTTATCCAAATGTTGATTCTTGAGTTACAGTGTTCAAAGTCAGATAGGCTGGCGGACATTTGAATAAATTTGTAGAATAGGTACAAAAATAAATAGTAATAGGTAAATGTTTGTTACTAAATTTTTACAATATATGACATTTAAAAGATTTTGCACTTAAAAACACAATTCTCACTTTATATAAATTGCTAAGGAATAACCACATTTAACAAATATTATTCTAGTACAGTTAAATATATATATATATTTAAAAAAAAATTTATGAGAGTAAAATTCTAAAGTATACCTTGGCAAGTTGGGAAATTGCTGGGCCAAATTTGGAATGTGTTATAAGTGAAGCCTGTATCCAAGATGGTAATGCAGCCTGTGTCTTCAGACGAGTATACCGATGATCTAGTAACAGCACTGCAGCATAATCGTTTCTGTGTCTCACTGCTCTTCCAATGGACTGGTTTACTGCCTTCATGCAAAGATTTTCATAATGCCTTTGTCCTGCTGTGGCATTCTGATAAAAGAATGACAAGCAACAGAAATCAGTAAATAGTAAATTGCTTTCATTAAGATTTGTTATTAGATTTACTAGTTACAGGGAAATACATTTTTGTAAAATCCTAATAATCCTGAATAATAATAGCATAAAATATACCAAGAACTAAAGTTCAGTAAAAACAAGGCACAATAAACACATTTGATATATTTTAGGCAAAGCTCACAGAGAGAACAAGAGGAAAGCTTAGTGTATTTATTCAACTTAAAATTATTTTGTTAAATAGTTTGGTGTTGGTTGCTATTATCTTATAAAGTGAGTTCTTCACAAAGTTTTATGTCATATAGGCAGCTACAGTAACAATGTTATGCGCCACCAAATTTCATAAATTCTTTTTTGAGCAATAGCCAAGATCTAAATTTGATGCATGTTAGAAATTAAAATGTATATAATCTTTAAAAGCTGAAAACTGATACACAAAATGCTGGAATATTGGTGTTCTATTTAGATATGATATTAATAGAGCACAGATTTGTATGAATAATCAACAGTAAAATATGCACAAAAATGTAAAAAAAAAAAACAATTTGCACCATGATATGCAAAAACAACTGAACAAATCCAAATAAACTGTTTTCTGGCAATTATACAGGGTGTTCCAGAAATTTTTAGTAACAAAGTTGTATTTTAAAAGGAACATCATGTGTTTTATTATATAAATTTACTCCACTCATCATTCCAGTTCAAATGTTATAACATGGAATATCAGACTATGGGAGATGACTGAACTTTGTTTTAAAGTGGTAGTGAAATGAATGATCCAGCTTGTTATTTAAAGTTCTAGGAACAGAGATAAAGCAAGATTTCATTACAGTGGAGTAACAGCTAACACGCTGAGAACTGAGAAATATCAGTCGACATACCCTTTGTTATTTGTTCTAGCATTAGTTTTTCTGTTCATTGGTCTTCTAAAGAGATATGGAGATCCTTTGATTGCCACCTGATAGATAAAATGATAATATTTATGTAGTTTTATTGGCCAATGCACTCTTGCAAACTGGGCTTATTATGCAATTTAAACACCATTACTAACCTATGCAAGTACACGTCATTATATGATGTGAATAGATTAAGAGAAGGAAAACAAAGAAGGCTTTGAGTATACTACAAATTCTGGTTGAATCAAGTTAATCACTAACCACTTTTGTGTTAAGGTAGTTCATCTTCTCTTGCAGTTCAGGGGAAGTAATGTTGGGGTACGGCAACCCCACTAGGACCACACAACGACCAAGATCATCACTGAAGTTGAGACCCTCACTTAGCTTGCCACCTAAAAATAATTTTTTTTATTAAATGCTGCAATTAAAAGCTTCTACAGGATGTAACAAAAATGTACAGCACAGATTGCAGGACACATTCCTCACACGTAGACGAAGAAATTATGTTATATGAACATGTGTCTAGAAATGCTTTGTTTCCATGTTACAATTCATTTTCTCCAACTCATTAATCATGGGAAACACACACAAACAGAACATTAGAATCACAGAAAACATGTATTCTTGTCTGGTTATGTTGTCATTATTGTAGGTGTACCGCTAGTGTATTGTTTTACATGTCCCTGTTGCCATGCAACTTACTCATTGCTTGTTTACAGGTAACATCAACTGTTCCAGTGAGCAGTATGACCTTGGCAAGCACACAGATTACTATGCACTAGTAGAGTTGATCACAGACTTGGCTCGTGCAATGGCAGTGTACACAAATGCATAGACAGCATATGCCAATTTGATGTATGGATTAGCAGACGGCAATGGCGCTTGCACTCAATGTTTGTATCGGGAGAAATTTCCAGGATGAAGGTGCCCCGACAGGAAAACGTTTGAAGCCATTGATCGTCATCTTAGGGAACATGGGGCATTTCAGCCTGATACTCATGACTAGGGGAAGCCTAGGAGGACGAGAACACCGCAACGGGAGGCGGCAATTCTTCAGGCAATTGACGACGATCCTAGTGTCAGTATAAGATAAGAAGCTGCAACAATGAATGTTGGCCACATGACTGTCTAGTGAGTGCTACACGAGGTCCAGCTGTATCCATAACATTTACAGCATGTGCAGGGATTATAAGCAGCTGATTTTCCTGCATGGGTACGCTTCTATGAATGGTTTATGCAACAAAGTGCCAACCCTAATTTTAATGCAACGGTGCTGTTCACAGATGAGGCATTGTTTCATTGAGATCAGATTGTAAATTATCACAATTGGCATGTATGGGCTGACGTCAATCCTTGTGCAACTGTTAAAGCAAGTCATCAACAAAGATTTTATGTCAATATTTGGGCCAGCATTGTTGGTGACTGTTCTGTAGGGCCTCACGTTCTTCCAGCCAGGCTCAACGGACAAAGTTACCATAACTTTGTAGAGAATGTTCTACCTGATCTGTTAGTAGATGTGTCTTTAACTGTGCGACAAAATATGTACTTTATGCACAATGTTAATGTCCGTCGGCTTCTAAATAACAGATGGATAGGTAGAGGTGGACCAATTGTCTGGTTTCCACGCTCCCTGGAACTAAATCCACTGGACTTTTATTTGTGGGGGCATTTGAAAGCTCTTTGTATCGAACCCCAGTACCAGATGTTCAGAGTCTTCGTGTCCGTGTTATGGAAGGCTGCAAAACCATATGCAATACTCCAGGGATACATCAGCGCATCTGGGATTCATTACGACGGCACGTTGATGCATGTACCAATGCTCACGGGGGACATATTAAACATCTCCTGTGAGAAAGAGTTGCATATGGTATGCTGGTATGTTCTATTCTTGTGTTTCCCATGATTAATGAGTTGGAGAAAATGAGTTGTAACGTGGTAATAAAGCGTTTCCAGACCCATGTTCATACAACATAATTTCTTCGTCTATGTGTGAGGAATGTGTCCTGCAATTTGTGCCATACATTTTTGTTAAGCTGTATAAGCTATGTACAGAAACTGCCCTTAACGCTGCAATAGCATTGCTTTCTGTAGTACAAAAGGACACAGGTTCAATTCTGGTACCAGTGCTGGGAGATCTGTACAAGCTAAATACAGCCTCATAATGTCCTTGGAGACAAATTGAGGCACTATTTGAGAGTAGCAGTTCTGGTCTTGCAACTGGTATAAGCAGGTGTGGGGGGGAAGCGTAGTGCTCACATGTCACTCCCATATTGCACTCCACCCATGGTTTACTATGTGGACCGAGGCAGAGGATGCTCTAGCCATGTGCAAACCTTGGGTCAATCAGGATATTTTGCCATCGAATGCTACAACTTTAAATAACAAAAATATACCTTTCTTTTTTTTCTTTCTTTCTTTCTTTGCCTGTAATTGTGTTTATCCCAAACTATCGTTAGTATACCAATAAGTACATTGTTATCAGACATATGAAGCTGTCTTTTACATTGGTACCATGGTTACTAGGAGTAATAAATAGATCAATTTTCCAAAACCCACTTGTTGCTGTGGCAACCTGAACAAAATTATGTCAAGCCAATAATTGACATAAACACAAGCTATTAGACATCTTGGCAGTTTTTGCCACATTAGAGGATTACACTAGTAAAATATATTTTTGTTTACATCAACAACATTCTTCTCATTTCTCCAATTCTTAAACAGATATAATTCCCTCTCATAAATATTTAAAAACAAAACTTTGTTTAGAATCCCGAGTAACAAGCTAGCAACCTACCAAAGCCACCAATTCAACATAGGCCCACTGTAACTGCCCAGAGGATCACTATGTAATAAAATGTCTAATTTTAAATAACTATTATATTTAATTTAATAAATTAATTAAAAAGTGTTGGATAAAAGTTAGAGAGAGAGAGAGAGAGAGAGAGAGAGAGAGAGAGAGAGAGAGAGAGAGAGAGAGAGAGAGAGAGAGACGCGCACGTGCACACGCACACACAGTAAAACCATCTTCAGCAGAATTGAATGGGGCTCTCGAACATTTCCGTTTAATGAAGGTACACCTAAGCTTTAACAAAATTAAACCATAAACATACATAAATGGACAGACTGAGATAAAAAATGTATGTACATTGTTCAGTTGTGTATTTAGATATTTTTGCTACAATATAATACACACCAAAACTTATAATAAACGAAAAATAGCTGTATACACAATTCTTTTATTTTTTCCAGTAGTCAAGGAGAGTTTTCTGCACAAATTGCTGCTTAGCTGCTTGACTTTCCACAAACATTTAGCCTGAGTAATCACACCAAACATATAAGAGTCATTTTGCCATAAGGCAAATTGCTGCAGTTCCTTTAAACTTTTGAGAGCATCTTTCACCTGACATAAAACCACATAAGAAAACAGTCAATCTCTCCTTGGACAATTTTCCTCCCGAACATTTCTCACCTTTTAAACACAAAGATTTATTCAGTAACGTGCAGAAGAGTAGTCCCGTCTTGTTTGCTAAGTTTTCAGGTTTGTATCCTTTGATTATTGAAGGTAGTTTAGCAATGCAATCAGGGATGATTTCAATATTAACGTCATTCGATTCACCACAAAGTTTGTTAAAAACTATCTGATTTCTTCTGCGGAAACTCTCCAATCATCCATTAGATGCTTTGAATTCAGTCTTGCCCAGTTTTTCAGCTACCTTTTTAGCATATTCCTGTAACATAGGCCCCGATGTGTGGTGATTGTTTGCCCTAACACTAACGAACCACTCTCACACTATTTCATTAATGTCATGGTTTTCAGTTTTCTTAAGTTCTCTCTTTATTTTTTCTATTAAGCACAATTTTTCCACCGATTCAGAAATTCTGTTTCATTCTTTAGAATCTCGTAAACTTAGTTTTGCCTGTATTGAACACCTTCATGATGTTTATCACGTTCACTAGCATAAATCACTTTCACTCTCATGTTAAGATCTAGCACATCCCTTGTTTTAGAAGCCATGATGACTACTGCTGAACTAAATCATCACCTATGTAAGTTTAGAGCTGTATTCTATGCTGTCTGACAAGTCATTAGAGCAGGAAATGGAAAGGGAAGAGACAACAATAAAAGAAAATCAGCCGTGCTTATTTTAACTTTGCAGTGAAGGATGAGTGTGACAGGTTTTTCAATATTTGGACTGTCATTATCGCACCCTCCTCCTAGACTGGTCAAGTAGCAGCAAAATGGTCATGTTCCAACTTAAATATCATATACTTAGAGCAGACTTTCATAGGGTGCCTGAAAATTTTGTAACCTCTGCATTCTGGAACTGGAAAGTTGCCATTAAAAGGTGTACTTTGATTTCCATTGTCCGCATAAGACAGTTTCTGTTTAATACAGGGAATTTAGCATGTTTTTCACCCCAAAATTCATGGGACCATGAAATATATATATATATATATATATATATATATATATATATATATAAAATTTGATTTGATCCACTCATAGAATTTAATTCACAAGATACAGTCTCATGAATTGAACAGCTCTACTTTTGAATAAAATCTAATATTAATCACTTGTGTAATAACTATCTATTATTTCACATAAATAAATAAGTATTGTATACAGTGGAGCCCATATAATTTATGTTAGCATGAGTCAACACATTTTTCTTAATCAAGACTAATTTCTGGACACATCTTCCCCATCATCAGTTTTGCAGTTGATTGGTATTCCCATGGCTGATTTGATCCTACTTGAACTACTATAACATTTGAGGAATTTCAAATTCAAGTATATGGACAATTCTGCTGTAGTACATAGTTTTGGTCATTAAATCGCAACATAACACAGAGATAAAATTAGTGAAACATCTAAAGAAGCCATTAAAACAAGCATCTGGGAGAACAATTTATCATCACGAAAAAATTATGAATTTCAATCTCCACCATTGGTGATATCATCTGATTAGCCAGAGGAACAGAGAATAACACAATGCCAAATAGAACCAAACCAACCATGGGTATCCCAGTCGGCCGCAAAACTGATAATGGGGAAGTTGTTCCCAGAAACCAGTCTTAATTAATACCAGAAGTGGAGGAAAAGGGTGTTAAAAATTTGTTGACTCATTCTAAAATAAGCTGTTATTTCCTTTAAGAAAAACAGGGTGACACAGGCAGATTTGAGTGTTTAATTTACAGCCTTAAGATACGTATTGTTGGTTGCAAGAATAATGTTCTAAATTTGCTATTCTCTCTTAACAAACCTATAAACTAACTCCTTCCTCAAATTACAGGTTCTTGCAGAAGTTATATCTGCAACTCAATCACTATTACTTCTTTAAACAGGAACAACTGTGAAAATATTGAACTAGTGTAGTTAAATCTTAGAATTCTTACATGAAACATTACTCAGCTCATAAAAAGCAGTAGTTTTGCAATAGATTTAAATAATTCTCACTTTCATAATCTGAAAGATTATGGGATTTGTTCAAATTTAATTGTTGAGCATAAATATATTGTTGAAAATATAACTTGTATGTGGTTACCAACAAACTGAATGTATTGTAATTTCAATGCTCAACAAGATTCACGTATCAATTTTAGTTTTTAAGTTTTTAAATACTTTTCAGTGCATATTAATGCCACTCAACTGTGATGTTTGTGCATGTCGCATGAAGTGATTAAGAAATGTATTATGTTTGAGCACAACTTAATAATTTCAGTCCTAATACACTCTAGTTGACTAACTTAATAATTGGAATAAACACAAAAGCACCCTCACTCAACTGAAAATGGGAAAATTTCAGGTATACAAAGGTGAAACTTTACCAAAACCCTTCAAAAAGTAAATATTTTGTATAGTTTTAATAACGTATGAAGTCTCTAGTTTAATTATCTGTATTTATTATCCACCTCTGATGCAAAGAAATTTCATCACTTTTTAAAGGCTCCGAAACACTAGGCCACCAAGCAAGATGGCTACAAGGTAACGTGTGAGAGGACTCGCATTCAGATCTGTGCTTCAAATCTCACCAGGACTGGTCTCCCCGACTGAGGTTTTATCCAGGTTTTCCTTGTAACTTAGACCTGGAATGTTTCCTTCCCAAACACATTTCATTGCATATATCATCAATGTCCACTGTCTATGGTTGACACTGATGATATTACTAAAAAGAATCACTAGGCCATGTAATGATTTAGAATTTCAAAGCTGTTTTTCTTGTGCGTTGTTTCTCCTACATTCTTGGAACTTCGAAATATTCCACACAATGCAATTTTTGTTACATTCCCTTCAAAATTTTAAGACAAATACTAAAAGCTACAAAGAAAAAAAAAAGCACTGAAAATGATTTTTCTCAAATGTTGATGTTTACCAGTATATTAATTAGTATATATAATTATTCAGTAGAATTACACTACAACTTTCCCAATTTAGTACTGACAAAAAAGACAATGCTTACCAATATAATTTAAAAATATTAACCATTTAAATACTGTAAATAAACTGAAATAAGAAAGAAAACATGAAAAAGAACAATTTACCATCCATCATAAGTATATTATCATATAGACATAATAATGTATCTTTACTGATGATTATGCATGATTTCTGAAGATTGAAATTATGCCTTTAAGTGCTATAATGGCTATTTGTTTAATAAAATGTTTTTATAATTTAAAATCATGGCAAAACTTAATGAAAAAGGAAGGTATTGTTCCTCTTGCTCTCGTGTCGCAGATTTACGGCATGTAAAAGAACCTCAAGCCTGATAAAGAGGCCTCTGAGCAAAATTACTGGTTTTTCATGCCCAATATACAGGATGAGCCAAAAAACTATGACCAGCTGTGCGGTGTTTTTCCTGTACATGCCTCAGTGCTCGCTGCTGTCTGCTGCTATCATAGAGAGGCACGGATGAAACTATACAACATTTTTAAAACTACTTTTAAAGGCTTTACTTACCAACTTTATGAAAGGAAATGCTAAAACTGGCCACCGTCATTGTCCATACAATTTTTGGCATCTCTTTAGGAAACTATTCATCATTCGCCGTAGTTCACATTGAGAAATGCTGGCAATTTCCTTGCGGATATTTTGTTTTAATTCTTCCATGGTGTGTGGGTTTGTCTTGTATACTTTGTTTTAAGTTACCCCAGAGATAGAAATTGCACGGGGTTAGGTCGGGGGACTGAGGGGGCCACAAATCTGTACTAATAATTCTGTCCTCAAACACACTTTCAACTTTCCTCATCAAAATATTGGCCATATAAGCTGTTGCAGAGTCCTGTTGAAAAAAGGCAAAATCACACTCCCTGGCTGTTAATTCTCCTAAAATATTGACGAGTAATGGATAGTTTCCTAAAGAGGTGCCAAAAATGTATGGACAACAGTGGCTAGTTTCAGCATCTCCTTTCATAAAGTTGGTAAGTAAAGCCTTTAAAAGTAGCTTTAAAAATGTTGTTTGGTTTCATCCGTGCCTTTCTGTGATAGCGGCAGACGGCAACAAGCTCCAACGACGTGGACAGGAAAAACACCATGCAGGCAGTTCGTAGTTTTTTGGTTCTCCCTGTAGAATGGGATGCTAAGGACCACAGTTAAAGAGTGTCCATAAATAAAACTCAATTTAATTTAAGTTTTTAATATGGTAAATTCAAAATTGTAGAGGATATATCTCCATCAACACGCCAGTGATCTGCAATGCAAATATGAAGTTTAGAAAAACATTGTTTCCAGAATTTTAAGCTGTTCTTCAGTACGTTTCCTGTTGCTCGAAGCATTAAACTCGTCTGTCATGACTTTCCATGCATTTCTCTTTCAGTATCTTTATATCATGTTTTTTCACTCATATTGTTTAAATGAATTTTCCTTATCTCTACCAACAAGAATTTATTTCCTTTTCCTACCACACATAACCTCATCCATGATATTGTCAAGTAAATCGTGCAAACAATATCTGGGAGTAATGAACTCTTCCTTACGTAGTGTAAGTAAATTGTAATTGAGCTCTCCAACATTACTTCTGGAGTAAATTGCTCCCGTAGTAACCTACTTCCATAGTATGGACTTCTTTAGTAAACGTTACTTCCGAAGCAATTTACTCCAACCTGGTACATGCTGCCCTTGGATTCAGGGAGGTACAGCTTAGTAACAGCGTCAGATACACATTCGTAGTAGTTTGACGAATTGCAGTTCACAACAGCCATGTGATGGAGATTTTCAAACTTTAAAGAACGCTTGTTACGTTTGAAGATGGATTTATATCTTGAGAAACTCCTCTCTACATCACAGGATGATACTGGCGCATACTTAAACAATGCTAACTGGTTCGCAGTAAAAGGCAATTCATGTAAGTTAATTGTAGTGCTTCCATTTACGTCTCCAATTTTGCATATCTGTTCATATCCAGGATTTTTTGGTATTACACTCTTAAATTTGTTTTTTAGTATTTCCCCAACACTACTGGAAACAGAATTTAAATTGAATGTTGTTTCCTGAAATACTTTGAGTGCTTAATTTAAGGCTAGGCCTACTGTTTCTAAGGAGGTAATAGCTTTAGGTAGCCCGGAAAAGTGCGCAGACAGAAAAACAAGATTAGCTTCCAATTCACTATTAGACAATAAATTTTGGGCTGTAAGAATGGATGCAGCATAACTAGGATTTAAGAAGCAGCAACCTCTTTTACTGACTGTAGATACTCTGCATAGTAGAGGGCAGCATCAACCCATGTTCCCCATCTTGTTAATATTGGTTCAGGAGGAAGTGGAACTGATGGTACTAAGGACCTAAACAACTGAACTCTCAATGGGGCTTTCAAAAAAACTTGTTTTACTACAGTCACTAACCGATCCACTAAAGTAAATTCTCCGTGTATCTGTTCAAAAATGCGGTGGAGTGCATGTGAGAGGCAGTTTAAATGCATTAAATTAGAGAAAATGCCATTCAATGTGCGTCCTGATTTAATCATGTAGCTGGCTCTGTCTGTGACAATAAAAGCACCCTATCATATTTAATTCCATTTGACCAGAATGGAAAAATTACAGATTGAGTTATTGTTACATTGTTTGTGACCTCCAAATTTATACATTAAGAAGATATGACACTGTTGGTTCCTGCTTGTTAAGGGCACCAACTATTGCATTTGCAATAAATCTACTCTCAGAATCTGTTGTGTCGTCTATCGAGACCCAAATAAACTCATTTTCTAGTTTATCTCGCAACAATGTTGTACAAACAGCTGACATAAGTTTTTCATAATGTGCTTGGGAGTGCTAAGCAAGCAGTGGAAGAGAGTGGATGTGTGTGGAGGAAGCTCCTGGAATGGAAGAAAGAAGGGCTTAAGTAACCATGGGAATTGGTATTGAGGTGCACAGAGCAAGAATTGGAGTATTTAATAAATTAAAATGGAAGGATTTCAAAACAAACAAAGGTGTAGAAGAGATGGTAAACATGTTTCTTCTCACATGTGTAATAGGTATACTATTGGTAATTGGTGGAGTTGAAATTAACCCTGGGCCAAATGGGGATCGAAACGTTGTGGAACAAACATTTGCATACATTAAAGATATGGATGAGAGATTAGGAAATAAACTCAATGGAATGGAAAAGGAACTAATAGATATTAAGGGAGAGATTATAAATGAAATGCAAGATATACGAAATGAGGTACAGAAAGTTAAAAGAAGAGTTGAGCTGCTGGAAGAGAGACACCGAAGATTTAATTTGGTTATAGCAGGAGTGAAAGAAAGGAATGGAGTATGGCCTGTAGATGAGGTCAGAGAGATTATAGAAGGAAAGCTTGGTTTGAAGGTACAGGGCTGGGAGATTAGAGAAGCATTTAGAGTGGGGAGATCAAGAGGAGCCAGAATGATAGTTGCAAGATTTACGTCAGTGCAGTTTGTTTATGAAGTATTGAAGAAATCAAAGCTACTAAAAGGAACAAATATCTTTATAAATAGAGATTTATCGGTGGAACAACGGGCCTTGAAGAAGGATCTAATACAACAAATGAGGTTGGCAAGAATGGAAGGGAAACGGGCCTTCATAAAGAACCTACGATTATGGGTCGATGGGCGTATGGTGATGGGATACGAAAGTGACACAAGGAACAGCAGATCGCAGGGGCAGGATATGATTCAGCGATATTCATCGGCGACGAGAGAGAAGGAATGCAGAGGAAGTCCAAAGAGCAATCGGAGACCAGAGGATAAGGTTACGTCACTGGCACGTGTGGCTGGCGGAAAGAAGATGACAGTGTTAGAGGGTAGGCGTGGCCAAGACGCAGGCAGAACGTCGGATCAGAGTGACGTAAGGGCATCAGCTGGCGAAATAAGGAAAATGGAAGTTATGTCACTGCTAAGTGGGGCTGGTGGGAAGAAGATAGCTGAGTCAGAGAAGAGATCAGGAGCCGAAGCAGTGACGTCAGATCAGAGTGATGTATGGTCAACAGCTGGCAAAGTTTGGAAAGTGGCATCATCGAGGAGGGAGGGAGTTCAATCGTCACGTGATATGATTGCGGGCAGGGCAGAGGCGGGGTTTCAGAGTGGTGAATTGGTGGAAGAAGAAACTATTGTGTTAACACCCAATGGGAGTCTACGGATTTTGGACAGAAACAATGCGGGACTGTTAAAGGAGCCACCAGAAATAGATTTATGGAGTAGGAAAGTGTGCCATACATATAGAAATAGTGCAGGTTCTGTGAGAAATATGGGAAAACAGAAGCAGTAATAATGAGGAAGTATATAGAATAGGCAGGGAGAGTGACTATAGAATGTATAGGAAGCTACAAAGTAGACAAAGTAAAGACAAGGTTTTGATAGGCAAGTGATAGTTTTTATGAAATCGTGAAGTGAATGAGTTAGATATAAAGGACGGTAAATACGAGAGGGTTAGGGGGGAGAGGTATATTTTTTAGTATGAACGAGCAAGTGTTGTTATGGACGATTAGTGCGGGGAAGAAGTAAACATTCTTTAAATTGTATCTAATAGTTCCCATTTCCCGCTGATAGGGAGTATTTAAGACGGTGGAGGAAGCAAGGGAAGGAGATGGGAAGGGGACAAGAACAGTAAGCAGTATAGTGAAATTAAATGAGAAACGTTAGCGATATGAAGCTAACTCAACACACATGCCTTGTAAATGCGGAAGCTTGGGTACGATCGGCAAAAGGAGCTAGGGCTCGACGCTGATCATGCCCAAATGATTGTATTAGCTCAACACTCAATAAAGATATCATATCATATCATATCATATCATAATGTGCTTTCATCAGGTACATGATGTATGTTATGTTTACGAAGAAAGTTTCTCAAATTAGGATAAGTAAGTTTCCAAAGCGGTATATCAGATGCTAAAAATGCTTCACATAAATCAGAAGAAAATTGATCTACTTTGTTAACTAAACATTCCAATTGCTTCTGCTTAGGCTCGTTTTTTTTTGCATTTGTTTGCCAATAATTGCTTATGTTTTCCTCAGTTTACGTGTTGGGTAACTTGAGAGAGTTTTCCAATTCCCATGCTTTTTTTACATGCTCTACAAAACAATATTGTGCCCTCTGTACAAATCAAATCACTCGCAAATTCATTTTGAACATTATTAAGTCTAGATGACTCATGAGCTTTACTTTCGGCATAGGGCTATTTAAATCTATTCACTGACAAATACAAACTATTGACAAACACTTTTTTCTAAACCAATGAAAATAATACACACAGAGGAATCAGAGGATTGCACTACTACGACCACACACGGAGCGCGCAAATGGAACAAATTATACTGAGCTGTTTATGAAGAGACGCTGACGCAGGCTATGCAATAAATTATGCAGCTGCACACTATCTTGAGATAACAGCTCGGGACTTCCCCGACGTGTTTACAAGTGTCTCAGTTTGAAGTTGAAGTTGTAACATTTCTAATCTTGCATAGAAATAAGACGTTTTTATGCCACAAAAACACTAAAATGGTAGAAATATGATGCTTTTATCAGAAAAACCAAAATATGCATTTATATGCAACATCAAATTCGGTTTAATAAGCTTATAAAGTGATGATTCGTGCACATAACCTTCCAACATTGTAATTATAACAAAGAAATGGGGAAAAAAATTGTAAATGCATGAATTACTGGGCCCTAGTTATTAGTTATTAGCAGTAGCCACAAGGAATCCTTTTGAGTATTGTTTTAGCGACTCACGGCAAATTAAGCTTCTAGTTTCTTTTATTGCAGAAACAGTTATTTCAAACCATAAAATTTATACTGCAGAAGTTAGCAGACATAATAATTCAACTGTTATAGTTTCGAGTGCTACAAGTCATAATCAGTTTCAACTCACTTCAATAGCTCAAGTATTGGATCACATTAAATGTCTGTCAATTTAAACCGGTGCCTTTCAAAATACACTCATGCATAACCTCAGAGAAAGATCTCATAGCCAACCACTGTAGCAGCCAGCAGCAGAATGAACAGCAGGTATTGGAGATGATGCAAAAGGTGACATCGGACATCCATCGTCAAACTTGGCAACCATCGCAGACTGGAGTTGGCTTCAACCAGAGACAATCAAGTTATTATGGGCAACGATCATGGAAGCCTGCAATTTCAATCTCTGTGATGCCTTGGAGATCATGTTTTTCTTTATAGTACTGGTTGGCGGATGCATAAATATTAGTTTTCTTCAGATTGATGTCGCAAGGTTGGTCACTGAAAGTCTACATCCTGATTTTTGGATCTATTATGGTGCCCATTCTGGTGGTGTGATCAATGGCAATCATATCAATTATAGTTATTAAAAAGAATGGTTTGCAATGGTTTATAAATTTTTTGCCAAAACTAAAATAGTAATAAAAAGCTATGTTCCCAACATTTTTCTGACATATTCAGCTGCATTAAAATAGATATTTACATCAATAAAATTTTTATTTAAGGAGGGAGGGAGCTAAATCACACTTTCATCAGAAGCTTCTGCAATAATGTGATTTCATGTATGCCCATACATTGAATCTTAAGTTAATTGTAACTGAATGACATTGAAGAGCTACATGATATATTTTATTACATTTGCTTATCAGCCTTATTCCTTAAAATTACTTGGATTATGCAACATGGCACACTGAAGTATGGTTAAAGAATTCTTAGCATTTTATAGGCTTGATCCACTGACCTGCAAAGATACTTAAAGGGACCAACCGATACAATATTTTTTCATTAAAAGTACACTCACTGCTCAAATTATAATTTCCTTCCATAATATAAAACAGATTGGCAATGTTAATTAATTTAAATTATAGATGTAGAACATACCTACAACGCTGAACATTACTGCTCCTCCAGAATTTTCCTTTCTTATGCAGTCTGCATATGCAGCAAGCACCTGATCGACCATTCCAGCTTTCTTAGGCTCACGGAATACCTATGAGATTGGGAAACGGTATTGATTGCATAGGAAATCCTTTATTGAATATCTATAATGCATGTAGGTGGGATTTTCTGTGACTTAGCAAAGGCATTTGACTGTATTAATCTTGATATTCTGATAGCAAAATTGAAATTCTATGGACTAAAAAATGAAACTAAGTTTCTTCATATCATAACTAAATGAAAGAAAAAAAAGTGTTGAAGTAGTCAATGATATTGGATTTGGAAAACATACATCAAAATGGAAAACAGTAACACATGGAGTGCCCTAAGGTTCAGTCCTAGGACCTTTACTATTTTTGATCTATATAAATGACCTATCATTTTATATAAAGGATATTTCAAGTATCATTCTGCTTGCTCATGACAGGAGTGTTCTGGTGACTAGTAAAAACATGAATGAGTGTGTAATTAAATTGAATTATGTTCTGTATGTCACACTGGTTTAAAGCTAACAAATTATCTGTAAATCTAGACAAAACCAAAGTTATTAAATTTATAACCCATCGATCATCACACACTCCAATAGAAATTGGAATTAATGACATGTTACTAGAACAAATAGACAACATTAAATTTCTGGGCTTTCCAGTAGACAGATATTTAGATTGGAAAGTTCACATTAATATATCTTACTCCAACTCAGTTCTGCCTGTTATGCTATCCGAGCACTGATAAATGTCAGTTCTATAGATACACTTAAATTAGTATACTATGCATATTTTAACTCTATCATTGAATATGGAATATTATTTTGGGGAAACTCAGTAGAAAGTAAACAAATATTCCTCATGTAAAAGAAGTTTATAAGAAGTATATAAGTTTCCAGCACCCATAGCAGACACTCTTGCAAACATCTTTTTAGAAGACTGAAGCTATTAACCCCACCTTGCATATACATATTTTCAGTCTTAAAATGCTTTGTATGCAATCAAACCACATTTATTACAAACATGGAAATTCATGAGATAAACACTAGACAAAAGGGTAACATCCATCATCCCAGTGCAAAGCTTTCTGATGATAATATATATATAGCTTTGTAAGTAGTATTTGTAAATATTCATGACAATTGCCAGTTACATTTGATGCCTGCTCTAGAATTAATGAAGCTATTTAAATGTATGTATATTAAGAACTGACAGTAAATTCTATGCATTACAAATCAAACAGAACAAAATGATGAGGCGAACAAAAGGTACAAGTCAAGTGAAAGTTGAAATAACTTCTTGTCTACAAATATAATGTTAGCCTTCTAATGGTAGGGAGGTATTCGATTTTGTACAAACTTACACCTGATTTGTTTCATTTTGTATATAATATGTCTTTATTTTAAATGTTCTGTATTCTATGTAATATTTATGTATATATGTAACTCTATTGTACATTTCCTTGACACACATATAGTATGTCTCTATTTTATTTCAAATGTTCTATATTCTGTGTAATATTTATGTTTATATGTAATTTTTGTACATTTCCTTGACATGTTCTATGTTCACAAGCCTTTGTGGCTGCTAGTGAGCTCACAGAATGCAATGCAATCCAATCTAATCTATGACAAATCATTTACTTTATCTCTAATGCTCAGAATTGCATAAACTAAGGCGGTTAAAGAACATGAGAGCATAACAACTGAATAAAGAAAAATGTACAATTTTCAGGACATGTTTCAAAGACAATTTGTCTTTATCTTCTGCAGCGATTCATCCGCTTCCTGTTTCTCATCAGTAGCAGAGTGAGTGAGAGGTACACATGTCCATTGCTCTGTGCATTGTTTCTCAACAAAATTTTGAGAAGGCAACAAGCACAATTTAGTGTGGACACACTTTCAAATGGCATAAAAGATCATAGACAGGAGATAGTGGAAAATGAGACCCACAAATGATGTTCACAGAAAAACACTTCTGTGGAAAATATTCATGCTATTTATGACCTTATTAAAGCAGATTCAGAAGTCACTTTGACCGTTGGAATACGCTTCAGGAATACTCAGTCCATCTTAAATGAATTTCAAATGAATAATACCAGGAAACACCTACCAGGTGGTTATCTTGTCCCCTTAACCAGGACAAAAATATGCTTGTCTGAAAGTCTGTCTACTGCTCCTGGAGACATTTTGTGTCGTATTGTCACTTATGTAACAACTTGACTCCACCACTACATTCTGGACAAAATAAGCAAGCATGGAGTGGTAAACGAAAGATGAAACTGTGCCAGTCAAGTTAAAAGATACTTGCCACTTGGAAAAGTGCTTGGAACTATTTTTTGGAACTTCAAGGGCATTCTGATACATTTTCCTCATAAACGAAGAATAGTAAATACTGCCTATCACTGCTAGCTTCTGGATGAGAAAAAGGCTGCTTATTGCAACAACAATGTTGGCAAACAATCTCCGATGTCATTCTTATGACAGCACAAAAGCTCATACTGTGGTATTCACATGTCAAAAGTGCACTAAAACACTATCCTTACAGTGTAGACTTATTCCACATGTTTGGACCAATTAAAGATACTGTGGGAAGAAAGCAGGGTAGATGAGTTCAAACAGAAGTGACTGTAAACACATCCATCTTTGAAGAAGACATTAACAGTCTACCAATTAGGGGGAAAAATAAATTCTGAAATCAGGAGAGAATGTTAAAAGTGATATATTATTACTCTATATTTTAGATTGCTCAAAAGATAATTTAATTTAGTTTATATTCGATTTACCCTATATAAGTGTAAAATTATCCCTGGAAGAAAGTAAGGTGAAAGCATCAAGAACTAGCAACAGTTTTAACAGTTTTCTTTTTATTTTAAGTTCCTTTTAACAATTCAGGTCTGTAAAGATTATGAATGAAGTAGGTGGGACAATGCTCAAATGAGCTTGAGTTCCAATAACCTGAAGGTTAAGAAGCACATTTTGTATTATAAACATGGGAACCCTGGAAAAACTCATATCCAGACAGTTCACTCTGACTGAGATATGAACTCAAGTCCTCTGCATTAAATGGCTGATATGCTATCCCGACACCACAAGTTGGAGCATAACAATGATGATAGCTCTCACTTGCATAAATTATGCTTTTAGTAAATTAAATCAAAGTTTTAGTCCATCCATTTTAAGGAGCTTTTTCTACCAAAATAACTGTCCTATGTTTTTGCAGATATATAAAATACAACTATAGAGAGGAATTTGCTGTTACTAAAGTTATTATTATTGTTATTTATTATAAAACTGAAGAAGTTTAAAAGCTAACACAAAGAACATATGACATACTGCAAAAATTGAAGACAAACAGAAAAAGTCACCATTTGTAGTATCTTTATTCATTAAATATCTTTAAATAAAAATTATCAATAAATGTTTCAGGTAGAAATGAAGTATGAACTTGAATATTTTGATTTTAGAAGGAAAGACACAGTCATAACCTTAAAACTCATGCTACAAAATATTGTTACTAGTTTATCATTCTAACATCACATCAGAAATCTATATAGTTTCAACTAAATCACCAAATTCAAGATGCCACCAAAAATGAGTAAGATTCAATGGACATCCAACAAAATTAATTTTTTTTCCTCCATTAATTTTAAACAAGTAGCATGCCTTTCTTAAGAAGGTGATTTGACTTATTTCTAGGTGTATAATGCCTGTGTATTATACTGCAATCAAACAAAAACATGGAGAGAACAATTTTGACAACAGAAATGGAAAAACTGGATGGGGAAGTATTAATAAGGAAGATTCAACTGTAAAAGGAGATAAAAATATAAAAGCTATGGGTAACTATTTGGGTAAGGTCAAAAAGAAATGATTAAGAATGACTACAAAGAAGATGGGGTGAAAGGCAGACGAAATAGACAAATAATGTAAATAAGTGAACAGTGGGTCATCAATATACAGAAAACCAGGAGTATACGCACAGTATTGGGACCATATATTAGCATAGGCAAGCAACCAAGAAGCGAATGTATAGCGTAAATAGCCTAATATTATCAATTATTATTATAGTCTAAAATGTGTATAATTTAATTATGTAAAGTTGAGTATTGAGAAATAAATATTATTCATTCATATGTGTAATGCATTTTAGCTTTTAACCACTTTTCTTTCTTTTCTAAAGTATTAGTATTTTTAAGAAGGCTAATATAAAATAAACATGTAACAAAACGACAAATGTATTCAATTCAGTATGATGGATATGCAAACCTTTTTCTTTACTTCAAGTTTGGAAATAACTCCACTCTTCTCAAAGTGCTGAAATATTAACTTCTCATAATCATATGAAGGGAAAAAACATACAACTCCTGCAGGCACAATATTGCATACATTTTGAAGGATACGGCCAATTTCATTCATCTGTAAGAGAGAAAAAATAATCAGTGATGCAATTTGTAAAACATTTAGATAAATTTAATGCAAGTTCTGAAACATACAATGACATACATAATTATTAACAAACTTCCATCAGAAGTAAAACATTACATCAGTCATGAAATTAAAAAAGTGTTTGAAAACTATTTGCTAAATAAATATTATAATGGAGTACAGAGAAAGGGAGGGAGAATCATTTCAATGCAAGCGGTCTTAATCTTGAAAGTAGTTGTAGCAATGTAAAAACTTGCTAAAATAGAAATAAGCAAAAGAAACTTGAACAAATTGCCATTTTTTTAAAATTTATTTATTTATAGTTGCTAAAACATTTTAGGTCTTATAGCAACTTTTACAGGGTAGTACATATTACAGTAAGTAGTTATTACAGTTATCATTACATAATTAAGTTTTGGTTGCATGGAGAATAATACTGAGTGAATTACATAGTAATACTGTGATGAGTGATAATACAATTGATCAGTGAGACATTAACTGTATCAAGTGATATTTAATGGTTAGCATAGCATACAATAAGAGTGATTTACAGTTTATTTAGTGTTCCAATGTCACTGAGGAAGATCATTTCATTTCATTTTTATTGATCCAGTTAATTGTTACGTACAGAAGCACAGTCAATGTTGGACACGTCAAAGTAAGATAACAAAATATTTACGAGATATTACAAAAATTAATAAACCAAATACAAAAAAAAATAAATTATGATTACATATGTACAAAAGGTGCAATCAATACTGCACACGTCAAGGTAAGATTACAAAATATTACAAAATTTATCAAACCAAAATATGTATAAGTTTCCAAGAATAAATTATAATTACATGTTAAAGTACTTATAAATTCTCTTTAGTTAAGAATTCTTGAATAGAGTAAAAGCAGTGGTTAATCAGATATGCCTTTAAAGAGTGTTTGAGAGTATTTTGTTGCTTAATTCCTTTCATAGATTTTGGTAGACAGTTGTATATCCTTAGTCCAAAATGTAATATACTTTTTTGGCACAGAGAGGTATTATGTTGAGAAATATGTAGATTATTGGTTCGCCTTGTATTATGCTGATGCACTGTTTTGTTCCTCATGAAGGGGGAATGTGTATTGTTTGTAGTTTTGTGGATGAACATTATTGTTTCAAATATATAGATGCAAGGGAGTGGAAGTATGTTTAATGAAATAAGCTCATGGGCTTCCGATTGCCTTATGGAGTTCGATGGAGATTCCGTATCTTTTCCTCTTGAGATCGATTTGTTGACATTTTGTGACTACATAGTCAAGGTTTATTTCAAGTCAAGTTCTATTGTCAAGGTAGCAGAGCAGAAGGGACATTTTGGTGTTTCATCTTTAGTTATGAGATGAATATGTCTTGAATAGTCTTGAATAGCCTATGTGAATCTGTTGCTATGATTGGATCTTGGCGTTTCATGGTAATGTAAGGAAAAGGCTAATTTTGTTATTTCTAGCTATGTGAAGTTTGCTGTCGGAAAAAGAAAGTTTCTAATTGTTGTGTAGAGTTCCCTTGAGGTGTGATGTTAAATCCAGGTGAGGAATTTTGGTGGAATAATCAACAGAGTTTTGAAGAATAGCTCTTTTAGCCATGGAATCCACTAATTCATTTAGGGCGATGCCATCATGTAATGGAATCCAGATGAAAGCATGGTAGCCCTTAGTAAAAATAGACTGGAACAGGCGATGAATATCATGAACTAGAGGGTGGTACATGAATTGATATAATATTGCTTGAAGGGAGCTTTTGGAATCAGTAAAAATGACAGAGAATTTGTTATCGGATGTCATAATATATGCTAGTGCTTCCCTGAGAGCCAGTAGTTCGCAGGAGAAGATCGAAAACTTGTCAGAGAACGTGATGGGAAGCTATGCAATCGGTATCTGTGATCACTGATTTGTTTTGTGTATAAGTGCTTGCCTTGCATGTACTGAGAAGTCAGGTCTTGGAAAAGTTGAATATCAACAACATTGCTAGTGACAGATTTTTCTTTTTTGCTGAGTTCCATGCTAATTTGTGGTATTTTGATCCTCCATGGACATCTAGGCCAAATTGATGCATCCAGTATTGGTGGTATTGTGAACCTGATATCATTTAGAATAAGCTGGTATCTCCATTGGAATGATGAGTATTTGGGAAATGAGGTTGTGGATGAAAAACCAGTTTCATATCTGTAACTGTAGTCTGGATGCTACTTTAAGCACATAAGTAGTGATAAACTGTTTCCTTCTGAAGGCCAGAGGTAGTTCGTCGGTTTAATTTGGACGCTTGCAGTTAGGCTGCTTCTGAATGCTCCAACAGCTATGCATAATGCTGATGATTGGATGGATTCTAAGATTTGCAATAGAGACTGTTTAGCCAATGCGTAGATGATGGATCCGTAATCTAACTTTGAGCATATGATGGCTCTATAGGAAAACAGCAAGACTTGGTAAACTGCCCCCAATTCTGAGCTGCTAAATATCTTAGGATGTTAAGTCTTCTGAGGCAATTTTCATGTAAGGATCGGATATGATGACACCATGTGAGCTTTTCGTCAAAGATCATTCCAAGCAATTTTAGAGTATGGTGTTTGAGATTGTTTGGTCATTCATGTTCACTATTAGAGGATAAGTTTGGATTTTGCCTCCGGAGAAGGTAATAGATCTGGATTTGGTTGCAGAGAATCTAAAACTTGTAGTGTTAGTCCATTCCTGCAGCGCATTAATTGTAGTTTGTAATAGTTCTTGTGTTGTTTCTGGATTTTTTCCTGAACAACATATGGTTAAATTGTCTGCAAAGAGATTCACATTCACTGCGGACTTATTCTACTTGGTATGTCATTGACTGCTACTATTAGGATAGATTAAGGAACTCCATTTTCAACTTGGAAAATACTGGACATACCATTCATCTGCACTTGAATTTGTCTATTCTGTAAACAGTTGAGTATAAAGTTTATCATATTTCCTGAAATTCCACGATCAATTAAAAATGTCTCTTTTCTATGTCATATCGTAAGCCTTTTTTATATCAAGGCTTACAAATCTGAGATGATTTCTGTCCCTGAAGGCATCTTGTATGTTAGATTCTAACATGATCAGGATGTCTAGTGTAGAATGGTGATGTCTAAAACCAAACTGAAAGGGGCTAAAGAATTGTTGGCTTTCCAGTGTCCATTTTAGGCATTTGTTAATAATTTTCTCCATCAGTTTATACAGTGTAGAGGCTAGTGCTGTTGGGCGATAATTTTTTGGGAGACTATGGATCTTGTTAGGTTTGGGTATCACTATTACAATGACTTGGTGGCATTGATCTTTTTGTCCATATATAATTGTAGATGGCTATTAGATACACTTTTCTTTCAGGTGGTAAATGTTGGAGGAATTTGCAGGGTATACCATTAGGGCCAGAACTAGTATTCTTGCACGACTGGAGGGCTTCAGTCATTTCTTAAAAGGATAGTTGGTCATTATATGGAGGGTAAGAATATGTGGTATTTAGTTGCAATTCACGAAGTTGTGATTTGTAGTGGAGAAATTTGGGGTCATAGTTAGAATCTCTGGAGTAATTGGCGAAAGTTTCAGCTGGAATGTACTATCTCTTGGGTATCTGTGATAGGATGGATTGAATTGGTGGGTTGCAGAAAAGTTGAAGTTACACACTTGGTAACTCTGATCCATATTTTGGAATATTTCTTTTGAATTAGTTTTATTGGTCATAGAGGAATCAAAATTAATCCATGATGATTTTTTGCTATTTTGTATAGTTCTATGTGCATGTGCTCTACACTTAAGGTAAAATATCTTTTTTCCACAGTGGGAGAGTTTTTGTATTTACAAAAGGCTTTATTTTTAGCTCTAACAGCACACTGACATTCTTCGTCACCAAGGAACACTTTTCTTCCAACGGTTTATATTAATTTTAGGAATGCTAACTTCTGCTGTTTCCATTAATATTTGTGTGAAATTTATTACTAAAATTTCTACTGGTGTGTTGGAGAAATCTCTAGGTGGTGGCAGATGTTTTATGTTTTCTTTAATTATAGTGTTGTATTTTTGCCAATCAGCTTTGTTTTTATTCCATTTCCATGTGTAAGATTGGGTATAGTTATTCTTGAACATTTTGGCGACATGAATCTTGATGGAAAGTGATTGCTGCCATGCAAATGCTCAGTCCAGTCTAATAAATCAGTGATGTCAGGTGTGCACATTGCTAAATCTATGAAGCTAAATGTTCTATGTGCAATATTAAAGCGAGTAGGTGTTATAGAGTTAAGAAGACATAAGTTGTAGGATCTAGTAAACTTTCTATAATTCTTCCTCTATTGTTAGTTTGCTTACATCTTTTCAAGTTTCTTTTAAGTTTAACATCTTTTAAGTTTCTTTTCAAGTCTTCTATTGTTTATGTTGCACTCTGTGAAATGTGGATACAATTTCCTGAGTGTAACAATTAGTGCATTGATGTCTTTTGCATGTAAGTGCTAACTTGTGGACATTAAAACACCCAAATGAGTTTTCAAAGAAACTTTTTAGCTGAATGCATATTGTTTGGGAGAATCTTCTATTAATTTTCTAGCAGGATCAAGGTGATCCTTCAAATTAGGAACTATTGTCTTTATTTTCCTTGACTTTTTACTAGTATGAATCACAGTACTCCTTTTTTTTTTTTGCTCACCATTGGAGAGTTGATCTAAGTTAAGAGAGAAGTCTGAGAAACTCTCTTCTTCTTCAAAACGTTTTTCAGTGGAAGAGCTGGTTGTTAGTGAAAGTGGTCTTTTAATTCTTGATATCTGAGTTTCAGTGTTAGTCTGAGTAGTGTTTCATTTTCTTTTGGTGTGGGTATTGAAGTTCCTTTTGTTTTGCTGCAAGAATTTACAGCATGTGAATCTGATTCTGAAGCACCTGTAAGATTGTTTTCAAGGTGAGATTTATTTAAAGTGCATAATTTGCTGATTCTGAAGTTCTTCCTGGGAGATTGTTTTCAAGGTGAGATTTGTTATTTCCAACTGCTGCAGGGTTTGTTTCTGAGAGTTCTGCAATTTTGTTTTCGGCGCAGTGTTTGTTGTTATACTTATTATTACCCAGTTCTGGGATATCATGTAAGGAATCAGGTTTATATTCTGACTCTATGAGCGCAGTGGTTCCTTTTGTAGGGCAATGTTTAGCTAAATACCTTCGGCTTTGCACTGGAAACAGATTGGGGTGTCAGTTGAAAAGTAAACCCAGTATTTGGTATCTTCATAGTCTACCTGAAGATGCTCTGGTAACTTTTCTAGGTCATCGGGGTAAATATACGATACGAGCCTAATGAGGGATCAGTGTGTTACCTATGGTAAAAATGTATTCTCTTATGGCTATGTTGTCATTAGCTTCAATAACTATTGCCTGTTCCCTGCTAGTTGTGTTTTGTGCTGTGGATGCATAACTTATGCTTTTGCTAGTTTTGGTGTTCTTTAGGATACTTGAAATTACAACACCTCTGTGGTCAGAGGTCTCCATTATGTGGCTTAAAGGCTGGTTCACAACCAACGAGAACAGTAACCAGAACGAGAACGAGAAAGTTGAAATACATGTATTCAAATGTTCACAACCGACGGGAAGCCTTCCCAGGAACGGGAAAGAAGAGTTGCCCAACTTTTAACTTCCTCGTTCTCATTCCCGGGCACGGCATATTAGATCCATATTGTGCATATTAGGCTCTTCACTCTAGAGGTTATTCTAGGCGGCTGTTACATGAAAGAGCCACTAGTGCTCTCTATAGTCGCAAGCTGGAAACATGATACTGGAAGGAATTAGTAGTAAATGTGCTTCCTAACCTGTTCCCGATACCCGCATATCTAATCAGCGTTGGTTCCTCTGGTGAAGGGGTCATTTCTAGTTTGTTTATATGCAACTCAAAACTGGCTATTACCTAAAAAACAATGGAAAAAGCTACAAAGAACAGCTAAAACCGGTGGAAATGAAAAAAGGACAATAAACAATTTTAATGTATGCCATTAAATAAAGGAATGAAAGCTTCGCATAAGTAGAAAGATCGGAAATGTAATGGATATGCATTTAGATAATGTTTACTCTATTGAATTTTGATACTGGCTTGGCTAAATTGGAAGTAGGTGAAAAAATATCATTCGTCAGTTAAAAACAAATGAACAAATCCCAATGCACAAAATCGACTTTCACTTTGTGATCGATATGATCATCGATATGTATTCCCGTTCTCGTTACCAGGCTGTTGTGAACCAATATCTTGTATGGTGTGTTGCTTCCCGCTCTCGTTTCCGTTCTGGTTACCGTTCTCGGGCGGTTGTGAACCAGCCTTAAAACTAATTCAATAAGCAGCTAGGTCACCTTGATTAGATGACTTTCTGCAGAGGTAATGGAACATGAAAAACGGGAAAAACATGGATGGTGAAGGCGATTTCTTGCAAAATCTTGTATTATCCAACACTGTTGGTTTCTTTTGAAGAAATGCCGGTAATTCACAGCAACTAAATGGATGATTACTTAGGAATAATACAAAATAATACTTAGTGTCAACTTATGTCTCTTTGTTACTTAGAAGCACAAAACAAAACCTGCCACATTTTATATGCACACCTGTATGAAGTTTTTGAAACCTTAGTTGTGTCTCCAGCTTAAGAGTTAAATCAGGTGCTGTGACTTAATATGTTTCTTAATAATTAGGGATACTCAAATTTCACAATGTGAAAAAATGTAAACAAATAAAAAAGAAGGAAAGTATACTTTTAAGTCAAATAGCTTACTTGAACTCTGGTCAATTTCATAAATGTTTGCATAAAGTTTGGAAGCATTCATGTCAAACACTGGTAATGAATGGGTATTTGTCTATTTCCAGGTAGCTTAGCAGCAAGCAACAAAGAATGAAGAGAAGACTTACTTTAATCATGTCAACATATCTGTGTAGAGAAATGAACAAAAACAATCCCCCCAAGAGAAATGGGATTCCAAGATACAATGCTATATTGTGGGAAACTTCTGATGACACAAAAGATCACATTGTAAGCAGGGCAGTAAGACATATATAATCTTATCATTACTGTTGATTATCTTAATTAAATAAGAAACGACTCATTTATTTACTAGTAGTTGCATTCAACAAACACATTATGAGGCAGTATTTTAATGCCTAAATAATATTAATTGTATTTTTATTATAATTAAATTCAATAACAGCCCACCTTGAAAACAATATATATATAATTATTATTTAAATTGTATGTAAAGTCATTGCAAATACTTATTTTATTGTAAAACATATTTTATTAATATTATGTAAATGTTTATATACTCTAATAGTGCAAAAACTGTGAGAATAATATGTTTTAGGTTGTTAATAATGAGGTAATAATGTAATTTTTGTAACAATAATGTATCTGGAATTTTGAAAAATACTGGTCATGAAAAGATCGGTAATGACGTAAGTTTCGCTTACAGTTTGGAATTAGCCAATCAACAGTAAGGACAAGTTTTAGTTTGAATACTTAAATTCTATTGCACTAGAATTAGCCAATGGGAGACTGGCATTACCGAAGCTTCAGGGTTTTTACCATTACGATTAGTCAGTCACGGACATGATGTGATAGCGTGTAGATGCCAAAAATTGTGTTCTCCGCTAGTAAATACATTAAGAATATGTAAAGTGCTCACAGTTTTTCTTTTATAAAGTGTTGTGTTTTATAAATGTGCAAGTATAAAGAAATAAAAAGAAGTGAAATTAAAAAGTAAATTCTGTGACGTCTTTAATTTTTGTCATATCACGACCAGAACAAGAACTTTTGATTCTATAGTTCGACTGAAGCAGCCGTGGCAGATTAAAATAATATTACGTAAAACAAGCACCATCTTCACTACTACAAAGTTTGGCGTCCCAAGTATCAACCAACTTCAAAGTGTATCTTCATTACGTGGGGCAAATACTGTTACAAACTTCAGATTGAGAAAACTACTTTCTTCAAAGTGACACACATACGTGGGGGCTTCTCACATCTCACATCCAGCAACGAGGCTCAAATAAATACTTCAAAGTGGCGTACAACTGTGGGGCAAACTCCTCCAAATAACTACCATCATCATAACTATCGCAATTACATAGAATAAAACAAAAGATCAATATCCCAGGAACATGTCTTCAATGAGCTTGATACCCAATTTTCGAATCTCTTCTTCCATTTTTTTTTGGTTCTGGCCAACAGGATAAATGAAGCAATATTGGCTTGGCCTAGTACTGAAAACCTGCAGCGAAGTTTCCATTTAACCCATGCAGGCGTGCCTTATAACAGCTGTGTTTCATTAATCTGAGGTTACAGCCTCCAAACAGAGAGTGAATCAGACTTTCTTCACCAATGACATAATAATTCATTTCTTTGGCCAAGCTATCTAAAATATACGAGCATTGTGATCCACTGTTGATCAAAACACAAACTTTTTTATCCATATCACCATTGTGCAGAATAGCTGCAAAGGACTGTAAGAATGCTTCATTTGAAGCTCCAAATGTCACTATGATTAATAGCCAGGAAATCTAATTCAGAAGGGCTGTTTCCTGCTTCAGCCACAGAATTGGCCTTGCCTTTATCACACTCAGCAGTATGTGGCGCCCTCTGCATGAACTACACTTCATCCGACATCTACGTGCAGGGAGACCTTTCTTGGTACAAGCGAAACAACAATGAGCCTGCGCAAGGAGTTTCCTTTTGTCATCAATTGACATGTTCATAGCCTTTTGGAAATCAGTAGCACTGTGATCACCCTTACAAAAAAATACACTGGGCAGCAATGCTGAGATTTGCGAAATTAGCTGCTGTAGCGCAGCGCTCGGTCTCATAAGCAAGAGACCGTGCCCTCTCCATTGCTTTTTAAATGAGAAGTGGGGAAACAAGTATTTGCCAAGACAACACATTCTTCTGCCTGTACCTCTCTCAAAAGAATGAGACTGTCCAGCTGCTCATCTAAGGGTGCATCAGTCACCATTGTTGCGTTGCCAATGTCTCTAGCGGCAAACATGACTCCATTAAAGGAAAGATGTCAGCATAATTAGCAGATGTTATCTCCAATGTCTCTAATGCACCCAATTGAGCTTCCAACTTGTCGAACAGCACTGATAGTTTCATATCACCATGGCCAGTAATAATCTTTATCAATTCCCTTATGTAATGCTGAATTAAAAGATCCTTACAACCAAACCTCTCCTTCAATGCAGTAATCGCCTTGCTGTAATTTCCACCTGGAGGAAAACTTTTAACAATGGTTCTGGCCCTCAACTTAGGTATTGTAGCCTGGAGGAAGTGCTGAAACTTCTCATCAGAAAGTTCTGGGTCACTGTCGATATGCAAAAACTGTGCCCAGAACACAATCCATTGGGGGATCTTTCCCCTGTATTTAACCAGTTCCAACTTTGGAAGCCTAAGATGAAGTTTATTAGAATCACGAGAGTTGGAAATTGACTCTGCAACAATGGCTTGGGACTTAAGAATGTCAATTTTGCCTTTCAGCATATAATACTTTTCATTGTATTGATCTGTCGACTCCAACTCTTGTATAATTTCAGCCTCGTTATGTTCACTAGAGTAAATGAAATCCTTTATATTGCTATTGAGAGTGACGATTTCACAATACCTTACCTCCATTATGGAAAACTTTGCGGCAATCTCATCCACGCTGGCATTCTTGTTCGCCAGTTTTGTAATGGCGTTATACTGCTTAGTGAATACTGTTCTTATAATTCCATGCTTCTTCACAGTCAATTTCCAAATATCTCCATCCCTTTTGATGGTTGGGAACTACTCCGTGAAAAAAAATGCCACTATGGTTTTACAATCCAAACCCAAGAACACAACCAGGGTTCAGCGAAACAGTATCTCAAATATATGCAACTACCAGTCCTGTTGCGGTCGCCAAATGTTGATTATCTTAATTAAATAAGAAATGGCTCATTTATTTACTGATAGTTGTATTCGACAAATAAACACATTACATAGAATAAACAACAAACGATCAGTGTCCAAGGAACAGAAAAACAAAGACCATAGAAATTCTGACAATTACTTTGTGTTTAACCTATTTACCATCAGCCATTTAAAGTTTGCTTGGCTGCTGTATGTCAGCCAAGATTGGTTTAAATCCCAGCCGCCAATTTAACTCAACATGAGTTGGTTAGAATGCAAATAATTCTGTTGTTTTTAAAGATATTTGAATGAAACAAGAAGCACATATTTACTGAAATTGTAACCAATAAGAATAAATGTACTAAAGGCAAGCATTGATTGTGGTTTTATTTTATATCAGCTAAAGAAGTTTTATTTAGTTTTTTTCAAAAACTTAGGTAGCTAATTTGGCTTAATATGCAGAGAAGCTTGTTAGATGTTTCACTTCTAATAGGACTGTACTTTGTGGAAGCTAGCTGAAGAAACAATTAGCTAGAGTTTAGTGACCAGAACTGAGTACCAAACATTTCCTGATGTGTGTCTTTTGTCCTTGCTTACTGGCGGAGATGTACCTTCTTGTACTAATCTCTGTGAATCATAAAGAATACCTTACAATACACAAATATAAGTGAAAGAAATATGAATGATTGTAGCCTTAACATAAATAGACACATGATTCAGGGGTGAACAACAGAAGTTCCATGTTGTGTAAAGTCTATGTAACATTCATAAGACAAAGAAATTCACATGCATACTTCATTTTAAATAATTCTTCTTGTGATACACTTCAAAACAAGGTTTCAAACAGAATGGGGCATCACAGAGGCTACACATAATTCAAAATTCTTTTCTAATGAATTTTGTCTTGCAATACATTAGAATAAGTAGACTGCAATATAATCAGCAACAGTGAAAATTGTTCATAGGCACACAAGTCATAAAATTACATGAAACATTATGCAAACAAGGGTAAAACTCCTTCACAGCATGCTTCAATTGCTGCACTAGGGGTATAACAAATGATATTGTTCACAAGTTAACTGCAAAACAACGTTCTGTTTAAATTAACATAGCTCTAATCTGCATGCAGAACCATTCTGTCCATAAAAAATGAAGGGCATCTGCATGTGGCAGAATCGTTCTGTCCATAATGGCAAAATGGTTAAAGCAACAATATCTGAAAATTCTGCCTGATCTTTTTTAGCTCTGGATGACCCATAGAATCCAAGAATTTTCCTTTCTTATCCAAATTTTTTTTGTTTGATACTATGCAAAATTTACTTTTACTTCCTTCCAAACTGAAAACAGATGGAAATGGAATTTAACACCTCAATAGCTATTTTTTGTACCTATTGCATGTAGGTACATCAGCTATAGGAAAGCTGATATTCTGGTATTTCAAATTACAACACAATAATATAAAACTTCAAACTACAACACAAAATGTTTATACTATGTCCTCGTTGAATATTTTTACATTTTTTAGATCATTACACACAGAGGAAACTCACTGAAACTTTTATTCCAAGTAATTTATTTTCACAACTTTTTTAACCCACTCACTGGGAAAAGGTAGCACAACATTAATGTTTTTATATTATCAAATACTGAACAATAAGTCCACTGACATCTTCAACACAGATTCCAAATATTTAATCAAAATAATGTAACTTTCACATTTTGTGGAAGGAAATATATTTTAGTATGATAAGAATGTACTATTTCCTAACTTGTAATAAAATTCTAATCTTGCCCTTGGCTCAGTCGCCAGCATCTCACACGAAAGGAAATGCATCACCTTCTTTAGCAACTGTAAGTAACTATTTCCATCCAAGTATTTTCGCACTTACTACCGAAGAAATTAAGGGCAATTTATTAAAAACATATGAGTATCCCTTCTAATGACAATGCCACTACAACTAATTTCCAACTTAATTTCTTTAAAATTTTGTAAAATGCATTTTTAGTAATTATTATTTGGAAGCAAATAGAAAAGGTAGTAAAAACCAATTTCTTAACAAAAATTTCAGAGGATTGCTGTTCATTTTTCAAGCTCAAATTAAACTTTACTCAAAAAAACAGAAATTTAACACAATTCATGGCAATGTTGAGTATGATGGTTTAGCTTACCATTGCTAAGGAAGTACGAGCTTGGTATGAGAAGTCCAGATCTTTGCCAGAAGGACCTGCTGCTAAGCAAATAGGAAGAATATTATCAGGAGGAATAACATGCCCACAGGAAAACTCTGTGATCCTCTGTAAGTCTCCCCCAGCAGTTAAGAACAACTGTTCCCGGAATTCTTCTACTGGCTGCATGGTGCCACCAGCAACAACAACTGCTCTGAAAATATCAGAATTATTTTACCGTATTATAACACTAGTGATGATACTTCAACTGTTTGTTCACTGTGATAACGCAGCTGATCTGGAAATTCAGAACACAGAATTGTTTAGAATTCATAAAATTTTATGCTAACTTGTTAAACATTTATAGTTTTCATTCTTGAGAAACACATTTCAAATAAAGAATACAGCTTTTATTTTCTTTCTTTCCCGATGATCCTAGCTTTAATGTTTTCAAATGTTTTTATTTCTCCATTTTTACTTTCTCTACTGCTTAGCTTTGATAAATTGAGGAAGTGTTGCATTCAAGCCAAAAATTTGATCCTGAGATTCCACTGCATATATACGAGGGCTAAAGTACCCGACCTAACAAAGAAAACACAAAAATTTGGGAAAAAACATCTTTATTTCTCTACATAGTCTTCTTTTAACTTGATACACTTTTCCCAGCAGTGTTTAATAGCTTCGATACCCGTTTATACTGAGAACCATCGAGTTCTGCAAAATAGTCATCGACTGCAAAGCCCAGCTCTTCACTGTTGGCAAGTCTTTAACCACCAAGCTATATCTTTAACTTTGGAAATAGAAAATAATCAGAGGGAGCTAAATCTGGCGAATAGGGTGTGAGAGGAAGCAATTCAAACTTTAACTCATTGATTTTGGCCATGGTGATAATGGATGTGTGAACTGGTGCATTCTCTTGATGAAACAAAAGTTACTTTTCTAAATGTGGCCGTTTTTGCTTGATTACATAATTTAAATACTGCAATAAGTTTGCATAATACTCACCATTGATTGCTTTTCCTTTTTAAAGATAATCAATGAAAATTATCCCATGCACATCCCAAAAAACTGATACCATGACCTTGCCTGCAAATAGAACTGTTTCACTGTCTTTGGAGCCGATTCTCCCCTTTCAATCTCCTGTTTTGACTGTTCCTTCGTCTCAGGTGTGAAGTGATGGACCCATGTTTCATCCATGGTTATGAATCGATGCAAAGACTAGGCTTTATTGCAGCAAAACATTGCCAAACACTCGACTGTAACATCTTCACGATGCTGCTTTTGTTCCATAGTGAGTAAACGCTGCACCCATCTTGCATATAGCTTTCTCATGTCTATATTTTCAGTCAGTATGTGATGTACAGCACTTTTTGAAATGCCTACGATGTCTACTAGCTTGCGCACTCAGTCGATGGTCATCCATTACTATTTTGTGGATTTTCTTCACAATTTCCGATGGGGTCATCTCATTTGGTCGACCACTGCGATGTTCATCTTGGCAGCTCCTACGGCCTCACTTAAACTCTGCCACTCAACAGTTTACTGTTGTAAATGAAGGAGCAGACTTCCCCAGAGTAGAATCTAGCACAGCTTTAATATTAGTTGGACTAAGACCTTTCAAATGAAAGTATTGTATCACATAACGATGACCAGTTTTATCCATGTTTACAAATTTGTTGAGAGCGTTCACTATTGATGGCTGCCAAGCAATTACCAAACGACGTAGCATCAAACTTCACACTAAAGCTTTATAAAGTTGGTACTTTCTACCAGTCATTTGTTTGAAACAACAACCACTATCTATACATCAGGTCGGGTACTTCTGGGACTGCCCTTGTACATTTTGTGATATCATCAACCCACAAAAGGTATTTATAGAGAAAGGTCTATATATGTGCATGTGTTTCTCAGTCTGTCTGCCTGTCTGTCAACAGTAACTGAAAAATGAATATTTGAATTAATATCAAATTTCATACTTGAGTTAGACATCCTTTAAGGATGTCAGGCAGAGAAAGATTTTCAAGAAAATCCCACCATCCCAAATTATCCTTAAAATGGAAAATTTGTATTCCTTTTATTTTCTTCAAACTGGCTCTAATAGGTTTGATTAAAATGTCATATGTTTGAGATATTGAAGTGAAGAATAAAACATATATTTTAAATTGTCTGTGTAGTCCTCTTCAATCTTAAGAATTTTATACAACTGGGAAACCGTAAGAGAATGCATAATTTGTGAACAGAAAAAGTGTATAATTGTAACGACATTCCCTAAATATTATGCAATTACGAAAACATCGAAATTATGCAAAAACATGTACAATAAAATTTACATTTTCGGACTTAGGAAACATTGTTTCGTGCACATTTAACATTATTCATATGTTTTAACCAAATAAAAAAAAGTTATTATATAACTATCCTAGCACTAGTGATCTAGAAGCACAAATAATTAAAATCAAAATTAATAAAACAACATTCAGACCAATGCTAATTAAAAAACAAATATTAAATACAGACAATATTTTGTATATGAATTATCTCTTGAGTAGAGAAGACTGGCATGATATGCATCATGCTACTAACACTAATGAGAAATTTAGATTGTTTGTAAATAGTTTTATGTTTTGCTTTAACACAGCTTTCCCTCTCAAAATATCTAGAACATGTAATGGGAAAACCAAAAGTAATCGCATAACTTCAGATATAAGAAAGTCATGTAAATGTAAAAAGTTATGTGGGTTAAGCAAGGTTATCAAAGTATCAGAATTTAATATTTATTTTAAGAGTTATAAATGCATACTAAATAGAGTAATATGACAAGCCAAAATCAATAATGATGACAGTCAATTAAAAACTCTAAAAACAGGAATAAAGCTAATTGGCAAACATAAACCAAAGATTAATAAAATGCATCATACACAAGGTAACATAGAACTTGACCAAGGACAAGAAGCTTATGGATGCAATGCAAGTTGCTGAGTGTTCCAACACTTACTTCACAGAAATAATCAAAGAAATTGTTGAAAACAATAGTGAACTTCTGACACACCAATAAAGACTAGTATTACAAATAATGTAAATTCTATATACCTTTATGAAGTTACAACTGAGGAAATACTTAACATAATAAGTGGATTAAATAATATATGTTCTGCAGGTGTTGATGACATATCAGATATAATTATAAAAAGATGCAGTGAATACATAATTAGACCACTTGTTCATCTGTGTAATGCGTTCATTACTAACAGAACTTTTCCTGACATATTAAAAATATCCAAGGTTATACCCCTGCACAAAAAAGGGAAAAAAAATTGAGGCATCAAACTATCATTAAATTTCCATTCCATCCATATTCTCAAAGATATTGGAAAAAATAATGTATATATGACTTCTTTCGTTTATTTCCATTCCATCCATATTCTCAAAGATATTGGAAAAAATAATGTATATATGACTTCTTTCGTTTATTGAAAAAATAATATGATTACTAACTCACAGCATGAATTTTGACACAAAAAATCGACAGTCAGCAATATATTCTTTCTTAAACAGTGTAATAACTGTCCTAGCTAATAAACATAAGGCCATTGGCATATTCCTAGATTTAAGTAAAGCTTTTAATACTGTTAACCATCGGTTTTATTACAGAAATTATTTTACCTTGGCACAAGAGAACCAGCATATAACTGGTTTGAACTTTATCTCACAAACTGGAAACAAATAACGGAGATTACATATACAACCTTAACACCAATACACGTTCGACAGTTCGATCCAACCTACTTGATGTAACTTATGGAGTCCCACAAGGGTCGATCTTGGGGCTGTTTCTGTTCATTTTGTATATAAATGATCTAACAAATAACATTCAAGCTCATAACATTGTACTATTTGCAGATGATACCAATTTACTAATTACAGAAAACAGTAATGTTAAAGATTTGGTATCATGGATAGCTAAAAACAAACTGGTGGTAAACAACCAAAACGGTTTGTCTTAAATTTCATATTAATGATAATGTAAATGATGATAATAATAACATCCCTGAAGTAAAATTAAATAATAATTTAATCTCAAAAATGAAACAAATTTGTTAGGCTTATGGATCCAGAATAACTTAAAACGGAAATCTCATATTAAATACCTTCTAAGCAAATTAAGCAGAAATGTATATGCCTTATGAATCTTAAGCCAAAATGTCAGCCATCTTATATTTCTAATAGCTTATTATGCGTACATACACTCTATAACGAAATATGGAATAATATTTTGGGGAAATTTGCCAGAAGCTAAAGATATATTTACTAAACGAAAACAAGCCAGTTCACATTATATGTGGCGAAAAAAAGTTATATTCATGTAAACCATTATTCAGAAAACTTGGCATACTTACTTTGGCAAGCACTTATATATTAGCGACAGTATCATTTGTAAAAAAGAATAGATTTAACTTCCAAAATAATGAAAACGTTCATATGCATTATACTAGAAATTAGAAGGATATACGCATAACATCAATCAGAACTACAGTAAAAATGGAGTACTGCCCACCAGTATAACGATATATACTTGCCTTCCAATGACATTAAAAATACCAATAACTATAATATATTTAAGTGCAGGAATACTGCTTCTACACAGTAAAAAAATATCTGCAATTTAATAAATATCCACATATATGTCATAGTTTCAATTAACTTAACTATTGTATCATATCTTTCATTTCATATATATATAATTTAATTTATTGCAAAAGAACTTAGTTTAAGTAATGACATCTAACTTTTGTAATATATTGTATAAATTTAACTATTGACGTATCCTGTGTCAAGGTACTATGTACAGAATTTATTTTAATGGATTAATGAAATTAAATTGAACGCAAGATGGAACGCTAAGAACAGCAAATATTGGAATGACTTGTGGAGATTGAAAATGAATCTCTCTTATCATTTGAATTTTTTGGTGACAAAAGCAAATCTGGTCAGGTGCAAAAACAGGTGCTGGTGAGGAAACTCATATACACACTTGTCAAAGGATATAGTGAATATTTTAGTAACAAAGTCAGCATATTAGAAAGTGTGAAATTGAAAAAGAAACAAAAGAAAGAAAAAAGGTATGAAAGTGGTGAATAAATTGTTTTATGACTAAGATCATACTATGAACCTAATAGGACATTTAGTGCATCTATTTTAATTGTAAACTAATTTGGATTTTGTCACGTTTTATAGTCACTTTATGCACCTATATTATAATGTTTTGTAGTAACAACAGACCAACGAAATCCAGATATACTTAATATATCATATTCACTGTAAAATGCGTTACTATAGTAGCGAAGAGATGTAAAATATATTGCTAAGAGCATTTTACTGCAAGTAAAGAAAGTGAGTTACATATTAATAAAATTGAAAGGTAACTTAAGGTTATTTAAAGTAAAAGCTATGTACTGATTATATGATGTATACCTAAAACAAATCATGAAAAGGTGTTTAAAACAGAAGACCTTCAAATTTACTAAAAGTTAACTTTGAATAGCATACTAAAACCTTGATCAGTACTGTGCAGCCATGCACTCACATGTCAACCAATGGTGGTAATTTAACAGCTGGACCAACGTCAGTTAAATGAATGTTGGAGAGGTTAATTTTTATTTAAAATTTTATTCTCTAATTTTGCGAGCAATAAATGTGAACTATTTAGTTTAGTTTGAAAGACAGAAATACATCCGACAAACGACGACTTTATTCAGACAACAAAAACCACAAACATATAGAAATTTCACTTACCACCCTTGGACACATCCTATATTTCAAAGGATTTTCAAGAAATACAACATCACCCTGATTCCAAAGAATGATCACAATATACAGAAACTACTATGTAGTAGAATAAAAGGCCCTATCCCCAACGATAAGTCAGCTGGTATATACCAAATAGTTTGTAATGACTGTAACCTGGTATACATAGGAAGAACCAAAAGAAATCTGGAAATAAGACTTAAAGAACATATGAGATGCATTTACCAAAAACAGATGGATAAATCAGCAGTAGCACATCATTTCTGGTCTTCAAACCATGAAATCACTCCAAACATAAAACTCTTAAAACCAATCAACAACAGCTATGAACTGGATACCTGGGAAAAAATACATATCATCAAACACAGGAACCACCTAATGAATTTCAAACTACCACCACCCAGCAGACTTTGGAGGTTCATCAACCCAGGACCAGAACACCACTAGCCACACACATCCCCCAGACAGTAACCAGCAAAATCAGTTGGAAATAAGCTGACGATGGGAGCAAACCGTTTTCCCATAACACGTTCAAAGTACCTTTTAGTGATGTAGTGTAACAATCTCCAACTCTCTTTACTTTAAATTATGACACATCACTGTTACTAGCTTCTCATTCGTCAAATTAAAATTGTGAAATATTCATAAAAGCAACTTACATAATTGTTCAAATGAAGTGAAGACACTATTACATATTTGTATTTGCAAAGCAACAGGGTGAAAAATTTGTTATACAAAGATATACTAATTTGTAGTTGCACTTAGACTTGAAACGAGTAGCAAAAGTTTCCAACAGCATCAAATATCAGTAACATCAGCATTATGAAGTGAAAATTATGGTTTAAAAACAGCAGAAGCTCCTTTCCTGATACACTGGTTAAAGGTGTTGTTCCAAGTTTAGCAGGTTAGAAAAGTAAATTATAATTATGAATTGGACAAGATTTGCAAGTTGTTCCAAATTTAGAATTTGAGTTTTGGCTGTGGCATTGAATTTTTCAGTCCCAATTAACTATTCTACTTCCCAATCTTAAGAAAACTACAAGAAGCAACTACAACAACGTATCTAGGGATAGAATTAGATAAAAAAACTATCAGTGAAAGAACATGTAAACAATGTAACAAATAAAATCAACAAAAAGAACAACATTTTAAAACGTTTAGCAGGAATAAAATGGGGTGGAAAAAATGGACCTCCTTAATAATACATATAAAACAGACATAAAACCTAACCTATTGTATGGAGGAGAACTACTAGCAACAGTAAACAAGAGACTTAAAAGTAAACTAGAAATTTCGCAAAATAATTCACTAAGAATAATAACAGGAGTTGTTAAAACAACACCAATTACAGTACTACAAAGCTTCACAAAAAACATGGCTACAGAATTGGAACAAGAGTTGAAAGCAATTACTCTAGCACAAAAACTGCAAGTCAATAGAAACAGATACAAGTGGTACCACACAGCAGATACTATAAGTAATTTAAGAACTCAAATAAGCTTCAGAATATATATTAATAATTTAAAATACAAGAATATAATTACAATAAATGTATTTGCAACAGAGGTAATGAGTTCAATAGAATATATTGATATGCAATATCAGAATGACCTAATATATACAATACACAAACAAAACAATATACCACATGAAATGAGAGCCATAGCAATAGCTACGGAAACTGAAAGATACTCAGAAAAAGAATGGCTCCAAATATATACAGATGGATCCCTCATCAATAAAAAAAATGCCGGTGCAGGAGTATACTGTAAACATTTTGCACAGTATCTAACATTAGATGAAACATCAAACCACTATGATGGAGAATTAAAAGCTATAAAAGCAGCATTACAGAATATTTTATATAGACCATATATAAAACAAAAAATAGCCATCTTATCAGACTCAAAATCAGCCATACATGGAACAGTAAATTACAATAATAAAACATTAATAAATATTAAAGAAATAAGAAGCTTAATTAAAGCAGTTGAAACTAGAAATCATGTCACTCTACAATGGATCCCAGCTCATGTTGGACTTTTGGGCAATGAACATGCGGATCAATTAGCAAAGAAAGGTGCAATAAAACAAATAAAACCCGTAGGACAAATAGAAAGAAATAAACAATTAAATAACTTTAAACAAATTTCAAAAACAGCAGAGATTTGCTTAAGAAGATAAACTAAAAGATAAAGATTATAAGAATATTAAAGATAGAGTTGATATACAAAAAATGCCAAGGAAGATTGCAGTGACCTTATTTAGGGTTGGCATGGCCACGATTGCCTCGCAGAACATCTCTACAAGATACGATGCCTACGTACACCCAAGTACACTCTCTGTGAAGAAGATGTCATCCTGAACAAACAACATCTCGCCAAATGCAAAGGCCTTAAAAGTGATAACTTACAGACTTTATACTGGGAAGCCAGAGGGAAAATGATGCAGATCAATTAATCCCCAGTGCCATTAGTGAACAACAGCAACAACAACAACAACAACAGACTGCAGTGGCCTTATTTAGGATGGCAACTGGCCACGATTGCCTCGCAGAACATCTCTACAAGATGCTATGCCTACCTACACCTAAGTGCACTCTCTGTGAAGAAGATGTCATCTTCAACAAACAACATCTCGCCAAATGCAAAGGCCTTAAAAGTGATAACTTACGACTTTATATTGGGAAGCCAGAGAGAAAATAGTGCAGATCAATTAATCCCCAGTGCCATTGGTGAATAACATCTTAAGACTACATAATAGTAGCTTGAAAGAAAAAGAAAAATTACTATAATTGCTGCTAAATTTGTAGAAAAAAAGTGTAACTATCACTGAACTTTCTTTATCAGTTGTTATTTATTTTCATGGCTATTTTACGAATTATTCATGCAAAATGCTTATGTTGCTATCTACTGTTTGTTATGATAAATATTTACCAAGAATCAATACACATTCTATTGCAGGTAAACACAGGCTTAAAGGAGGTTGAGACAACAACTAGCTGACTGCCTCCATGGTCAAGTGGTCAGCAAGCTGACTTCTCACTGGAGGTTCTAGGTTTGATTCCAGGCCAGGGGATTGCGAATTTTTCTTTGATTAGGATTATTCCCTACCGTTCATAGAATCTGGAAGAGTGGATGTGAGAGTGAATGTGCATATGAAAATAAGCTAAAAACCTACAGTAACATAACTTAAAAAAAGTTCAAAAACAGTAAAAACACCATCAAAAGTTTCAGTCAAAGTCAAGATATGACCATAGCAGTTAAAGGGGGCTATAGAAATGAAGCAGCTAGCTATGATACTCTATCAACTGTATGAATGTATGAATACCTACAGTAAGTTTTTGGTATCTTTTATATTTTTCTAGTTACATAAAATTCAAACAGAATGAACAGAATTTCATAGGCTTTTACTAAAAGTTAAAACTATATATTTTGTCACATCAATCTCAAACACAAGATAATTTAATCAAAACTGTTAGAGCCATTTGGAATAAATTAAAAGCTAATAAATATATTTCCATGTAAGCATTATTTGTGATGGAGGAATTTCCAAAAGGTCTTCGGCTTAAATACATAAAAGGTACCTGACTTAAGTATGAAAGTTGGTATTTGTCAGACTTCTTGTTTTTGAAGTGTGCCATATTTTGCTTTCTGTCTCTGTCACACATGCACCTTCTCTAAAACTATGAAATGAATGGATGCAACAAGAGACTGTAATGTTTCTTACCATATCAGAATTGAGTAAGAAAGGAATGAGCACTAGCTTTATTAGTTTTACAAAGAATATACACTAACAATGATTTCTGTATAAGAATTGCTAAGAATAAACTAACTAAAAGTATTCAAAATAATATAGGTCTAAGACAAAGTTCTAGGTTAAATCCTGTATTCTTTAATTCATTTATAGACGATACTACTGAGGCAATTAGGGTGGAGAATAGAACATGTGCCAATAATTAATAACAATGAAATACCAGGTTTGTTATTTGCAGGTGATTTAGTGGCAGGATCTATATGCAATACGAGGGACACTAATTATATTTTGAGCCTTGGCAACCCTGAATGTTGTAGGTGCCATCTGACGTTTTCAGTGGAAAGTATGACATTTTTTACCATAAACTACTTCAAACATTTTGTTAATAGAGCGTCATTTGTTTTGTTTACACTAACTTGAAAATTGTATGTCAACAAAAACTTGGAATTAATTCGTGAAAATGTTTGTGCAATGATTTATTACGACTTTCGACATGGATTATCAAGACAAGAGTGCATTGATCAACTAACTTCCACATTTGACGTCGAAGCTCCATCCTTTGCCACTGTGAAACGCTGGTATAACAAATTTAATTGTGGCCGCCGTTCGCTCAATGATGAAGTTCGTGAAGGTCGTCCAAAATCAGTTGTTGTGCCAGAAAACATTGATGCTGTGCAAAAATTAATAATGGAAGATAGTCATGTGACATATTGTGAGATTGAGGCAACCCTAGGCATTAGTTCCACCAGCATATATAAAATATTGCATGATTATTTAGCCGTGAAAAAGGTTTGCTCTCGTTGGATCCCACATAATTTGACACAATCTCAAAAAGATGCTCGTGTCGATTGGTGTACAAAAATGCTCAAGAAATACAATGGCGGTGCCTCAAAAGACGTATATAAGATTGTAACAGGTGACGAATCATGGATCTATGCGTATGAGCCGGAACGTAAACAGCAGTCGACTGTATGGGTGTTTCAAGTTGAAGCAAATCCAACAAAAGTTGTTCGCACTCGAAGCACTTCGAAGCAAATGGTCGCCTGCTTTTTCAGCAAAACTGGCCATGTGGCAACAGTGGCTTTAGAGGAATGTAAAACGGTCAATGCTGAATGGTACACAACCATTTGTTTGCCAGAAGTCTTCGGTGAAGGAAGGAAAACCAACAAGAACCATATGATCGTTCTTCATCAAGACAATGCGAGGCACACACATCTCATCTAACAACTGAGTATTTGAAGGCTCAAAAATCGAATTGATGGGTCATCCGCCATAAACTCCTGATTTAGCACCCAATGACTTCTTTTTGTTCCCGAACATCAAGAATAAATTGCTTGGACAACGATTTTCATTGGCAGAAGCCGTTGATGCCTTCAAAAACCATGTTTTGGAGGTGTCTCAAAAAGACTGGAATAAATGCTTTGATATATGGTTCAAACGGATGTAAAAGTGTATTGATCATAAAGGAGAATATTTTGAAAAACAATAAAGCAGTTTTCAATTTTAATTATTAGGCTCAAAATATAAATAGTTCCCCTCGTATAGGAATAGTTAAAACAATCAATGCAATAGATAGATTTTTGCAAGAAATGGAGTATGAGAATAAATATAAGTAAAACAAAAATTATGGTGTTAAGTTAGAGACAAGCGATGGTACTGGCAAGGAAGAGAAGTGGGGGCAGTCAATAAGTTGATTATTTAGGAATAAGATTAAATAGTAAGGGTACCTGGAGTGAGCACAAGAAAATGGTACTAGATAAAGGAAAACTTGCATTAAAAGCTATAAAAGCATGTATGGACAAAATACCAGGGATGAAAATAAAATGGTTGGAGAAAGTTTATATGGCAACTGTTGAGACAAGGATACCCTTTGGGGTGGAGATTTGGGGATTGGAGAAAGGATGCACAAATATAAATATGATACACAGAAACTTCTGCAAATTTTGGGATTGCCAAGAGCATCTGCACAAGAGAATTGGAATTACAGGAAAAATAGTGGAAAAAGTCTTGAAATATTGGACTAGAATAAGAAAGCTAGATGAGCATAATGTTCTGCAACAGCGTTTGGTAGTACAAGAAAGTCTTAATAAGAAAGATACTTGGCTCGATAAAATAGACTGGTTTTGAAGATATGTGGGGAGATAGGGTATTGTTACAAAATGATTTCTGGAAAGAAATTAGATTGAAACTGGAAGATATTGAAAAACAAGAAATATTTGCAAGTTTTAATTTTTGAAAAGTTCATTGGGAACATATAAAGAAATAAAAATGGGCTGGATCAGGGAAATTTATGTTGATGTATGTGACAAAGCAGCAAGAAAAGATTTTGCATAGGCTAGAACAGGGGTGATAAAACTGAACGGCTTAGGAATAGGGATCGATATAGAGAAATGTCCTTTGTGTAACATGAAAGAGGATAATTGGCACATAATTTTGGAATGTGGGGAAATGTGGGCACAGAATTGGAAAAGAGTAGTGGCAAATCTACCAAAAGAAATTCAAGAGAAAAAGGATATGAATGTAAAATTGAGAAAAAACATAACAAGTAGGAGAATGTTTAGGCAGAATAAGAGCCAAATGCTTGAGGAAAATTAGCAAGCAAAAGGAAGAAGAAAGTTAAATAATAGTAGATATTGAATTTTAAGCTTTAAGTAGGACCCAATAGCTCGGCAACCGCAGGGTTTCAGTCTTTTGGGTCCCAGGGGCTACAGCAACTCAGTGTAAAGATAAGAAATTTAAATGCACAACGAAATTGTAAATCTTGTATTGGTTTATGTTGATAACATTACTCTATTTGTATCAAGAAACTGTGCTTGTAGTAACACAATAAATTATTTACTATATCAGAAAAGTGGTGAAAAATTAACAACTGGGTGAAAACACAAAATATTATATACATATTTAAGTTTATTATTAAAATTCTTAGAACAAACCAGGCTTTGTTTGGTGGTGATAGAAGTCATTCAGTGTGTCCTCTGAAGATGCCCGCCGGAATGTCGGGCAAAACATCAGGCAATGTTTTATCATTTAGACCATGGCCAAAAAGCTCAGTTTGTTCCAAGAATTTTAATAATAATTTTTGTAATAAAGTATTACTTTGTTAAATATCATGAAATTTGGAGCTGCATTCAATAAACTATCAACAAAACACAGCACATAAAAGAAACTAATCATTGTGCCTTTATATTGAGGCAAGAAGTTTGTATACCTTGCTTCCTTGACAATATCAACAAAATGTGCTGCTGGATTAAGCAGAAGGAATTTTAAGCTGCCCTTTCCCACAGTAGCCTGTCTGTTACACACCACTCGTCCATCCTCACAGTGGTTGGTTAGTGCCTCTATGAACCCCAGCAGTGGCAAGATAGGATTACTCCCTGTGGCGAAGTTTGTGGGTTGCTCTGCAAAATACAACACAAACTCTTTGATTCTTTGCTTTATTCTCATACATTGACAGAGTATTTAGTACAAAATTGTTACATGGGCCTCATCAAATTACCTCCAAGACAAGCTTGTAATGTAAAAGAAAACTAATGGGTTAATGCTCAATTTGAAAAGACACACCAAAGGCCTTACTTTATTTAATGAATAATAATTTAAATTATAAGGATTGAAAGTGAGGTCCTACAGATGAGTTGAGATAATTTCGAATCAAATCCATAAAATGCTTTCAATACTTGTAATGCACAGTATTTTATTTCATATTATGTCAAGTTTCACCATTTTTAATAAACAAATATTACGGTATATGATGCAGAAGTTTCAAATTGTGCCATGCTCTTTGCAGGGCCATCTGAGCAATTACATTGATAGATAGAAAATGTGGAGAGGGAGAAGTAAATAAAGAGGATTTGTCCATATAATTTAAATTGCTAGCTTCACTTGCTGCTTTTAAAATAACCAGTAAAGTTTGATATGGTTTATTATACGAGGTATGATCAAAAAGTAATGGTAATTTTTGTTTTTCTTAAAGAATTTTTATTTAATCATCAACTTCAACTTTGTCCCCTTCAAAGTAATCCCTCTCAGTGCCAGAGGTTTTTCCAATCTTGGAAGCACTTCTGGAACTCGCTTTTCGTTATGGTGTTCAGCGCTTCTGTTTTTATCACATCAATGGTGGCAAAACGTTGTCCTTCCATGGTTCTCTTCAGCCTCGGGAATAGAAAGAAGTCGCAGAGAGCCATGTCCGGTGAATATGGTGGCTGAGGCAGCATAACATTTTTTTTTTTGTCAAAAAGTCACGAAAAAGCATTGAGGTGTGAGTGGGTGCATTATCATGATGCAATTTTCATGAGTGGTTTTGCCACAATTCTGGTCGTTTTCTTTGGATTGCTTCATGCAAACAGCACATAACTTCCAGGTAGTATTCCTTTGCGACCATATGACCATAAGGCAGGAATTCCTGATGCACTATCCCATTGTAATCAAACAAAACAGTGAGAAGAACCTTCACATGTGATCGAGCTTGTTGAATTTTTTTCGGTCTTGGCTCTTCAGGCAGTTTCTATTGGGATGATTGGGCCTCAGTTTCAACATCATACCCATATACCCAAGTTTCGTCACCTGTTATAACCTTCTTTAGAACTGCTGGATCGTTTTCAACTTCATTCAGCAATTCCTGAGCGATGTCTACACAACCTCGTTTTTGGTAGAAATTCGACAATTTCGGAACAAACTTTGCTGCTACATGTTTCATGCCCAAAACATTAAAAAATGCGATAGTATTTATGTTATATTTTATTTGACATTATTGTAGCCCCACATTGTGGTAGCCAATTTGCGACGGTATTACTTACGAATGTTTTTGTATGTGTGTTTACATCACGTGTTGCCATCTTGTGACGTCATTTATTTGTTCAGTTTGTAGCTCCATCTAGTGTTAGCAATTTGTGGTACCTAGTATTAGTGTTTGAAAGAATTTTTAAGTTTTGTTTACTGTCCTCCGGCTAGCTATTATCCTGTTGGCTTGAGCACGTATCTCTATACAGGTTGTGTAAACGGAAAGGAATCTTTTATCCAAAAATTACACTGATGAAGAAATTTTTGTTTTACACATTTATTGTCGAACACGTTAACTATCACATTTACACATTGATCTTAACACTCGCCAAACTGAAACTGTTATAATAACTTCTTACTTATCACTTTTAATTCGCGTACTTCAACTTTGTGTAATATTAACTTTACAACACTTTAGATTTTTCGTAACTTGTGAATCTATAGCCGACGTATCTCATACAAATATTTTGACGAACTGACGAACTGAAGACGACGTGTAGTGTACAAAGAATTTTGATGAACTGGCAACTGAAGGCGACGTGTAATGTATTGAGATTTTCGATGAACTGAGCATGAAGCTACCTCTAACCTACCCTATTTATACTCCTGCATCCAGATACGCCTAAAGATTATAACTGAACTGCAATTGGCTAATAAAACGCGCCAACATTAGCGTCTATCTTAATATCCAATGAAAATTATGAATACATATGCTTTAGGGAGAAAATATTCCAGAAGGTTCTAAACGGAAAAACGCGCCAACATTACGTAACTTCCTCGTTTCCAATAATGATAAACAGCTCACCCCCCTCTCTGCATTATTGCGCGCTATTATTGACAGTTTCAGTAAGGCCATATAAACTTATTTCCCAATAATAATTACAATTAATAAACATCTGAAATCAATGTCACATAAAAATGCTTATTCATATTACAATATTTGATGCGGTATTAATGTTGTATTTATTTAACATTATTGTAGCCCCACGTTGTGGTAGCCAATTTGCGACGGTATTACTTATGTTTGTTTACATCAGTGTTGAAGCCATCTTGTGACGTCATTCATTTGTTCGGTTTGTAGCTCCATCTTGTGTTAGCAATTTGCATCAGTGTTAGTGTTCGAAAGAATGCGACTGTTATTTGATTTAAATTTTGTTTACTGTCCTCCGGCTAGCTATTATCTCTCGGTCGAACATGTCTCTTGATCAGGGTTGTGTAAACGGAAAGGAATCTTTTATCCAAAAAGAACACTGATGAAGAAATTTGTTTTACACATTTATTGTCAAACACGTTAACTATCACATTTTTACATTGATCTTAACACTCGCCAAACTGAAACTGTTATAATAACTTCTTACTTATCACTTTTAATTCGCGTACTTCAACTTTGTGTATTATTAACTTTACAACACTTTAGATTTTTCGTAACTTGTGAATCTATAGCCGACGTATCTCATACAAATATTTTGACGAACTGACGAACTGAAGACGACGTGTAGTGCACAAAGAATTTTGATGAACTGAGCAACTGAAGGCGACGTGTAATGTATTGAGATTTTCGATGAACTGACATGAAGCTACCTCTAACCTACCTTATTTATACTCCTGCATCCAGATACGCCTAAAGATTATAACTGAACTACTATTGGCTAATAAAACGCGCCAACATTAGTGTCTATCTTAATATCCAATGAAAATTATGAATACATATGCTTTAGGGAGAAAATATTCCAGAAGGTTCTAAACGGAAAAACGCGCCAACATTACGTAACTTCCTCGTTTCCAATAATGATAAACAGCTCACCCCCCTCTCTGCATTATTGCGCGCTATTATTGACAGTTTCAGTAAGGCCATATAAACTTATTTCCCAATAATAATTACAATTAATAAACATCTGAAATCAATGTCACATAAAAATGCTTATTCATATTACAATATTTGATGCGGTATTAATGTTGTATTTATTTAACATTATTGTAGCCCCACGTTGTGGTAGCCAATTTGCGACGGTATTACTTATGTTTGTTTACATCAGTGTTGAAGCCATCTTGTGACGTCATTCATTTGTTCGGTTTGTAGCTCCATCTTGTGTTAGCAATTTGCATCAGTGTTAGTGTTCGAAAGAATGCGACTGTTATTTGATTTAAATTTTGTTTACTGTCCTCCGGCTAGCTATTATCTCTCGGTCGAACATGTCTCTTGATCTGGGTTGTGTAAACGGAAAGGAAGCTTTTATCCAAAAAGAACACTGATGAAGAAATTTGTTTTACACATTTATTGTCAAACACGTTAACTATCACATTTTTACATTGATCTTAACACTCGCCAAACTGAAACTGTTATAATAACTTCTTACTTATCACTTTTAATTCGCGTACTTCAACTTTGTGTATTATTAACTTTACAACACTTTAGATTTTTCGTAACTTGTGAATCTATAGCCGACGTATCTCATACAAATATTTTGACGAACTGACGAACTGAAGACGACGTGTAGTGCACAAAGAATTTTGATGAACTGAGCAACTGAAGGCGACGTGTAATGTATTGAGATTTTCGATGAACTGACATGAAGCTACCTCTAACCTACCTTATTTATACTCCTGCATCCAGATACGCCTAAAGATTATAACTGAACTACTATTGGCTAATAAAACGCGCCAACATTAGTGTCTATCTTAATATCCAATGAAAATTATGAATACATATGCTTTAGGGAGAAAATATTCCAGAAGGTTCTAAACGGAAAAACGCGCCAACATTACGTAACTTCCTCGTTTCCAATAATGATAAACAGCTCACCCCCCTCTCTGCATTATTGCGCGCTATTATTGACAGTTTCAGTAAGGCCATATAAACTTATTTCCCAATAATAATTACAATTAATAAACATCTGAAATCAATGTCACATAAAAATGCTTATTCATATTACAATCATTATTTACATTTAAGTAATTTGTGATACAAATTACTGCATCAAAAAATAGCTTGGCATGAGCCAAAGCATATGCCAATATCGTCAGCAACCTCTTTGATGGTGATTTAGCAATTTTCCAGAACCATTTTCTTTACTTCTTCCACATTGTTGTCAGTAATTGATGTGCTAGGGTATCCAGGGCGATCGTTATCTTCAACGTCTTCTCGACCCTCTTTGAAATGTTTATACCACTCGTAAACTCTTGTTTTACTCATAGTAGATTTGCCAAAAGCCAGTCAACATTTTGAATGTGGTGCTGCACTTTATTCTGTTTTTCAAGCAAAATTTAATGTAAACTCTTCAATCCATTTTTTCAAAAGTAAAAATTTGCCAAGCACTCGAAAACACGTATAACTTTTTTAACTGTCAACAATAAACTAAATTTTCAAAACAGCTGAAAATGCAAACATACATCAGGAACATCTGTACCAACAAGATAAAGCAAAAGTTTTGAACCTCAGATGTATAAAGCTCGCAAAATTAAAAACTCTCCATTATTTTTTTTATCACACCTCGCATGTTAGTGAAAATGGCAACCATTTTGTGAATATTACAATACTGAAATGAGACATAGTATGAAATAAATATTCTAACAGCACTGTATATACATATTAGAAAGACAAGCTTTTTAATAGTGTTTAATGCCTACTCTTACTTTGTATGGCACCACAGGTGATGACCTGATGATACGTGAAATGAAATGCCAATTGGAAAAGGAAATTTAGGAAGGAAATGTGCCAGGCCTAAATTTAGGGTACCTCCCCAGCATTTGCCATTTATGAGGATTGAGGAAAATCTGGGAAAAAAAACCTCAAACCAGGGAGGAAAGCCCTGGCAGGATTTGAACCACAGACCTCCTGTTCACAAGTCCATACCTTAATGAGCTCAGCTACCTGTATGAGTGTCTCTCCCTCTCTAAAGAAAGATAATATTCAATTTATATATACACATAAATCATGAATTTACAGCAAACAATGAAGTATGCTGCTATCCAGTACAAATTAATAAAGCCACCATCAATATAAAGCCTTAACACAATTCAAAACACAAGAGTTATACAGTGTATCTTTCCTCTCTTGCACTATAAACAAAAGCAGTAGTGCACAGCTCTGCCCATATCATAGTTAACTTTTTTAAAAATATTGCATACAAATTACATATATTGTAACATCCAATATCTGCCCCAAGATGTCTCATTTGTAAATTCATTCAAAACTCACCATATGCCATCAGTAGAAACCACCATGTTGTTCACCTGTTCTTAATGCATATGGCACCACAAGTGGTGAACACTGATGATAAACACAATGACAATTCAGAAAGGAAATTTAAGAAGAAAATATTCCAGGCCTAAGTAGCTGTAGCTCTCCAGCATTTGCCAGTTATGAGGAAAACCTGGTGAAAACCTTAGTCATGGAGGTCGGTCCTTGCAGGATCTGAACTAAAGATCTTCTGTTCACAAGTCCATACCTTAATGACCTCGGCTACCTATGTCAGTGAGTCTGGCTTCAAAATGAGAGCAAATGTCCCAGTACTAAAGTGCTTTCACTCTAAGTTTAAAGGAGTTTTAAATAAAACCACGTGACAAAGAGAACACCTCATTGGCTGATGAGCAAACTACAACTTTTCCCGCTTAGTATGTCGCCTCTTGCTCTACATAAAACAGTTCGGTTCAGATCATAACATTTTGTGGTTATTTTCGTGCAGAGAAATTTAAAAACCCATTAATGGAACATTTCAATTTATGAAATAAGAGTGTTTGATCACCTATAACTAAATGAACGGTTATAGTAGAGGGTTTAAGAGGATATGCACAGGCGCTGCAGTTAATTTCCGGATAAGCCACCAGTGTAGTTTTACAACATGCTGAGGAAATGAGCGTCATAGCTGAGAATCCTCTGCCACTGTAGAAAACATAAACGTGAGAAATGGAAAGAAGACAATTGTGTTAAATGCTTTTAACAAAGTCTGTGAAATGCACCCACTTTAATCGACAATGAATATTGTTGGCTATTATTTAGCAATAACTGACCTTTGTTAGTGATGCAGAATTACTCGATAGCTTGGGTCGTGTTTGTTTTCGGTGGTTTTCTAACCTATAGCACTAACCATTTTCTTAACTCGTTGACTCATAAAAAGTTAAAGCAAAAGTGGTATACTTATATTAGTCATTAAATAAATGATTTCTAAAGCCAGAAATTAAGAACACTTAAATCCAGTACCTTTAACCACAGATGCAGAACTGTTCACGTACAACATTTATTTGTCTACTCTTAGCATTACGTGTTAGAAGTTTAGGATGTAAGACAAAATATAGGAATAAGAATACAATGTTTAAAAGCTAATGATCCCCAAGCTGTGCAATATACTGTATTGCATTCTGTCTGAAGCAATTTCCTCTCACAGGTATTTAGTTTCCGTCATTCTCCACGTGGTGCTGCTATGTGCTTGGTGGAATGATACATTTAAGTTTTGTTTACCTCTCCTTTCAACTTATAGTGAAAAAGGTATAGTTCAAGTAAGTCATGAAGTGAAGCTGTGACCATCCAATTTCTGTAGCTATCCATCATATGTTTCTTCAAGCCTAACCTAGAACAATTTTTGCATTTTGCACAACTTTTCACTTTACCAGCACTAACATTAAAGCAGAGAACTACTCACCTTGCTGTGCTGTTACAGTGCTGGCTTGAGGAGGTGTGGAGAGTTCTTTAAGAAATGCCCTTATACCGGTTTGTTGTTGTTGTTTGCTCTTATTTACTGTAACAGATGGTTGGTATCTCTCTGCATATCCATGTAACTGCAAAAGTCAGTCATTTATACATTTCAATGCCTCTCAAAATTTATGAAAAGTGGCAACACTTATATTTAAACTAGCTGGTGTACCCAACATTGCACGGGTAGCTTTTGAAACTCGAATGACGATATAATTAATCCCATTTACCTCCTTCACCTGTTTTTTATGAAACTAAAAGACGCTTACACAAAGAGTTAATTAAAACTCTCCGGACACTATAAAGAACAAAATAAAACTACTGAGAAAACACTATGCAAAAGCAGTATTGAACAATCACAAGCACCACAGTTTGTAATGATTTCTCATGAATGCAGCTGAGTGACTTCCACGTCACATTTGGGCTGCCTATTTATTGAGAAAATCTTGGTTGGGAAGAAATAATAGCAGTTTAAGTGACATCAATATTACCTTGTTTATTCTCAGTAACCAACATACATAAAACTGATAAGAAACCACAAAAAAGACAAAACAAATGAAAGGAGAAGGAAAAAAAAAGAGAAACTACAAATTATAATAGGCGAATAAACATCAGAGCATGATCATAGAATGAATAGATATGAACTTCAACTTATTTATTACTCTTATGTTAGCACGCACGCACACACACACACACACACACACACACACACACACACACACACACACACACACACACACACACACAGATATTTTATATTATATTGACTAGCTACTATTGACATTTGCTACTTTAGGTTTGCCAAACAAAGTATTTTACATGCATTAATACTTACAGTTATATATACAGATGTTTTATATTATTTAGACTAGCTACTATTGAAGTTAGTTGCTTTATATTCTCCAATTGAGTAGAAATCAGGTAAGTCTTTATTGCTTCAATTTTCTTCATCTCTGCATTTATTTCTTTAATCTGGTGAGGTAAATTATTGTATAAATCTTTTGCATTGCTTTCAATACATTTCATTTCATACCTCTCGAGCCTCTTCATCTTTCCTTAAATAGTTCAGTTTTGTTCTTGTATTATGTTTGTGTACATTTATATTTTTATCTTCTCTATGCGTTCTTACTACGTGCTTAAGGAATTCATATATATACAAATAAGATACTGTGAGAATTCAGAGTTTTTTGAAACTACTTTTGCATAAATTTCTTATTAGAATTCTTTTAATTATTCTTATGGCTCATTTCTGTAACCTAAGTATTCTTAACCTTTGTTTCTTTCCTGCTGCTCCCCATAGGATGATCCCATAATTTAGATGTAAATGTACAAAGGCGTAATATACTTTTAGAGCACTATCTACATCCATGACTTGTATTACCTGTTTAAGCACATATATACCCTTATTTATTTTGTTACTGACCTTTTCCACATGTTTATTCCATTTTAAACTATTATCTATAACTAATCCTAAAAAATTTGTCTGTGTTACTTGCGAATTTGCTCATTTTGGATTGCTAGTGTTATATTTGTCTGCATTTTATTATTTATTCCAATTTGCATCCATTCCGTTTTATTTGTGTTTAGTAACATTTCTAGCTCTGATATGCGATATGTTGAATGCGATATGTTTGTGTTATTTTATATCAATACACATATGAAGATAAAGAAGAATAAGAAGTGGTGTTTAGTCTGGTTTTATGCTGTTACTGTTATCACATTTTAATATAAACAGCTGGAAACTTTGTTTAATTTCTCAACTAGCGCTTGTAGCAACTTTACATTTCCACAAGCATAATCATAGGTGGCATAGCTGTTGTAATTATTTATTTGGCTGTGTTATTACCAGGGCCCGGATTTTTAGATGGAATAAACCTTCATTTTAGGTGTCTTATATGCTTAAAATAGGTGTTTTTGGGTTTTTCTTGATTACAATGGTTTTTTTTTTTTTTTTTAAATGTTTTGCTTTGTGGGTCAATACAGGTATCAATAATTTTGATTTTCTTGGTACTTAGTTGTAAGATTTATTTTTTGGCATTGCAGCAGATACATACATCCTGAAATTTTCTGGTGTAAACGACTTCCTATTATCACGTAACACATTCTTGTATGAAGAAAAGGTTCTTTCAACGGAACGTGACTTCATTGGAGCATAGAACATAGATGCCAGTGCAGCAGGTTCTAGGGGTAGTTCTCCTGTATACTTTTCTCGCTGCAATACTGAATTAATGATTTTCATATCTTCAAAAGCAGGATTTCGTTGAAGAATCCCCTGTAACTTCGAAGAACATGCAACTCCCACTGGTCCAGGTATTTCTTTACTGGAAACATTGCCAATGATATCTAGAGCATCTTTCAGTGGCAAAGTTGTAGCTTCTGGTATAAAACAAAAATGTGTCTTAATGTATGCAAGGGAAGCGGCAAGAGTGAGGCACTCGAGTGATTTCTTTGCCTGGCAATGCAGGAAGCTTCTGTTTCATCCAATTCGTTGACGACATCTTTAACGTCTTTTAAGTGCTCGGCATAGTAAATGACAGCAGACAGCTAAGTACACTCCTCCTGACCTATCAGCTGCATCCAGGTGTCACCACGTCACATGTGCTGCGTTTAACTATAGTAACTTGAACTATCTACTGGCTATAAGTGGTGGAAATAATTTTACAATGAGTTTCAATCCGAAAATAACATTCTTCATCTCGAAAAAAGAAAAACAGCTATTTAGATTATTTTAGGTGTCAACCCCTCATTTAGGTTTTTATAGGTGTAATGAAATTCGCATACTCTACTCCAGGAAGTGTGAAACAAGTATATATCTTGAAATGTGTTAATTAAATACCGAGGAAAAACATTGGTTAAAACCTAAAAATTCGGGCCCTAGTTATTACTCTATGATCAATGTCGGAGAGGAGATCAACAAATAATATGGGACCTCGTTGTTCCTTTGTTTTTGTTTTTGTGAGGCATGGAAGCCTAAGTAATTATTATTATGTTGGCAATGTTCGACCTATTACAACTATTGTTGACAAAGATACAAATGACCTTGTGAGCTTTTGTAGGCCTCACATATAATTAAATAATAAATCGTGTGAAATGGGGTGGAATTTTGAATTCTAAGCTAGACCATAATTTTCAACTTCCGTCAAAGGTTATCTCTGCCAGTTTGGTTGAAATCGGTGCAATAGCAATAAAAGCCTATAAGGAACATACATACAACACATATAAACATATACACTCACTTTTATATATTATGATATACTAAACCACAACAAATAGAAGTTTAGCATATGATGCTGAATCTGGCAGCTTAGGTCTTTTGAACTCCAAAAACTTTGTGAATGGGCTGGGTGTCGCCATCCCTGCCCCCACACTGCCAGTTACTGCACTTTGTTTTTAATTATTTAATAACACATTTCACTTTACTTTGTTTTTATTATTATAAACATTTTCCATTCACTATATTACAAAAATGAATTTGTCTTTCTCAGAAAGCATCTCATCTTCTCTCTTTTAAATCAATGCACATTCAAAGGTACTGGTCGTGATAATTCAGTGACAGACTTTTGACATGGTAAACTGGAAATCCATTGTTCAAGTCCTGACAATGGCATTCAATTTTTCGCTACCGATTCAATTTCTCAACCTTGTCTTATCTATGGCCAGTGTAAAAGAATTATTACTTGATGTACCTAATTTCAAGACCTGAAAGTGATACTTTATGTTACTGATTTTGAAAGATATGATAATCGAATTAGTCCATGTGCTAAATACTGTTAATTATTTTGACTAGTAACTTTATTTAATACTAATTTTGATTTGGGAATAAGTATTTCTACAATATATTTAGTCTTATGCACTTTAAGGCCATGTTTAGGTGCAACATTAAGACATTTACACTGGGAGATACAAAAGCACAAATATTAAATTGCTTTTTCACTATGCCTTTGGATAGGCTAAACTTGGAGAATTTAATTAGGTTTCAGAAACTGAGCACCACAGCTGAGACTCAATGATAGACTATTATTATGCTATAGTTTTATTTATGGACGCTCTTTAACTACTATGATTCTTAGCGTCCCATTCTATATTGGACATTAAAGACCGGAAATTTTTCTCAGAGGCCTCTTTGAGGTTCTTTTATGTGCTGGGACCACCGGCTTTACTTCCCTTCTGAAAGAAGCATGCTAAGGATTTTTACACCCGAAAAAAATCCATTGCCTTCTGCCAAGTTTGAATTTTTTAATTATGCTACCCTAATGAGCCCTCAAACATGCATTAAGCTTCTCTCATCTGATTCAAATATCCTGGTGAACCTCTAGGCGATCCCAATTACTCTGAGATGGTGTACTTTTAAAGCAACTTAATATGCTGTAAATATTTTAATTTCTTTATCTGCTATAGTGCCAAAAAATCAATGAATAGTAGTTAATAGTATAGCCTGGTAACTACAAGTCAGAACTATAAGTACCTGCAGGATTACTGGTCAGCTTTAAGGTACGATGGTAACTGCCTGTTGCACCAATCAGAAGAAAGAAGTTTAAGGTTATGTTTGAATGTCTAGTCACAGTAGCAGTACTTTGTCATGGAAAGTCACAGATCTGTGATTTGGGTGTTGTCATGGCACTGAATTTTTAAAGTCTGATTCAATTTTTCATCACAATCCTAGTTCATACAAATAATAGTGATTAGATTTTAATACGTGAAGTACAAAACTAAATTATTAAGATTCCTAGTTATAATTTTGAATTATAATGCATATAATTATATAAGTGTATAACAGTACAAAAAGCAGTCGTAAAACAATTAACAACAATGTAACTTAAATTTCACTTTCCTCAGCTGAACTATAAACACTGAGTATTTAGCACAGATTGTAAAGCTAAACTCTATCTGTGAAGATAATTATTACTTTTACAGATCACAGTAAGCTCATATAAGCACACCAGTACCCATACCCAACTCTTTAGTTTATTGTGCAATCAATGTTTTGCTCCTGTATTACCTTTTCACCTATACTGCCACAGGACTCTTTTTCATAAGATTCATTGACCCATTCCCTGAAAGATGGAGCTAAGCAAGAACCAAAAAAAAAAAAAAATCTGATGTGTTACACTCACATGACTTTCTCTACTCTTGTACAAACTATTTTTACAAACGCTTATTCTCCATCTACTTCATGTTAATCGAGATAAACATTTGCAGACTCTATCTTATTGCTAATTTTCTTGAAGATGTAAGGGGAATATACATTTACAAGGGCAATATAGAAATACAGCAGCCTTTAAGCATATACATATCTCTTAATAGCTGGTTGCTATGTGCAGCACCGTTCCCTTTCCCACAGATTAACACTCTTTGCATATCCAAGACAAAAAATGAATAATGAATTCCCATTTAAGAAAATAAGTATTGAAAAATGTAAGGGAATAACAAGCAATATCTTGAAAATGGTTAACTCAACAAAAAAAATGTATATGACATAAGCTGTGTATTTTAATGCGATCTACATTTTGTGTGCAGTAAAATTTTGGTCTATCTCTTATGGTTTACCAGTTATGCAAAAGTCGTTCACAATGAAGAATACTTTTGGAGACATTCCCAGAAAATTCAAGATATACATTTTATTTGTCATGAAAATATCTTAAACATATGATATTTTAATCAAAATCGTTATAGCGATTTTTGAGAAAATTAAAATTTTCGAAAAATGTTCCATGCAAAGGGTAATCTGGGGTGGTGGAATTTTCTTGAAAACCTTCGTGTCGCATCTCTGGAAGATACTGAACCTAAATACAAAGTTTGGTGTTTATCCGACTGTTCGTTTCTGAGTATGCTGTTCACAGACAGACACACAGACAGACAGACAAGACAGACAAGACAGACAGACAAACACACAGACACACACATGGACATGTTTCCAAAAATGCTTTTTTTGGATTCAGGGGGTCTCAAAACATGTATTTCCGGTGAAATCTCGGTATCGAATTTTTGGGTGGAATACAATACTTCCCCTACTTACTATACGTAGTAGAGAAAGTAAAAAAAGCAAGCTTAATCTTCAGATACCAGTTGAATATGGAGTTAACATGCCTTCAAAAGCATCCTTTCACAATTTTTACATATAAGCAGTACCAAAATGAGTTGAAAATTTCTTACTCAAAAACTGCTTTAATTATGAACATACACGGAGAGAGGCAAAAAACTAAAAACCAGTTGCACAGTGTTTTTCCTGTCTGCGTCCTCGGCACTCGTTGCCGTCTACCACTATCGTAGAAAGGCGCAAATGAAACCATACAACATTTTTAAAACTTCTTTTAAAGGCTTTACTTACCAACTTTATGAAAGGAGATGCTGACACTGGCCACCGTCGTCGTCCATACATTTTTGGCACCTCTTTAAGAAACTATTGATCACTCACCGTAGTTCACATTGAGAAATGCTGGCAATTTTCTGGCAGATATTTTGTTTTAGTTCTTCCAGGATGTGTGGGTTTGTCTTGTACACTTTTTGTTTTAAGTTACCCCAGAGATAGAAATTGCAGGGGGTTAGGTCAGAGGACCAAGGAGGCCACAAATCTCTACTAATAATTCTGTCCTCAAACACATTTTCAATTGTTTTCATCAAAATATGGCCATATGGGCTGCTGCAGAGTTTTGTTGAAAAAAGGCAAAATCACGCTCCCTATCTGTTAATTTTCTAAACAATAGGGGGGACAAAATTGTATTCATGTATGTACGGACGTCAACTTTTGACTAAAAAAAATTGGCCCTAATAACTCTTTCTCTGCTCATGGCGCACCATACACCAATTTTTTCATCATGAAGGGGTACTTCATGAACAATATTAGGTTTGTCAGAGCTCCAATAACAATTATTTTGTGTACACACATATCCATGAAGGTGAAACCAAGCCTTGTCCGTAAAAAAATATTAAATATGAGTCTATTTCGCCATTGTGTACACTATTGAGACTCCATTCACAAAATGTGCACCTAATTACAGGATCACCTGGTTGAAGAGCATATTCCATAGTTATTTTATATGGCTTTAACTTCAGCAATTTGGTAGCTCTTCGCGCAGAGCCATAAGAAATGCCTACCTGTTGTGAAAGACGCCTAAGTGAGTTTTGAGGGAATTCTCCACACAATGACCGATGTCGTCTTATGTTGCTTTGGTAAGAACCGTACACCGTCTTTTAGATTTCTTAGCCTGACCCTTCCTGTGGCCTGAAATTTATTGTAAAGTTCCTGGATTGTTGTACAGCCTGGAACTTTTACACCTGGAAATCTTTCTGCAAATCAAATTTTCACTTGGCAAGCTGACTGAGTTAACACATCGAATCATAAACAAATACACGCTGTGCAGTAGAAAACATATACTGACCCATAATATACTTTGTGACTAAGTACAGGACAAAATAATATATAACTCCTAATAACTGAACCACATCACATCACCGTCAACTCAATACTGCACTTCACACTGCAGAGCACAACCATGTCAACAACGTGACCTTCTTTATAGCAGCAGTGCATTATCATGTTTCCACATGCCCAGTGGAAAAACACCGTGCAGCTGGTTGATAGTTTCTTGGCTCTCCCGTTATTATGCATAAGAGTGATAAACGCATTGAATACTTCATAGTACTTAAGAGTAGTATTGTCGAGTTGAATTTTGACACTTCAATCTCAGTTTGGTTCTCTTCAGCTCTATGTAGACTGATGTTTGGAGAGGAAGCTGTTGGGAGAAATCTATGTAACTAAAAATGTTAATGAAGCAATAAACTTCAAAATACCCCAGTTGACAGCTTATTCTAATGAACCTCAAGAAAATCAGACGGCAGCAAAAACACAACTACAACAGCTTCCTCTCTGAACATCAGTCAACAAAGAGTTGACAATGAGAACTGTGCCTAGAAACATGTCCAATGTGTAAACCAAAGTGACACTAAAGTGTCAAAATGTAACTCAGCAATTCCACTATTCTTAAGTACTGTTTAAATTATATTTCTATACCAATATCTTAAACTGCATGAAATAAAACCATTTCACTAAGTACCTACATTGTCAAGTTGTCTCCAAGAAGCAGGTCAAAGCTGAAAAACAAGCTGTACCACAATCAGTTTCTGAGCTTCATTGTTGATTAACTTAGATTTATGCTTTGCATTTGATTTATTTGTGTGTCGGCCACATTTAAATATTCCTAATTACATAACTTTAGAACAAAAGCAGAAATTCACCTTATGTGCAAGTTTAGTCTTCTGACAGAAGTCCAGCAGAATGTAGAGGTTCATGTTGTCAATTTCTGCTGACATTACAAAGTCAGATAAGGAATAGATTTTTGTGTCTACACCTTTCTGGCTGCTTTCTGCTGGATTACATCCTGGCTTCCCTCCTAGTAAACAAAAGTGTACTGTGCATACTTACAGAAACTATCTCATTCTTACTACTATGATAATATTTCACCTTGAGATTAAATGCAATGCCCATATGTCTTTCTCTATCCATTACAAATCCACATATATTCCTTGTGTATTACACTACTGATATAAAGACTGATTCTCCTATTCATGTTATGTTATGCATGATAAGTGTTTGGTTAGAAATTATTTCAAATAGAGAAATTTGGCTTAGTTACATACAACATGCAGAAATAATATTTAGCTGTTTAAGTCATTGCAATGTGCTCATGCAGAAAGGACAAAAAAAAAAAAAAAAAAGGAATCATAAACTTTCAATCATATTATCTCAGATGATGCACTTTAGATTTGGAAAAATTTAACACAAGCAAGGAATATTGGAAATGAGTAATTCTATGAAAATTGTATAAATAGTATACTTTAGTGAGCTCTGCATTTTTCCTGTTTAAGTTTCTGTCTTTTAAAGTTTCCTAATTATACACAATTGTGTCACAATGAAAAGGATTCCACAGGCTATTTACAGAAAGTTCACAATGTGCATTTTATTTGTCATGCAAATATCTAAAACATATAGTATTTTAATCAATCTATTAAGCCAAAAATTCAGTTTTCTCAGCCTTCCAGGCGGGCTTATACCTCATCACAGCCACTTTTGAGGGGGGGGGGGGTTTCAGTGTAAAGGATTGTTTGGGGATGGAACACTTTCTTGAAAATCTTTGTCTTGCATCCTTGAATACTGTCTGTCTCAAGTATGAAATTTGGTATTCATCTGACTTTTCATTTTTTGGCTGACTGTTCTATCTCGCTTGCTCATGCATGTACTTGTGAATCTTTTCTATTTGGGGGTTAGGAGAGAACTCAAAATGTGTAAGTTTCTGTGAAATTTTGATACTGAACTTGGGCATAATACAGTACTTCCTCTACCTAAGCTAAGTGGTAGAGAAAGTAAAAAGGAGAAAATGCAGAGTTTCACATTAGCAGGTCTGATGATGTAGAAAGCTGAACGGATTGGGAGGGTGGTTAGTAGTTAGCGAACAATGAATGAGCTTGAATACCCAGGAAGTTAATAGCAGTGATGTTTTTCTGAGACTGGTGTGGCGAATCAATTAAAACTAAATATCATCCATTTGCATATAATAGTGGTGTGATATTTCTTTTCATTCACATCTGAAACACCACAGCAGAGATGCAAAACATGCATAGTGAATCCTGCTCTTTGGCTGGATACGCACTATGACCACATTTATGAACAAAATGGGTATAATTTAATCTGATACTATGGGAATTATAGTAATTCATGCTATTATCCTGGGTGCATTATCCTGGTGAAAGACAGCCTTTTTCTTCACCAAATGGGATCATCTCTTCAACAACTCCTTGTGAAATTGATCCAGCACTGTGGCATAATATCAACTTGTGATCGTTTTACCCTTTTAGGTAGTGGATGTCTATCACCCCTTGTGAAGTAGATTATATTTGTAAGTAGTAGTTGGAAGATGCTTTATGTTTATATGCACAACGTATGGGAGCCAATTTGTCGTGGTCACTTTGTGTTATCTTATTTCTGAGCGCCTGTTATTGTATTACTATTTTTAAATTTGGGTTCATTGTCCTCCGGCTAGCTATTATTATTATTCAGTCAAGCATATCTCTTGATCAAGGTGTGTAAACGGAAAGGAGTTTTTACTGAAAGATAACACTGATAAAAGAATTTGTTTTTACACTTTTATTGCCGTCACACTTCTTTAATTTCACATATTAATCTTGATACACACCCGACTGAAACTGTTATATTTTCTAATATCACTATAATAACTTATTTGCTGCACATTATTAATTCGCGTATTTCACATTTATAACAAACTTTAAGACGCGAGAGATTCTGTAGAATTGCGACGTGTAACTCGCGAACGATTCTGATGAACTAAGCGACGTTTAACTTCTGAATGATTCTGTTGGACTCAGCGACGTGTAATGCGTGGATGATTTTGTTGAACTGGACAATACTTGCCTCTGGCTTTATCTTTTTATACTCCCACACCCTAATATGCCTAACATTATAACGGAGCTGCTATTGGTTAATAAAACACGCCAACATTAGCGTCTATTTTTATATCCAATCAAAAATTACGAAAACATATGCTCTAGGGAAGAAATTCCCGCCATTTCTAAGAAAAGCGCGCCAATCTGACGTAATTTGCTTGTCTCTAATAATTGATAAACAACTCACCCCCTCGCTCATTGCTCTTATTGTCAGTTTCAGTGAGGCCGTGTAAACTTATTTCCTAACAATGTTTATAATTAACAAACATCTCAAATCAATGTCATACAATAATGCTTATTTACACTAGAATCACTCTGCCATTTACATTATTGTGATACAAATTACTGCCACACTTGTGAATCCCAAAAGACAGCTGCCATGATTTTTCCTGCCAACGGAATGGTTCACCAAAGGAAATGCACTGCTTTGATTGTTGTTTGATTTCAGGTTGATAGTAATGGATTGTCGTCCTCCGTGGACTAGTGGTACCGTGCTAGCCTCCTTAGCATGACTTCCTTCAGAAGGGAAGTAAAGCCGGCGGTCCCGTGTCATAGATTTACGGCACGTAAAAGAACCTCAAGCCTGACAGAGAGGCCTCTGAGCAAAATTACTGGTCTTTAACACCCAATATAGAATAGGACGCTAAGGACCATAGTAGTTAAAGAGTGTCCATAAATAAAACTGAATTTTAATTTAGTAATGGCTCCAAGTTTTATTAACCATTATATAGCCCTTAAAAGCTCATTTGGGTTGTGCTGGAACATGTTCAAACATCCCTGTGAAATGGTCACACGATTCCGCTTGTTCTCAATTGTGAGCAGTCATGGCACTCATCTTGCTGACAGCTTTTTCATACCCAAAAATTCGTGCAGAATGTTATACACCCATTCACTCAAGATGTTTAGGGTCTTGGCTATCTCACGGATTTTCACTCAGTGGTCTTCCAACACAATATCGTTAACTTTGTTCACCATTTCTTCTGTTGTGACCTCAACCGGCCATCCTGTACATCTCTTGTGCTCGAGCGGCCACATCGAAATTCTGTGAACCATGCCATGTGATGGAGTAGAGTCCCCATAATATTTCTTCAGCTTTTCTTCTGTTTCCTTCATCGTCTTACCATGCAAAAAGTAGTGCTTTATCAGATCACAAAATTCACTTTTCTCCATTTTCTACGAAGCAACATACATCTGCTTATTTTAGATGTTCTCAACAATGTTCTAAGAAACAAATGATGACAAATTACTGCAATTATACCCAGAATATATGTATGACTTGGGTGCAAACAAGAAACCTGTAATTAGAACGCTATCTCTTGTCAAAGTCATTGACTTATTAATCCGCCCTCGTATAATCCCTACTAATCAACAGTAAACTATGGCTGAGAACAGCGTACTATGAATCAAATAGCTTATTAATAAATTTGAAAGTACTGAAACACAAAATGGTGAGAGCAAAGACAATATAGCTGAATCCACAATATAAGTTCCTTTTTACTTCCTCTACCACCTACATATAGCAGCTAAGAGGAAGTATTGAATTCCACCCAAAAATTTGATAATAAAATATCACTGGAAATACACATATTGGGATTCTCTGGACTCAAAAAAAGCATTTTTATGAGACAGAAAAATTAGAAAAAGTCCATGATGTGTGTATCCATGTGTCTGTCTGTCTGTAAACAGTATACATAACTCAAAAATGAAAACTTGGTTAAACACCAAATCCGGTATTTAAGTTCAGTATCTTCTATGAAGATTTTCAAGAAAATTCCTCTGCCCCAAGCTACACTTTAATGGAAATATTTATGTTACTTTTGATTTTCTTAAAAACAGCTAACAGTTTCAATTAGGATGTCATACATTTAATATACTGACATGAGAAAACAATGTAAATCTTGAATTTTCTATTTGCTGTAAAGTCCCCTTTATTTGATTGAATTCTGTATAATTTTGAATTACAATGAAACCTTAAAACTTACCACAGGAAAAAAGTTGAGATTATTAAAATGCACACTTTATGTCAAACTTTTTTGTAATGATAGCCATTTTCAAAATATTCGATGTTGAAATATTTAATGCTAAGCATCATCTAATGGACAGGCATGAAAGTTTGCAATTCTTGTTTTTTTTTTCTCCCTTTCTTTTCTTATCATAAGAGGATTACCCCTGGACCTAATTCGTAGTTACCTGGTTGGAAGAAAACAAATTACGGAAATAACGTACAAAAAAGGGAGACGTATGCAACAAATCAAATCACATTTGGGATCTGTGAAATATGGCGTACCACAAGGCACTGTGTTGGGACCATTATTATTTAATATCTATATTAATGACATTAAAAATCCACCAAATACTTTAATGATAACTTATGCAGATGACACCACAGCTGTATGCTGGAATAAAACAGTAGAAGGATTAAATACTACCATAAACAATACCAACTCCTGGTTGCTGAATTACTTCAAATCGATAAATCTACACTGCAACATGCAAAAAACTAAAGTGATGCAATTCAATAAAAATGATGGTAAAATATCACTAAAAGTCGATAATAATAATATTCTGGATGTAAATTCACATAAATTTTTAGGTGTTATTGTTGATAACAAGCTAACCTGGCTGAGCATATTGAACATATATGTGGTAAAATTAGTAAAACAGTATATCTACTCAGATATTTCAACAATCATAATGATGGTAACATATTGAAACTAATATACTATGGATGTTTTTATCCACACATACTGTATGGGATTGAAATCTGGGGTGCTGCTGCAAAAATGAATATGGATAAGTTACTTATATACCAAAAGAATTAACCTAAAACCAAGGGAATCATGTAGGGAAACCTTTGTTAACAATGAATTGCTTACTATTTACTCTCTCTATGCATATAGAACAATAATGTATGTAATAGATAAGTACAAACCAATTAAAAACAACCAAATCCATAAACATAATACAAGAGGGAACTTGGACTACTTTAGGCATAGTGTAAAAAAAAGTGTATCTTTAAAGGATTTATATATTTCTGGAATCACACTATTTAATAAATTACCACTGGAAATCAAATCTGTAGTTGATGTTTCTAAACAGCAATTCAAAAGGAAATTGAGGGTGTATCTAATAAACAAATGTCTGTATGATTTAAAGGATTTATAAAGATGTAATTGTTTTGAAATGTCTAAAATCAGATGTATGATAAACTGAATGAAATAAATTATTATTATTATTATTATTATTATTATTATTATTATTATTATTATTATTATTATTATTATTATTATTATTATTGCAAAAGCATGTCACCATAAATAATAATTTGAATTTCTGCACGTTGCAACTCAATGCATTTTGCTTAATCTGAAATCATTCCTAAGCAGAAATATCTCATATAATATAAATGGATACATGTAAATTTGGTTGGTAGATAAAAGTCAACTTAATGTATCACATCAGATTTTTGAATAAATTATTTTCTGCTTTTTTATAATTTTACTATGTTATAATGCTATAAGTTTTGTTTATTGTTGCCCATATGTTTTTAGTATAACTAAAAGATATGAAAATAGAGATATACTTACTAATATATAGTGTAAAATTTTAATTATATTTTTTTTATTTATTTGTAATTTTTATTTTGTTTTATAAGCACTATAAAAATAACTGACTTATATTCAACAATTTTGGTTCTGTACAATAATTTTATTCTCTCCTGTACCAATGCATGTGCACAATCCTGTAGCTAAGCAGAGAAGGGGGGGGGGGGAGGGGATCATGTGCTATGACAAATGGGCATTCTTTTAGTTCAAAAAGTAGCAAATATAAGTAATTTTTGTTTGTTTGTTTTGTTTGAGCTGCACTAGGCATAGTTATGCTAAAGAAAATAAAAATCACAAACTGACAAATGTGTTAGCACTTTAATCATACAAGGTAGTAGAGGGGGAGAAAAAAGAAAGAAAAAAGGAGCAAAAATACAACACAGGAGACTTAAATTAACTAGAGAATTTTCTATCATATTAATTAAAAGAAATCAACAATGTGAAGCAATTGAATAAATTTATAAACTACTTGAGTCACACTTTTACTCTTACCATGCAGCTTCACCTACAGAGGTACATGTTTTGAAGGGCATTGCAATTCGAAGCAATGGCCTTTGAAACATATAACAGCAGTAAGTGAAGCGTGAGTGTAAAAGTGCAACTCAAATATTTTATTGACAGGCTAGCACTTCTGTCATTAGCAAATAGCCAAACTTAAACCATGGAAACAGTGTTATCACGAAAATTGAAAATGCATTAAATATTTACCTAACATCTTTATTAACTTTCCAACTACGAAAATAATCTGTCCCAGTCGAAGGAAGCTGAGAGCACTGAATCTGTTTTTATACTTCTCTTGATATTGAGTAAGCTGACTATATGCAAAGGCTAACTGAAAGGAAATAAAAAGTTTTGTGTTAAGGAATTTCAAATATAAAAGTTATAGATATTGTAACTCAAATAGCTCATGTGTTATTATTGATGATAATTATGAAGATACTTTTCTCATTAACTGCGACTATAAATAGTTTTAGACATGTAAAGATATACAACACTCAGCATATATTTCATAAAAAAATGAATTAATTCTACAAGACCAGATACAGTAGAATATGAACTTAAAATGCTTCACTAAATTATAAGAGCAGTCAGTAGTTCCCTCATTGCTCTTTTTTCATTGGTAATTATAAGCAAATGGAAAGAGCAATTTTAACTCAATGAAGCAAAGAATTACGATAATAATCAGGGTCATTCAAAAAGAAGGAACACATTATAAGTATTAATTTCTAATGAACGACAGCAGATAACAAACACGATATGTATGTATGTTTTTATTCACCAAGAGAATTTTCTTACAAATTCATGGCTTTGTCAAGATTTAAGTAAAATAGAGGAATATATACAGGAAATATACATTTTACAGTGTTATATACAGAGAATACATATTAATGAATGAAGAATGAATAATAATAATAATAATAATAATAATAATAATAATAATAATAATAATAATAATAATAATAATAATAATAATAATAACCGTAAGTTTTTTGAAGTATTCAAAAAAACTCTTCCATACTATAAAAAGTTTGCTTAATTAAAAATTTTTTGACATTGCGTCTAAACTTAATTTGATTACAAACATTTACCTTATTTGTAATGAGGTTGTACATTTGTATGCCCTTATGCAGTATTGAGTTGGCCTTTTTCGTTGTTCTGGCTGTCTGTAAGTGTATTTTATTACTGTTTCTATTGAAATGTTCATGTACAGTGTTGTTCATATTGAATAGATGAATGTTGTTCCTTATAAAGCATACAGTTTCTAATATATACAGACTCGGCAGAGTAAGAATATTGTGTTGACGGAAGTGTGGTTTACATCAGTGGATTGACAAAAGTTCAAAGTTTTAAGACCACACCTACTAGATCCATTAAGTGCCTACAGAGGTGCTGTGGTATATTTACGCAATAATGGCGATGCCAAAGAAAAAGTCATTTTGTGTGCTGCAGCATGCAAAGAGTAAATCCATTGTTTCAGTGCAGCATACATTTCGCTGCAAGTTCAACATAGAGCCACCTCTCATAAACAGATTTACAATTGGTACAAAAAGTTTGTAGAAGATGGTTCCATAAACAAAGGGGAAAGCACTGTTGTCCTCACATAACAAATGGTGCTCATGTTGAATGCATAAAATAAAACTTTAAACTTTCCTCTGTCCAACGATGTATCGCAGATATGTCTATCTATTGTCGTTCATTAGAAATAAATATTTAAAACCTGCTCATTCTTTTTGAATAACTCTGTAGATCCATGGTAAACATCTTTACTTTTACAGTAAATGTGATGATACAGCAAAATCAAATAGTCATAGTTACTTGTAGCAATATGAACCAACAGAAAAGTCCAATGGACAACCAAGAAGAATGCTCACACTTTATGATACTGACGCCAAATCAAGGTGTTCACAATTTATTTAAAATTTTTAATCTTATAATTTATAATAAACCATAATAAATGTGATTATTTATGCAGTTATTCTGCTTGTTTTGTACAATAAATGCAGTTTTGCAAGGCAAAACAATAAATTTCATTTTAAAATGCATTAAACAATGGCAATGAAAGTCAAGACTGTAGAAATCTTATGATTAGCATGGGAAAACATTAAACAGGTATTCATACAGTTGGGATTTTATTACATTTGCAATGTCTGGGAATAAAATATCGCAGATGGCACAGCGGAAAGCTTACTTCTTGCTTCTCCTATTAGAATACCATCTTTTAAAGTCAGAATGTATATAAAAGATTAATAAGAGAAATAAACTGCACTAAGACCAACCACCTACCTGATTTCCTGACACTTCTGCACTATGTATGTGTCCAATAGTATCAAGAAGATTATGAGCTTCATCAATGATGACCACACTGCCAGAGAGTTTGATGCCACAAGCTTTTCGGGTGGCTTTGTGCAACAATGTATTGTAAGGAATCACTACTACCTATGTAACATAAAATATTGTTAAAACTAAATTACTCAAGATGATAAACTGCAATTAAAGGATCAAGAATCAGCTGAAGGTGCAGCATGCAGCATCTCCAAAACATGTACGGAGTAACTGAGTATAAAACTGTAGTACCTGTGAATCTGTGACTGCCCCACGGGAAGCATAATATGGACATGCTGAAAGTTGCCTGCCTCTGGTAACCAACTCTTCTACGTCTTGTACCTCAAGAAGCACTTCATCACGAAGTCTCTCAACAGCTTTTTGTTGGAGATATGAACAACCTGATGAGGTGCAGGATCTTTTCACAGCTTTCCCACTCTTGTCGGCTGCTGTTGTCCTCCCTTTCTTCTTACGTTGCATATCTGTGCACCTAATGCATTATCCAAACGTCTTATAAAAAATTGAAACTTTTTTTTCTAGATGTTACACTCATATAACTAACTAAGATAACCACAAAAATTCAATGCTGTAAGCTGCATTGAATACTTATTGAGTATACAATGGCAGAATATTGCTTTCAAGGAGATTTGAAAGGACAAATGTTAAAGACCATTCCAGAAATGTTTTGTTTGAAAGTACAGTATGGCTGGAAAAGAAGTATATCAAAATCTGGCAGTCTTTAACCTTTACTGGACAGAATTTATCACACACTTGAAAAATCATCTGAAATGGGGGTCTTTAAATACTCTGCAAGTTGCTTTAAACAAATTTAAGACATCAGACGTAGAGTTTGTGCACATTTTCCCAATAAAACTATTATAGTATGTACAGTAGGTCCTGCTTGCAACCAGACTGGCCAGTAGATGTACAGTGGCCTGTGCATCCAGCAACGGAGCCAGAGTAGCTATGCTTTCCTAACCCTTTATGTACACTATATTTTTATTACTAATATTATCTATGTTTGAGAAATAACAGTATGCATAAAATTATAATTTTTTAACAAATACTAAACTTGCTACAGACAGTGTTAAAAGTGATGTCAACCTTCATTTAACCGATTTGCATCAAATGACAAGTTGTACTCACATACATAAGTAATAGCATTAAAATTGCTTGATGAGCACAGCTTGCAAGTGCGTGCTGGTCAATAAAACTACATATATTTGCATTTTTAACTAAAAGGTGGCATTCATAGGATGATGATGGTGATGATGATGATGATGATGATGATGATGATGATATGGGGTTAAGGGCACTAAACAGCTGAGGTCATCAGCACCCTTACAATGTATAAAATTTAAAATCCAGAAAATAAAATACGGGACACAAACCAGCTTAGTCAAAGCAATAAAAAACATATCCAAGTCTAAAAACCACCACACTAAAAACTTGGTAAATCAAACAATAAAACATTAAACTACATGTCAGGAACTGTAGAAGTCAAGGGACCAGAGCGCCATAGGACCCCAGGGGAGAACAGCACCCCATTAAAACGCACAATATAAAATCACAAAAGTAAAAAGATACTCAGCATATTAAATGCGTCGACTAAAACCACTGTCACGGATAAAATGTAAAAGACATTCTACAGTATGCGCGTCGTCTACCAAAACGTTGGCTATACCAAAAGCCAGAGACAAACGAACGCGCAATTGTGCTAAAACCTGACACTCTGTTAAAAGGTGATGCACCGTTAAGGGCACAGCACACTGCTCACAAAGTGGTGCGGGGTCACCACTGAGAAGGTATCTATGACTAAAAAGGCAATGTCCAATTCGTAAACAAGCTAAAATTACCTCTTCCCGATGAGAAGAGCGAGAAGAGGTACCCCAGACTATTGGGAGAGGTTTAACCTCCCGCAACTTGTTCCCCTGGAGCACCGTCCACTCATCGCGCCAACGCGAGAGGATGCGGTAACGTAAAGTAACATAAAAATCTGAGGAAGGAACAACACAGGTAAAACATCTGGGTGACAAAAGAGCCGATTTGGCAGCGGTGTCGGCAGACTCATTCCCTGAGATGCCCACATGACCTGGAATCCACAAGAAGGAGACGCTGATTCCAGAGGCACCAAGCGAGTGGAGCAGATCATGTATGTGCTGTATGAGGGGGTGGTAATTGTGCAGCGCGTTAATATTCTGAAGGGCTCTCAGAGAGTCCGTACAAATAACACAGTGCCGTAATTTGTGTATAAAACAGATTGATAAATACCAAAAAGTTCGCCGGTAAAAATCGAACATTGCCCAGGTAAACGAAAGCTAAAACTATGTTCATCAAAAACAAAGGCACACCCTATTCCAACATCAATCTTAGACCCATCAGTATAAATAAAATGACATTCCCCAAATTACACCTGTCGTTCTAAAAACGCTGATCTAAAGACTGAAGAAGGGGTCTCATTCTTCGGTATCGGCGTTAACCCAAGGTGACAGTGGACCTCAGCGCGCAAACGTGGAGGAATACGCGTTTCCCCCCTTGGAAGGGTCGGCGTTGGCGTAACGTCCAGATGCCGAAAAAGCTGTCGGAATCGAACCCCTGGAGGGAGCAATGCAGAGGAGCTAATTAAATATTGCCGATCAAGCGACTCCTCGAAAAATAACTCGAAGGACGGGTGGTCAGGCAAGCTTGAGAGTCGACAGGCATAGCTGCACAAAAGCATCTCACGCCTGAAGGACAGCGGAGGTTCAGCAGCTTCAGCATATAGGCTAGGTACAGGGCTGGTTGGAAAGGCCCCTGTAGCGACTCTTATGCCACGATGTTGAATGGCATTTAATCGACGTAACACAGATGGACGTGCCGACGAATAGACAATGCACCCGTAATCAAGCTTGGATCGGACCACAGAGCGCTAAAGACGAAGAAGTACGGTCCTATCAGCTCCCCAGGACGTGCCACTTAAAACACGTAAAAGATTAAGAAAATCACACTTTGCTTTTAAAAAGGAAATGTGCGAAACCCAACTCAGCTTCCTATCAAAGATCAACCCCAAAAATTTCACCCCGTCTGCAAACGGAAGGATCTGCGGCCCAAGATGCAGAGAGGGCAGAGGGAAAGCCTTCCGGGACCAGAAGTTGATGCAGACGGATTTCTCAGCGGAGAAATTAAAACTCTTGTCGTTACTCCAGGCGTAGAGACGGTCGATACAGCTCTGGAGACGCGTTCGAGCCGACAAGTCCGCCTTGAACTGCAATAAATGGCAAAATGCCAGGTGGAATACAATCAACAATGGGGTTGATAGCAATCGCAAAAAGTGTGACACTGAGTACAGAGCCCTGCGGTACACCGTTCTCTTGAATAAAACGACTAGATAAAACCGAGCCCACACGTACACGAAAGACGCGGTCCGTCATAAACTCCCGAAGAAATATGGGAAGACGACCGCGGATATTCCATGCGTGAAGTGTACGTAAAACGCCGCCCCTTCAACAAGTGTCATAAGCTTTCTCCAGGTCAAAAAACACAGCCACCGTTTGACACTTTCTCAGAAATCCACTCATAATATGCGTCGACAGAGACACCAGATGGTCGACGGTAGAGCGATGGCAACGAAATTCGCACTGAGCGTTCGCTAGAAGGTTCTGAGACTTAAGCCACCATGTCAACCGCCCGTTGATCATGCGCTCCATCACCTTGCAAATGCAACTGGTGAGAGAGATAGGGCGGTAGCTGGAAGGTAGTTGGCGATCCTTCCCAGGCTTAAGTATAGGGAAAATGGTGGCTTCGCGCCAAACGGAAGGAAAAAAGCCGTCTTGCCAAATACGGTTATAGACCTGTAAGAGAAAGAGTTTACTGTCGGCTGAAAGGTTCTTTAACATCAGGACATGAATGCCGTCCGGCCCAGGAGCGGAGTGCCTAGAGTAATGAAGAGCGTGTTCCAGCTCCCTCGTTGTGAAAAGTTAATTATAACACTCATTATTAGTAGACCGAAAATTATAGGTTGCGGAATCCAGCCGGTCTTTAATAGAGCGAAAGCCGGCGGAATAATGGTCTGAACTGGAATCCGCCTCAAAGGCAGCACCTAGAGTGTTAGCGATGGCAGCCGGATCCACTATGATGGCATTGGGAACAAGGCCAGAAACAGTACAATGCGACACTTTACCTGAGAAGCGACGAAGTTTATCCCAAACAACAGATGAAGGCGTAAAGCGATCAAAGGACTCGGCAAAACGAGTCCAAGACGCCTTCTTGCTATCCTGAATAATGCGACGAGCCCTGGCGCGCGATTGTTTAAAAGTAACCAAATTATCAAGTGTAGGGTGTCGCCGAAACACCCTAAGCGCAGTTCTACGGGCACGAACGGCGTCCCGACAATCCTCGTTCCACCACGGAACGGGGAATTGCGCGTTCGGCGGCAGATAGAATCATAGACGTAAGGTGCTGCACCAGTTGGTTAATGTCGGTGAAGGGCTTGTCGTCAAAATACACGAGGCTGGAATACAATCTCCAGTCGGCTTTTGTGAATATCCAGGTAGGTACTCTGGAATGATGGACGTGGTGAGACAGAAAAGAAACGATGCAGGGGTAATGGTCGCTGGAGTAGGTGTCAGCGACGTTCCACTGCAGACGACTATCAAGCTGGAGTGAGCAAACGGCAAGGTCCAGGTGAGAGAATGTACCAGAAGAATCAGAAAGAAAAGTAGGTTCACCTGTATTGAGGATGGAGAGATTGAACTGGTAAAAAATGTCGGAAAGAAGAGTTCCCCTGGCACAAGCCCTTGGCGAACCCCACAAGGGATGATGGGCATTAAAACCTCCCAACAGAAGAAATGGTGTTGGGAGAGCGAACAAGAGAGCTCGAATGTCCGCGGGAGCGAGGGGAGACGATGGAGGCGAATACACAGAGCAAACAGAAAAGAAAAAGCCGGGCAACAGAAGCCTAACGGCAACAGCTTGCAAGTCGGACGTAAGAGTGAGATTTTGAAAATGAACGTCGTTACGCACTAATAACATGCCACATCCGTGAGCAGGAGTACCCTCCTCCGGTTCAAGATCGTAGCGAACCGGAGTATACCCTCGGAGATCAAAAGGATCGTGAGGGCGAAGCTTAGTCTCCTGCAAACACACGACCATAGGTGAATGGGAACGCAATAAAAGTTGCAGTTCCGCCCTATGCGATCATACACCACGCAAATTCCAGGTCAGGATAGCCATAAATAAAAGGGATAAACTTCTTATTTAGAAGGGCCGCTCAAAATTACCTTTTGCTTAACCTTTGAGCTCGGGCTCAGAGCCAGAAACCGATTCAAGCGCCGAGAATCGGTTCTGGGTGGCAATGGGTGAGGGGTGCCGCTGAGCGCGGCTTGTCCCAGGAGCATCCTGGGACTGCGACCTTCGAGGAGGAGAAGGTGACTTCTTTTTACCGCGTGCACGCGGAGGGTAAATCAAAAAATCTTCTCGGCGTAGTTTCTGCTTTGATTTCTTCTCAAGGGCTTGGGACTTCAGCACTTAAAACCAGGCTTAGCTGGCTTGGTAACTGTGCCAGAAGTAGACAGCCGGATGGTAGTGGCGGTCAATGCAGTCATCGTCCAAGTCTGAGTCTCGGCATCCCTCTGGGGTACTGGCGAGGCAAAAACTGAGCTGAATGTTCCGATCGCAGGAGCGAAGATTGGCGCGCATGATAACGCCTCCGGGCTTCGGCGAACGATAGTTTCTCCTTTACCCGGATCTCCTTCTCGTCCAAATACCGCGGACAGTTGCCAATGAAGCAGAATGAGACTCTTTGCAATTTACGCAGACGGGGGCGGATAAACAGGTACCATCGTGTGAGAGCTCACTACAAGAGGCACAGATGGAAACGGCACTCTTGCAAGAGACTTGCGTATGCCCAAAACGTTGGCATTTAAAACAACGCAGAGGTCTAGGAATATAGGGCCTCATCGCAATGCGTTCGTACCCTGCTGTAATGCTCGTGGGCAGATCGACGCCATCAACTGTTATAAACAGGGTACGAGTGGGTACCAATACTCCGTCGCGTTTGGCCTGCACTCGATGCACTGCTGTCACCTTTTGGTCGGAAAGGCTATGGGTGGTAACGACGCCTCGACAGGAATTCAATGTGCGGTGCTTCTCTCTCAACACGGATGGGATAACTGTGGAGAAGCATAGCACGCAACAAGGTCTTACTTTGCTGATCGGACTTCGTTTGTGCTAATAAGGAACCATTCCATAGACGAGTGCAGGACTGAACCGCACCAGCAATAGCATCAATGCCCTTTTGAATAATGAAAGGGTTCACCTTCTCAAAACTTTGTCCTTCTTCTGTTCTGGAAATGACCAACAACCAGATGTCGACGGTGCTACTTCTGTTACAATAACTTTTCGGCGCTTATTGGAAATAATGGAGAAAGGGTGCTCCATAGCAAAAGAAATCCTCCACCATTGCAACCGTCTCCGACCTCGGGCTCTGACTTCCCGGGCGTTACCCTGGCTTGGGTGAGTGGCCTATCTATACCTATCTCACCCCAGGATCCCACCTCCCAGAACATAGACAGAGGGACCCAATCGCCGTCAGAAGTCAGCAGCTCATGCAATGGCCCCCCCCCCCCCCCCGCGGGACTGCAGTTGAACAGCAGATACGAACACATACCCTACATGACGACCCCGTTTGGTGGGGAGGACGCTATTACCCATTCACCCAGCTGCGCACCCAGTACGCGGGTATCTGTCAGGCTGTGTGCACGGAGGATTAAAATAAAAGGCTAAAAGAAACTAAAAGTGTGTGGGCGGTTTGCACTCAAGGTAGGCCGGCGAAGAAGGAAAATAGGTGTGTAAATGAATGGACGTGGGGCAAAATGTGCATAAATAGGAGAAGTAAGAAATGATGGTGAGGGGCGTCATGGAATGAAATGCACAGAACGCACGAGAGCCTACCTTGAGTCCTCCAGTCACGAGGACGAACCCACCTCGACCGGACGGGGATGAACGGATGAAAATGGCGATGAATGGCTCAGGCGCCCCGGATATGCCTAACCTGTACTCACATAAGGTGAGCCCCTGGGGGGGCATTCATAGGATCTCCATTTCTTTAGATCAATGAACAAAAAAACTAATGCTGCTGGTACCATGAAAGCAAATGAGAAGCATATTATGTCACCTGATATAACTCATAATAAAGCGAAATGTGGCAAGTATAAATCATGATCCACATGAATGTAGTGTGTGTGATATAGAAGGATAATAAAGATGTTTATTTGTTATCATTAAAATACAAAGCATTTCTTATATTTCCCCTCTGCACCTGACCTTGTGGGTGTTAATATTCATTGCATGACATTTATGAGGCAAAAGGGAACTAAATTTAAGCTTACTAGGTACTTCCGAATTTATCAGAGAGAAATCTTTGCAGATTTCTCCTATTTTTATATACTTTTGTAAAAAGATTATTAATAACATAAACATCAGTTTCACAAGTTCTCTTTCTGATTTCAGTGACACAATATATGGTTTCAAATTCCACACTACTTATAACTAGACACAACAATATATGAAAAAAAAATTGCCAAAATATAAAAATATGAAGGAAAATGCTCTAAAATATCATTAAATATATATTTTAAAGCCAAAACATTTTATACTTTAAGGGTTTGAAGCAGGTTACTTCATTGGTTTTAAAAAATAGGGTTTGTAGATTTTTGTCCATATGTAATAATTAAATATCAAATGAAATACCACAAATTACATAGAGTTTATAAATTTTAATCATTGTGAAATGCTTAAAACTAGAAAAAATGAAAAGAAGTTATTGGTTGCTTTGACTTGCTTAATACTAATTACAATATGGCACTGAAAGCATTGATTCGCAAAAATGAAAACTCTTCAAGAATAAAAGGCATTTAATTTTGCATAGAGGATGTGCTACATTTTCTCAATTGTATCTGATTTGTGGGTTGGGTTTTCTAAATCTGTTTCACAGAAAACTATCTAAATTGAATACCTAGAAAACCCAGTTCACTGCGAACAGAAATTATTTTAAAAATGAAAAACCTTAGTTTTACAAAATATGAAGATTTTTTTTATAAAATACAAAGATTTTTTTTATGTAATATGTAATGTAATTCTTTATTGAGTGTTGAGGTTTTACAATTCATTTGGGTATGATAGGCATCGAGCCCTGGCTCCTTTTGCTGATCATACCCAAACTTACAGTATTTAACAATCATTAGCATTAGTTTTGCTTTACTCTAACAGATTCTATCATTGTCCGCCTTACCATCTTGCTACTTACCGTATTGTTGAATGTATTCTTAAATGTAACGAATCTGTCTCTATACTTTCCAGTTCCTTTATATTGACATTCTCACTAGGTTATGTCCGCTTTGCTTCAGCCCTTGTGCTCAATTTACTTAACCCCTTTAAGAACTATAATCACTCTGTCCTTGCTATTCTTACTGCCATCACACTTGAATCATTTACTTCCCTAATGTGAGCTGCTTCTTGCCCTGTTCAACTCATTACATATTTTCCCCTGTTCTTACATGAAATCACCCATTATTACTATCTCAATATGTGTATACTTATCCCTTAGCCTCTCTATATCTTTCTCTAAAAGATTATATAAATCTGGATTGTGGGAATGTGAGGTAACTGGCAGATTATAAACTATACCTACACATATGTTTCTGTCTCTAGGTGTTTATCATGGATTATAACGCATAGTACTTCTTTTGCTGTGGACCCTGTTCTGCCCTTGAAAGCTCTAAACTTTTCTAAGTTTTGTTTACTTCTCAATCTGTAACCTTCCATTGATTTTTGGCTTTCTTTCTGTAACACCAGAATGCTTCCATGCAGTGATGGCATAATAGTTCCCTCTCTTTCTGAGCCGAGTCTCTGCCGCTGCTCCCCTCTTTCTTTCCCCACCTCATCTTCCTCACTGCACTGGCGCCATGTCTCCTTCCCCTTTTCTGCTAAAGCACATACTGCAACACTCTCTTCCCTCCTTGGCGACACTACCTTCTTTGGAAATGGTGTATCTTGTGATGTTTCCGTTGTCATCACATCTTCTTTCTCTTTCCTTACAGCTGTTGGCTCCCTCAATTGCTGTGACGTTTCTTCACCTGTTGGAATTACATAATTTTCCTTTCTCACTGGTCTTGATAGCTCTTTATCCGTTACCTCCATGCTGGACCTTGCACTTCCTCTGCCTACCACGGATGTTGATTCGCTTTGTTCGCTTCTGTTTTGCTGACTTATTTCCTTCCAATCTGTTCCTTTCATCCATAGTCGCTCTTACTCGCATACGTTACATCTACTCCGTTTATACAGAGATGTAGATTTCGTATAAATTCTTGTTTGCTTTGTGATCTTGCTTCCTTCATCTTCTTAACTAAGCCCCTTTTCAGGCCTCTCTGTGCTATTGTCAGGTCCTTCGTGATGAATATGTTGCTCCCTTTTAATCACTTTGCTCTTCTTAAAATTTCATAAATTAGGTTGGTGGTTGCAAATGTTACTGTAATTGCCCTTTTACTGCTTTGTCTTCCTACTCGATATGCCTCCACAATCTCCCATCCAGCCAATTTCATTTCTAACTTGTCCATATGAATTTTTCTTACTTCTTCTGTTGGCCAGATACCTCTTCTTTCCCCTACACCTGTGAAAACCAAATTCAGTCTTCCCCTCCTCTCATCCATTCTCTTCATTTCTTCCTTGATTCCATCTACTTCCCTCCTTATTTCAAGCACCTTTTTTTTCAATATCCTCTTTTATTTCATTATCTACTTACTTCAGGTTGTTTCTTATGCGTTCTTCCATTCCATCGATTTTACTTAGTTTTCCTTCTAGTTTCTCTAACATTCTTTCAATTCCTTCAGGTCCTGGGTTTAATTCAATCCCTCTGACCAATAGCAATATAAATATTATGCTTCCTAATAATAACCAGTTCATCATTATATTTTGTTCCATTTCGTCTTTCCTTAGTTTCATTATCCTGAATGGTCCTATTCTCATTCTGTAGATGGTGAGATCTACCCTCCTTGTCACTTATTTCACTTTTCTTCTTATTGACAGAGCTTCCTGCAGCTTCTTCCACTGCTTACCTCACACTTCCAAGATTTTTTTTATAAAATAAGATAAAAGATATAAAAGATTTTAGCAAAACATTATGAAATATGGTTATTTTACCATGTGCATTGAATTCTACACACTGCAAAACGTAAAAATACATAAAAAAAACATAACAAAATAGGAGGATATGCTCACCTTTCATTAATTAAAGATAGGTTTTTCAATTTTTGTACTGTTTCATTTATGCAACAGCTCTGCCTAGATGCAAGCGAGACAAGCCTTATATCTTTTCCATACGGGCTATGTTGAACTTCTCCCACAAACTGTGCCAACTGAGAATGTGTGCGACTGCAGAAATAAACCTGAAAACAAGATATGACAGTAATACTGAAAATTTTTAGTGTAGCAAGTTTCTAAAAACAAATGAAATTTTCAAGTTGATTGCCGTGTAGTTTGTTTGTTTATTAATTATCATCATTTAAAGATTTTGTGTTCACCCAAAAATGAACTTGATTAGAGGACATTTCCGTGCTATGATTTTTTACGATTTTAAATTGTCTTAATGCCTAAGCAATGTGAAGGTTGACTTAGAAATGCATTTGATGAAGAAGTCCCATCTAAGGCAACAATTTATAATTCGTACAGTGAATTCCACACAAATTGATTTTTTCTTAGTGATGAATTTCATGAAAGACCCAATAACTGCTATTACTGATGAAAATGTTTCCCTTGTTCGAGCAATGCATGAGGAAGATCGACGGACACCTTAAGAATTTATTCGGACGACATTGGGCATTGGTATGTGTTAAGTCCAAAACATTTTACATAAACAGTTAGATGTGAGAAAACTTTGTCATTGATGGATTTCACATAAACTGACTCCCGATCAAAAACAACCGTGCATTTGGTGCAGAAAAACTCTGGAAAACCAAGGCGGTACTTCAAATTTGGTTTGGAATATTGTTACTGGTGATGGATCTTAGATTTATTGTTGTGATCCTGAAAAGAAGAGTCAATTGGCTCAATGGGTCTTTTGTACAGAACCTTAGCCTGCAAAAGTCCAATGAATTCGCAATGCTGCTAAAAGATGGTAACTAGTTTTTGTTTCTAAAGTAGGCCATTGCTAGTATATTAGAAGGTATGTACCGATACTGTTGATTGGTACACAAACGTCTGTTTACAGCAAATTTTTAAAAAAGTTCGTGAAAATCGCCCAAAAGGAAAAATAATGTTACATCATTACATGCATAGTTGCATACAGAAAAACTAACAACTGAGTATGTGGATGACCTAAAGGTCAGCACCATGGAACCTTCACTATACAGCCCTGACCTAGCACCTTGTGATTTCTTTTTGTTTCCAAAAATTAAAGATAAAATGCGTGGAATCACTTTTTCGTTATCAGATGAAGCAGTGGAACATGTTCTGGTTTATAAAAACCTGGTTTCTGAAGTGCCTCAGGAAGAGTGGCATCATTGCTTTAAAGACTGGTTTCATCGAATGCAAAAATGTAGTGATGTTAAGGGGGAATATTTTGAAAAACAATATATTTAAAAAAATTTAAAACTAATTGTTGTATTTTATAAAAATATTCAATGTCACCTTTGTAAGAGATAACTAAAACATTCAGTAAAAACAAGGATGTTTTTAAGTTTATGTTTAAGTTTTTTTTATGTCAGTTGTTTAAGTTTATTTTGAAATAACTGAATAATAACATTTAGGTTTCTTTCCTTCAAATCAATGGAAATACAAATCTGCACAAAATTCACACTGCTTGAACAGCATTTGTATAATTTGGGAATTAGATTGGACCACATTGTAGCAATGCTGAAATTCCTTGTATCCTGACATGAGGTTATGTACTTATGTGATGCCAGAATTTGCCACAATTGTGCTTATTTCCTTACATTTTGCAAGGTTTTTGCATCACTTAAGGTATATAGGCTTGGTTCTGTTTTATTGAAAGGGGAACATTCCAGACTGTCATATTATTGTATGCATGTAGAGATAAAGGAAAAACAATCAAATGTAATATAATGTGACACTGATTTGAATGTCATTAGTGCTATTTAAAATATTATTTCCCCCAGGTCATGGCGTTTATCTTTCAGCACCAAACTACAGTATCTACTTAAGCAATTTAGTGATGAGATTAATGAAGGCTGTTAACAGTTTAGTGCAGCAAGTGAACTTGTTTATAAAAGTAATTAATTTTTATTATTTAGAACAAAATGTTGAGTTATGAGGAAAGAATATAAAAATCTGTTACATTATGTAAAAATTAAAACCTGTAGTTTTTAACTAAAAAAGTATGTTTAACTTTCATTCTACTTACAGAAAATAATTTTTGTCTCCACCATTAGAAGACTGGTTGTACTGAAGAGAGAACTTCAAGCTTTTAAATTTACAGTTTTCTTACACAATTAAATTAAGTTGTTCTAGAATGATACTAGAAATAAAGCATAAGTTTAACTGCTTGCCATACAAGGGTAATCCCAAAAGTAAGATCTCCAAAGCACTGGGGTCGCAGGAAAACTGTGTGGATGTTGGCCATACTGCTTTTTTCCTTCCTCCCTCCTCTCTCTTCAGAAACCACCGCACATCCCTTAGCGCCCTCAGTCTTGGCTTGGCAGCCAGGAGCTCCCGTTAGCCACTACCGTCAGGTGCAAAGTTCGTGCAGTTATTTGCTTTTTGAATGCAAAAGGGGTTAAACCTGCCAAAATTCATCGACAGTTGATGGAAGTGTACGGAGAGTCTTGTATGGATGTCAAAAATGTCCGCAAGTAGTGTAGAGAATTTGAAATGGTCGCACGGAAATTCATGACGAGGAAAGAAGTGGGAGACCATCCATTTCTGATGAAACAATCGCAAAGGTTGAACAAATCATGCTTCAAGATCGGCGGATCACTCTCGATGAGCTCTGCATTGTTGTTCCTGAGATTTCTCGAAGCACTATTCATCGGACTTTGATTGAAGAGTTGAAATTTCGGGAGGTGTGCGCAAGATGGGTCCCAAGAATGCTGACAGAAGATCACAAAAGGTTCCCGCCAATTTCTTCAACGCTATGCAGATGAAAAGGACAACCTTTTGGATTCAATAGTCACGGGTGATGAAACTTGGGCTTTCCACTTCATACCCGAGACCAAACAACAATCACGTGATTGCGCATTCCGGTTCACCCAAGCTGCGAAAATTCAAGAGAACACAGTCTGCCAGTAAAGTCATGGCAACTGTGTTTTGGGATCGAAAGGGGATATTGTTGGTCGACTTTATGGATCCTGGGACAACAATAAATGTCGACAGGTATTGTCACACATTAAAAAAACTCAGATGGGCAATTCAGAACTGTAGAAGAGGAATGTTGAGCAAGGGCATAAGCCTTGCTCGCCCCCAACCGCCCGTCAAACCATGAATCTTCTGCAACAGTTTGGATGGGAAACCATCACCCATCCACCCTATAGTCTGGACTTAGCACTCGGTGACTACCACTTGTTTCCCAAGTTGAAAGAACACTTGGCTGGAAGGCACTTCGGTGACGACGATGAAGTGAAAAATGAGGTCCATCACTTTTTCAAGAGCATGGTGGCAAGCTGGTATGACATGGGCATACAAAAACTGCCACAACGTCTACAAAAATGCATCGACCGAAATGGCGATTATGTGGAAAAATAGACAAATGTTAAAGCTTCAAAACTATGTACCATTTGTTGTCAATAAAAGTTTCTTTGTATTTTAAAAAAAATTGGAGACCTTACTTTTGGGATTACCCTCGTACATTTGATTCTTTTCAATCTACTTATATCAACATTGTTCAAAACAATCTCCTTGGTTTTAATGAGTGCTTCCCAATGTTGTTGTTGCTGCTATCGGATGCACACATATACTGTGGCCTGCAGGAGATTGCTTCCCAAATGTAATATTCAACAAATGCTCAACCACTGTCCTATTAACAATATACTGTAAGGAAGAGCACCAGACTACTATAGCTATTTTCAGTTCTGATCGATTTTGGTTGCAAAGAAGACTCAGTTTTCTGAAGCATTTATTGTTTTCTATAATAACACAACCTTCACAAAAACATTCAGACCATCTGGATAGAACCTACAGTCTACTGTAGAGTCACTGCATACTTCTAGATGCAATTCATAGACTTCTGTTGGCATGTCTATATAAATGGGAAACTTATGTAAATAATCTGGCCAAAACATTAAATACAAACACATATTCAATAAGAACCATGTCATGTTACACAAACATAAAAACTAAGAACCACTTATTTTTCCAATGTTCATTCTTTGCTAAGATATGGTATTATTTTTGGGGGAAACTTACCACCAACTCAGCAAAAAAAAAGTTATACACATATAATCCAAAAAAGAATCATCACAATGACAGGGAGTAAAGTTACAGAGTTGTGTAAACCATTATTTTGACTAGGTATTCTACCTCTCGTACCTATGTATATACATTCTGCAAATATTATTTGCAAAACAAAAATGAAATAGCGCTTTCTTTCAATTTAATCAAGAAATTCATACCCACAGCACTAAATCTATAAAAAAACATGCACACCCTTTCGGAAAACACAAAATTACTGGAAAATGAAATACTTCATACACCTAGAAAAACATTTAATGCTTTGATAAATAAAATAAAATCTGAAGAAAAATTCAAAACATTTAAAACTAAAGCTAAACAACTCCTTATGAAAACTGTATTTATAGTGAAACTGAATATCTTTGTAAATAATGTATAAATTCTTTGATGTGTTCTATATCAGATGTACCAAATGTACAACAATGATCTAAAGAAGAAATAAACAAAACAATGCATAACAAAATAACTCTAATCTAGGATGGTAATATGGCCTGACTGATTTTCATCATTCATTTTTATAGGTTGTGGACAAAAATTATCTTAAGTGTCCACCATCATGGGTCAGGATAGCATGTCTTCCTAACATTCAAGAGGTTCCAAGTATGAATCTCAGTTATGGTGACATATGAACAAAGCTTTCACCTCAGGTTTTCCGTTCTTCTCAGAAGATAAATGACAGGTAAGTCTAAGTTCTATGGACCCTGAACTCACCCACTTCATTCATCATCTGATATGACCTATCTGGTTAAACCTGCTACATAATCATTAGCACACCAGAAAATTTATAAAGAGGGGGGGGGGTTATGTATAAGGACGCATTTTTACTTTCTCTACTACGTATAGTAAGTAGAGGAAGTATTGTATTCCACCCGAAAATTTGATACCGAGATTTCACCAGAAATACATGTTTTGAGAATCCCTGAATCCAAAAAAAGCATTTTTGGAAACATGTCCGTGTGTGTGTGTGTGTGTGTGTGTGTGTGTGTGTGTGTGTCTGTGAACAGCATAACTCAGAAACGAACAGTCGGATAAAAACCAAACTTGGTATTTAGGTTCAGTATCTTCCAGAGATATGACACAAAGTTTTTCAGAAAATTCCCCCACCCCAGACTACCCTTTACATGGAACATTTTTCGAAAATTTTAATTTTCTCAAAAATGGCTCAAACGATTTTGAGAAAAATATCATATGTTTAAGGTATTTTTATGACAAAGGAAATGTATATCTTGAATTTTCTGGAATGTCTCCGAAAGTGTTCTTCATTCTGAAGGACTTTTGCATAACTGGTAAACCATAAGAGATAGACAAAATTTTACTGCACAAAAAATGTAGATCGCGTTAAAATACACAAGTTATGTCATATACATTTGTTTTGTTGAGTGAACCGTTTTCGAGATATTGCTTGTTATTCCCTTAAATTTTCCAATACTTATACTTTTTCTCAAATTCGTTATTCATTTTTTATGTCCTGGACATGCAAAGAGAATGGAATGCACCACATAGCAACCAGCGCTTAAAATATTTGACTATCACTTAAAACCTACCATATTCCCCTTGCATCTACAAGAAAATTAGCAATAAGATTGACATCTCGATATCTCGATTAACGTGAAGCATATGGAGAATAAGCGTTTGTAAAAATAGTTTGTACAACAGTAGAAAAAGTCATGTGAGTGTAACACATCAGATTTTTTAAACAATTTGTATCAATTCAAATGATAAATACAAATTAACCCTGAGTTGAAATATTTAAATAAATTGATTTTATATTCACAGATTAAGGTGCAGCAATTGGAATTAAAGCTAGGATAGGATGTTTTGTTTATTCTAAGTGGCAAATGTGTTGCAACATGAGAATTAAAGACCACTGTGAAGTAGGTATTTTATATTACCACTGCAGGCCAGGTTATTTCACTACAAAATAGGTTTCTGTTCTGTTCTAAACTAGGAGATATTGCACTCTTTTGGAAACCACTGGAACAAAAAAAATGCTCCCGATATCTTAACATGATTGTATCCATGCCATCTGTTGCTGTCACCTTTGGCAATACGTCTAAGACATGCAGTGTATATATACCTAAAGCTACCAGTGATATGATTAGGAAGTACCAATAACCTTAACTTCATTATTTGCAAAGTTATGCGAAAAAGTAATCCACAGAAGATTGGTAGCTTTCTAGAATCTAACAAGGCACTGTTTCAGTCCCAACATGGATTTTGAAAAGGATTTTCGACTGTTACTGCTGTGTCAGAATTTTTACACAACATAATATTAAATCTAGAAGAAAAGAATAAAACTGTAGGAACATTTTTAGACTTGTCCAAGGCTTTTGACTCAGTGTCTTACATCCTATTACTATCTAAATTGCAGAACTATGGAGTAAGAGGCAAAATACATGAGTTTATCTCATCCTGCTTGAAACATTGACCAGTGTACAGAAATATGTGTGAAACAAGGAAATTCTATTCAGACTATTAAATATAAATATGATGTGAAAACAGGTATTCCTCAAGGTTCGGTATTAGGTCCACTATTATTTTTGTTCTACGTAAATAACATTGAAGCAGTATTTCATTGCTTATAATATAATTTAGATTCTGAGCGAGGCTAACTGCGGATTTCTGTGAATTTGGAAGGGGTAAGTCAAGCTCTTGGACACCCTTGGCGAGGTCATCACCACTAGACAAAAGAGAGCCAAGCCCTGTATAGCGTCTACTGACTGGGTTCGAGTCTAAATGTAAACCCTGTAGCGCGTGGGTAAAACTTTGTATAAATTGAAGAGAAACGTGAAGCTCGTTCTCTAGTATTTTGTTGACTTCGGCGAGTATACATATATTCATCGACGCTCCCACGAGCACGTGTTCGAGATGTGAGCATAAGTTAAAGATACTAATATTTCGGGAGCATTTAAATATTTTATATATTGCGTGATAATTGGGAGCGAGTTTTCTTTTTATTTAGTGAATGGGGAAATAAGTTTATGCCACTATTCCCGTAAAGCTCTCAGTTAGCCTTTACTCTGAGATTCTTGCTGTAAAATGAATCATCAATAAACTGTGAATCAATGCAAAAGTCTTCACTCCAACGTGGTAAACCTAGTTACCCTGCAGATAAGAGCTACTCATTGGGCATTTGAGTAAGACAGCCTCAAATTATTTGGCACCCAACATGGGGCCACGACGCTAGGAACCACTACGGATATGCAGGCACGAGGACCACAGTTCGAAGCAGAGGAAGGCAACCTCCAGGAGCTGGAATGAGCACGTGGTAACCACACCGGAGGGACTACGGTTCCAGACAAGAGGAAGGCGACTCCCGGGTCAAATACGAGCACGTGGCGATGAACTGAAGAAGGAAGACAACGTATCTGTGAGTGTAATAGTTATGGAGATGTTTTGTAAGTAACTGTAATTCGTAATATTTTGTACAACAACAACACCACCACCACCGCCATCGCCATTACCACCAACAACTTGCTCAGTAAAAAACTGTGCGCTAATGTGTATCTGTTAACTTAAAATTAAATAGAATTGTAATTCCTAAAAAAAAAAAAAAAAAGTTTGAGATGTATATTTAACATAAAAAATCGCCAATATGTAAAAGAAATATTTAAAAAAACAGCAGATACTAACCGTGATATCATCATATGTATATAAATTTATTGTATTAATAAAATCAAAAGGTGCGTTTACACTGCTGAATATGGATCATTACTCCTACAGCACTAGAGGAATGAATGATTACCATAGAGAGTATAAGGCTAAAACTTCAAGCATGAAAGATCCATATGTTATAGGTATTATTACATACAATAAGCTTCCTCGTTATATTAAATTAGCACAAACAAATACATTTAAACACTTGAAAAAATATCTAATTGAAAAATACCTGTACAGTTTAACTGAACTGTAAATATAGTACTAACATATTCAAGTGAACTGTAAACATAGTTTTAAGTTGTATTTAAGTGTACTGTAAATATATTATTTTAAGTTGATTTGCATAATATATTAAATTGTATACAAATACTGTATTATGTATTGTGTATTATATCACTGTACAATATATTAGATTCCGACCATGCCTAAAACTTGTAACACCAAGTCCACAGGCAATAAATAAATAAATTACAACCAACTTAGAAAGATTCTACTATTTTAACGAAGCTATTTTTGCTATTCATTTTTACATTTTCTTTATAGCAAGGGGGGGGGGTTCCAAACCCCATACCCCTCCCCCTAGCTACACCTCTGTACATAAACGCCTCGGAAATAGAAATGGTACAGGAAGATGAATACACCATGCACAATCAACTGAGAATGGAATGGGAAGCAGCAATACTAACTACAATTTGATAATTGGAATGTATCACTTTCTAAGGCCTCTTGTACATGATCAAACGTTTTTTTTTCATTCAAGAATTTACAAGAAAAATTGTCAAATATTTTTCAATATTTGACAAAATTGAATAAGACTTGACAGGAACTGGCAAAACTTGACAATGTCATAAATGTATATTTACATGTTGTCTTTTTGCCAAACTTAACCTCTTCAGAACACACTAATAATTTCTCACGTGCAAAGTAAATTACTATTAGCATCACAATATAACAATTTGCAATAAAATATTGCTCTCTACATAATATTACATAGCACTTTCATGTATTATAGCCCATGAAATCAGATCACAATTAAGGAATAAAATGGAAATAACACGACTTGATAGATTAACTACACTATATAACATTGCATTCATACATTATTGTACACTTTGGAAATCTGCCTGGTAATTTCTTCATATGCCCTCGCTTTCATTTGTGGTAATCCACGAAGCCCACAATGTACAGACATGGATAGTTTTTGTATAACCTAATCAGCTCCCAGGTAGCCATTTTGCGGCATACTCGTAGTGGGAGAGCATATCTTGCAGTATGTCCGATATATTAATAAATGAATTAATATATGAACTATGGCGATACTGATAATTATCTTGTGTTTAAGTTGTTACTCTTAAAGTGTTATTTTTATTTCTTGCCACAGCTGCTGTTATTTGGTTTTTTGGAAGAGCTTATTTAACTTTGCAGGGTGTGATACGGGAAGGAAGGTAATAAGTAACAACTCTAACAATAGATTAAGTTAATGAAGAACACTATGCTTTATTGGCACACGCATTTACTGTTTTAGTAATAAGCTACGCAGTTACTTAAGTTAGTTGGAGCTGTAAAACGGTCGAGCCCTACCACGTTCGTGCACCAAACTTGCGGTCGCTGAGCAATCAAGTATTGTATACGTGCTCACACGTTCTATGGACGTTTAAATTGATAACATTTCAACGTTCCTACTACATTATAAGAAGTAACTAATAACGCCTGTTTCGTAGAGCTTACATGTACGTTATTCACATCGCAGCACTTTATACTCAACCGCCCTGGCTGATGGGGTCGCTACAACTAACATTTCTGCACTTAAAGATTTTAAACATATTCTTCCTTAAAATCTCATTGTCTGTCTTCGTTCAGCTTGGAACCTTCCAGAAGACTTACCTGGCTATTGTTCGACGTTTGCAAACATGTGACCTCTCTACAAAAATATGTTGTGTTCGCTTGTCACCTTTTTTATATTTCACAAAGACTCAATGTCTGGCTTTTATGACTTTCCCGTACAAGTTCCTTTTGCCTGGGCCCTAATTCTAACACAAAGATATGTTTGTCGGCTTTTAACAAGGGTTCCACAGCTCCAGCTCAACACTTGCACATACATAAAACTTATGCCTTAACTTCTATTTATATAACAAGTATTTTGCTTATTAATACCATTTCACATTATAATTCACATTAATATATACATGGTGTATATAACCATAGTTACTGTCTCAATTTTTGTTTACTTTTCGCTTTCAGTCATGTAGATTTTGTAATCCACAGTAAATAGTCGCAATTCATTGGCCAAAGTCGTCAAACCTTTAATTGTTTAAAGCATGTCTTTATTTGCTTTCAAGACTTTCAAAAGCTTTAAAAGTGTTGAAAGCAATTTGACAAGAAAAGTTGTGAAGTTGTGAAAACTCTTGAAAAGTCATGTAAAGCATTGAATTTGACAAAAGTTTGATTATGTACAAGGAGCTTAAGACTATTCCACAATAAATCGGGAATGGGAACCAAAACAGAAGAGAAAGCTAAATACTTAAGCATTTAGGGCGTTTAGTTTATGACTGAAGATGGAAATAGGAAAGCATGTCAATTTTTATATTGACAAAAACATGAAAAATATATCTTGCACATTTGGATATCATTTGTTTAGAACTGCCTTCTTCTTAATAGCTTATACAACTTCATTGGCTGAAAGTTTTGGCTTTCTCTACAATAGTTCACTCTATTTGTTCTCTAAATTAGTTCACTTCAATTTTTTATTTGCACACTTTTGAGTCTCTGATTATATCATCCTGAAATCTATTTTTAGGTCTACCTCTTGTTCTTGATTCCAGAGGTTGCCACTTACATATTTGTTTAGTTATTCTCTCATCTGACATTTTATGTAATACCATTTTAATGTGTTTAGAATTGACCACTGATATTTTTTGGTCTGAATGCAAGTTTGCCAAAATTTGAAATTCAATACAGTAAATAGTTTTAAAAAGCAGTATCATAACCATCTGTGATTCTGAAATTAAACAAAACTATCACCAGCATAAAGAAAATTGAGAATGGAGGTATGTGCACTAACAGGAGTGTGACAAGGACAATGAATGTGTGTGATGGAGAACGTATGCTACGCAAGGAGTAAAACTGTTCAATGAGCTGTAACTGAGCTGCCGCATGTGTCATAAATAAGGATGACACAAGCAAGTAGGCAGGGTTCAGACCATGTCTAATCAGCAATTTCCCCCCTGCCCTCCATTCCCCTTCACTTTCTTTGCTGTGGAAGACAGTAGTAACTGCTATAGGTCTCAGTCTTTTCTAAAATGAAGACAGATATACACAATAAGGTACAGTATGCTGTGATCAGAAATGGGAAGCACAGAACTTAACTAACCTTCTGATTTGTGTTCCACAAAGGCTTCAGAAAGCTTGCATTTCAAAATGAGTGTTTAAACCTTTATGCATGTGGTTCCCATTTCCATTCCCAGCTATAGAGGACATTAAATCCACAATAAAAGATGTTAAGCAATTGATTTAAACTTGCGCAGACCTATTCAGTGAAGGTTGTGTAACTATACTAATAATGTGATGGATAACAACCACGCATATCCATTAAGACAGGAGCACATGCACAATGTGGATTATTTTTTAAATAGCCCTTGTGTAATAACTAGGACCATTTGCATTTTTGTTTTTCATAGGGCTATACATGTATACTTATACATTGTGTACGAATTATGGGATTTGCAGTTATTTGAACATCATTTTATTGTGCATATAATGGCATATTTTGGTTATTTTGATAAATGCATCATATTTCCAATATTTTAATGCCTGTATGCCATATTTTAATCAGTTTTAAGCTCTTTTTTAGTTGGCTCATACATTTGGCAGTAAGTCAATGAGGATGTTAATTCATTGGACTTGAGTGATGCTGCACCAATAGAAACAGTTCAATATATTCTAAAAGGCAATGAGTTAAATGACGATCTTGTTTTCATAACTACCCATTTTTCATTCTTACCAACACCATCACTTCACTGGAAGCTGTATTAACTCCCTTAAATGAATCACTTACTGTTTTTGAAAAAACAATATGCAAACTAAAATGTTCTTGGTAATACACGACAAAAGCTGAAGGAGAAAGTGAAAAATATAATTAAAAGAAAAATAACCCCGGTTATAAACATCTGCAATATTCGAGGCATTCTCGAAGGAAAAATATCTTTCACACCAAAGGACACATCCCTCTCTCTCTCTGGAGCAGTTAACATCATTTATAAGCCTCCATTACCTCTTGTTACATGAGAGGAGTTTCTCATGTTACAAAAGTGTTTTGGGAGACAACAGATGAAGTTTCTCAGTTGAACATTTGTGTAAATTGATGTTGTGAACTGAAATTCATCAGTGAAATTTAACAACGGGAACACTTCTGTTTTAACCTCTAAGGAATAATGTAAGTTTATTAATTTGTGTTACCAACTCATCTTTTCTACTGCCAAGGGATGTTCATTTTTTCAGTTTAATAGTGCATATTTATTGGTATATTTTGAGATTTTTAAGAGATATGTGCATGCATATTTCATAGGTTTTTAGAACATGAACTTCGGGCCCTAGTAATAACTAAACACTAGATGAATTGTGTAAGATCAGCTCACACAAAAGTAATGGAGTAATATGAATTGAATTAATTTGTACAATTTGTTTACAATTTTATATAATATTTTATATAATATAAAAATCCCCCATTCCTATGCCTTGTGTACAAATTGTCTGGTGCTTAGCTTCCTATTGGTCACTCAGATTCCTTGGCTCCCTGGCCTTATAGCTCACTGAGGGGCTCATTCTTTCTCACATCTTTTATTTTTCTAAACCATTTTTCTTTTACCTTCTTTAAAAACTCCCCCATGGCTTTGATTTTCTTTTCTTCTTTCCTTGTCAACATATCTTTCTATCCACATATTCTCATTTCTTTTCCTACACTTTCTCCTAATACCTTTGTTTCTTTACATTTGTGATATAATGCTCTATAGTTTCCTTTCCTCCATACAGCTCACATATTCCTCTTTCCCTGCCTCTCAACCCTCTATGATACATTGCTCCCATTCTCATTCATGCTAAATCTTCCCTTTCTTGCATATTACAGTAATCAATGTATCTCTCTCTTTCCCATCCTTCTTTTATCATTTTATAAAAGATTAATGATTTTTTTTATCTTCTATGCTTCCCCATATCTCTTGTTGTTCTATTCTTCCACTCTGCTTCTTACTACCTTCCAAAAATCATTTACGTTTTTTAATCCTGATCTCCATACCTATTATTTCCATTGTTTTTTCCATTTCTTTCCACCAACTGTTTTTGCTTGCCAGACTCTTTCCCTGCACCATGCATATCCTTAAAATTTCTCCTTCCTCTTTTGTTATACGTCTAAACCAAAATTTTAAAATTCTTTCTACTATTATACCTTTCCTTCTAGTTCCACTTAGTACTATAAGTGCAACCTCCTCTGGTGCTGCTCTTGTTAGTTAGAGTAATTTCTTACAAAACATTTTATACATCTGGTCAATTTTCTTGGTTAATTCGCCTCCCCCTGCCCAGATTTCTCCCGCATAAAGCATTCCTACCAATGCCTCATACATTCTCTCCAGCAATTTAGTCTACATCTCTAGTTTATTACATACTCTTATCCCTGTCATGACTGCCTTCCCTTTAACCAACATCTTCCTACTGTGAGCTCCCCATTCTCTGTTATTAGTAATCTTATTTCTAAATAACCAAAATCTTTAACTACCTCTAGTTTTTTTCCACCCAGGAACCATGTTTCTTCTTTTCTAAGTTGCTTCCGTTTTTAAAAACTATCACTTTGGATTTATTTATATTTATCTTAATTCATCATTTTTTACAATACTCTTGAATTTCATCTATTGCTTTCTGTAACCCTATTATACATATAGAACCTACAATAAGGTTATCTGCGTACAATAAACCTGGGAATTACTAGACAGTACTGGTTTCTTACTTTTACTTTATCCAATATGTTATGAACATATTAAATAATATGGGACTCAGCTTACACCCCTGTCTTAAACCCATTTTTTGTTGAATTGTCTGTAATGCTGTTTTTTTTTCACAACGTATGCCAAATTTTACATCTTTATAGATTTTCTTAATTTCTCTTATAAAATTGTCACTTACTGCCTTTTCCCTTAGTTCATATTTCAGAGCTTCTCATATTTATTTTGTCGAACACCTTTTCAAAGTCTGAAAGAACATATATATGTCTTCTTTTTTCGATCACCTCCATTTAATAAGTTGTTTGAAAACCCTCTTTTTTTTGCATTTTTACATTCATCATACCACCCTTTGTTTGTCTGAGTAATAGAGTAGTAACAGTAGCATGGACTTTAAAGTTAACGAGAATGTACTGAGGCAACTGATGATGACTTTGAAATTGGTTTGGAGGATTAGGATGAATATGTGTACTATGGAAGTATGAATATAAATGTTTAAGCATTAATATGACCAGCAAGTTAACCTTTAACTTTCAAGATATCAAGCTGCTGGATATTTTTGGATATGCTTTGCACTTACCTTGACAGCTGTGTATTGCTCCAAATCGTCTTCTTGATCAGAGTCATTATCATCTTCATTCTCAGCATTATATTCTTCTAGGAGTATATCATCGTCATCATCACAACTGCTGGTTGGTTGCTCCTTTTTAGTTAACTCAGCTACTTCAGTCCTTTTTGTAAAATGTTTCTCCGGCTTCTGTAATACAATACATTACAAGTCTGATATGCTACATTTGTATGACTTTCTTATAAAAGTTTATTATTCTGTTTACTTCTTCTTAATCAAAATAAACATTTGCATGTTTTTATTACACATTTTGTTGCACGTAGAAGAGGGATATATGGAGCAGAAGCGATAGTCAAATGCTTTAAAAGTAGGTTATGATATAATGGCTTTCAAATGCCATGCTCTTTGTATAACCATGAGAAAAAATGAATAGGGTCTTAGCACTTGAAAATAAATAACATACAGGAACACAAAATGATAGTAAAATTAAATTCTTATGGTGAAGAAATTAAAGTAAAATGTTTAAAAGCAGGTGACTATATAATGCTCTTGGAATTCCATACTGTTTCCATGATATTGCGAGAAACAACTGAATAATGACAGCACTTTTAAAAAATTAGCTAAGTATTGAACAGTTCAATACAATAAAAATGGATATCTTGAAAAATGCTGATGCCACAAAACAGTTATTTTAAACAGGTTGTGTGTTTTAAAGAAATCTACATTTTGGTATAATAAATTTTGTTTGTCTTATGGTTTATCCATTATACAAAATATCTTCTGAATGAAGATTTCACATGTTATTCCTAGAAAATTCAAAAAATAATTCTATTTGTCTTGTAAAGATCTTAAATATATTGTATTTTACAGAGATTTAAGTTGAATTATGAACATTTTGATGCTACCTGACCAGTCTAGGTCATGGGGTGTGCTAATAAGGTCCGAGTGCTCACAAACCCTGTCACAGTCACCCTTCATTGCCTAGTCTCTCAATATCAACTGTACTTGTAATAGTGTTGCTGCCAGTTGTACCTTTGGCAGTGAAATAATGGAAAATATCCCAATATCTAGGTCTGTACTTGCTTTGCTGGCGTTTGTATTGTTACAAGTGGGTATTGGTTGTTTTCTTCTAAATTTCATGTTTCAAACTAACCCATATTTTAAATAGTAAGTTAGTAAAGGTTTTGAGATTAAGCAGTTAAGGGTTACCAACTAGCATGTGGAATATAGTGCTATTTCTTTCTACTTTCCATATTTCAACTTATAGCAAATGCACTATAATCAAAACTGTTAGAGCAATTTTTTTGAGAAAATAAAAAATATTGAAATCCACGTAAAGGGTAGTTTGGAATGTGGAGATGTTCTTGAAAATCTCTGTACTGCATATTTTGGAAGATCTTAACTCAAATGCCAAATTTGGTATTTATTTGACTTTTTGTTTTGTGATTCTCTCAAAACTTCTAAAAATATTTCTTTCATATTTAGATTCAGGGATCTCGAAACATAATTATTTCTAGTGAGATCCTAATATTGAATTTTTAAATGGAAATCAATGCTGCCTCTATCTACTAGGTATAAGGTAGAGAAAGTACCTTACAGCAAAGAAAAGCAAAGTACAGCAAAGAATTTAAGACTGTACAAATAAAGAGACTAAATTTTCCTCTTCGGAATATAAGCCCAACATAACACATAAAATTATTTACTAAATATACAAGCAATCCCTAATTTCATGAACTAAGAATGATCACATTTTACCTGTTCTGCCTTCTTCTTAAGCTGCGCTATTTTCTCATCTCTTTTAAGTATAGAATTAAGATGTTGTTGTAACTGATTTCGTTGCTGATTCTGTTCCACTTGTTTTGCTTGTTGATTTAGCCAATCAAAACCATTTTCACTGCTTTCGGATTTTACTGTTTTTAATTCTGCTATAGCTTTCTCCAGCACCTGGCGCTCCCTTTGTTCATGATCCCGAAGCCAGCATAAAGCTCCACAAATTAGACTCAATGATTTTCCCTGCACAAGTATAAAAGCATCAAATAAAACTGAAGAGATACTAGTTCAACAAGTTGGACTTTTCATGAATAATGTTTTTTCCAAGAATCTTAATTTTCGTTAGTGTTTCACAAATGTTCAACTACTGCTCCTTCTGGGATGATCTCTGTGATATCAGCCATGGCAATTATAAACAATAATGGACTTAATGGGTCTAATGTGCACATTGTGTACTATTCATCTTTCATTCAAATGTTCACCTATGAGGCACAGAATTGAAAGATTTACTAAAATGTAACCCAATGTAAAAGAATCAGTAGTTTTATGACACACATTTACATTGATTCTAAAGAGATCATAGAAAAACTATTCATAGTACAAACTTGAAAAACACATTCATAACTCAGTACTAAAGCAAATCAAAAACTTATCAAAGTAGATCTAAGTTATAATTTCTAAAAGAAAATACTAACCGTTCCTGTAGGGCTTTCAAAGATTCCCAGTTTTCCCTCTTCAAGTGTGGTATACAAATGCTTCATGAAGTCCTTTTGAATTGGATATGGTGTGAATGGGAAAGGGAATTCCTCAGGGGCAATGAGTTTTTCTTCCAAATTCATCTACAAAATAATAAGAACAAAGGTTATTTTCATATATTTTTCTCAAAACATGTATTTCCAGTGAAATCCTAATGTTGAAATTTTGAGTGGAATTCAATGTTTTCTCTATCTACTAGGTATAAGGTAGAGAAAGTAAAACACATATAGCATTAACTAAAATTCTTGATGTAGCTATCTTATGCTAGTGGCACTGCAAACTCTATAACATATTCCCTAATTGTGAGCCACTTGATTCAAATAGATCTCAGATGGAAAATGAAATAAATATAAATGCATGATTATGAAACATTTACGTTTAACGTATATTTTCAGTCCCTTACGATGAATCTTCATAAACTATAATTTATTAAATAGAACACTATATTTAATTTTTCCATGGGGTCACTTCACTCGTTTGACAAGTGTTGGCAAAGGTTAGAAAATGAGAAATATTATTTATGTGTACATTCTAGTTATAACATATAAGGCATATTAGTAAGACATAGCAATGCTCTCAAGAAACCCCAATTATCTTCTCATTGACAATTTGAGAAGTATAACGTGTTATATGGGTACGGCGATCCTTTCGCACAGTAAATAGAAACTTTCGCGCGCAAATAATATTTACCTGCTTAGCACTTACCAACATATATAGGTACAGACGTAAACGACTTAAGTTAAATAGTAATAACCGTACAGGCTTTTTACGTAGTCAGCATACTAAAAAAAAAGCTACAAATATATTTATTATGTTTTAAGAAATCTGACATTTCAACAAATTCTGGACTATTTAGTTTTACTAGAGAATTGATAAAAAAAAAATTAAACTCATATCATTTATGTTGGTGAACATGTTCTGCCTTCAGTTGTTGTCAGAGAGCAGAAATGTATGTAGCGAAAGAATGTAAACAAACAATAAGGAAAGGAAGTTAATGTGAAAATACCAGATTAGTATAGTTTGCTGTTCTGTGGTATACAGCAAGCACAGAATTTATGCATATGATTCCAATAAAATGTAACTTCACTGTAATATCTGGGCGCAAGATAACGTTGCTCTCTTTTGGCTGATAGTATTCAAAGAACCGCCTAAAATTCCAGGGGTAGATCAGCTGCAAAATACGTCCTATGGTGGCTTCTGAAATGTGCATCTTGAAATGTAAGAATGCTATTTCATAACATCGACAATAGCATGTGCTATCGCAGTCATAACAATAATATAAAGCTTTCTCTAATATAACCTAACCTTAACTAAAGCAGTAGCCAAATCTTTTAAAAGTAGGTTGCTATGTGACGGCTTAGAAACTCTGCTCTCTTTGGATGACCACAAAAGAAAGAAGAAAAAAACTGATTCACATGGCTCCATTGTTTATTTTTATACGGTTTCTACAAATATTCTTAGTATTGACAAATTCACATCAATAACAGCAAATATCTGTGAAATGACTGATGTCAAAATAAAAGTTATTTGAAATAAATTCTGTGTTTTAAAGACATCTACATTTTTTGTGTAATATGTTTTTGTGAATCTCTTATGGTTTCCTTTTGCATAAAATTATACAAAATTCCTTCCAAATGAAGAGAGGGCTTCACAGGCTATTCCCAGCTATACATTTTATTTGTTATGTAAATATCTTAAATATGTGGTATTTTAATAAAAATTGTTAGAGGCATTTTTCAGAAAGTAAAAAATATCTAAATATTTTCTATGTAAAAGGTGGTTTGGGGCGAGGGGGTTTCCTTGAAAATCGTTTTGTTGAATCTTTGGAAGGTGCTGGACTTCATACCAAGTTTCTTATTTATTGGACATTTTGTTTTTGATGCTATTCACAGACACACATGGACCTTTTTCTAAAAATACTTTTTATTTATTTATTTATTTATTTATTTATTCAGGAGGCATCAAAGCATGTACTTCCAGTGAAATCTCAATATACTTTTGCATGGAATACAATACCTTTTCTACCTTCTAGATACATGGTAGAAAAAGTAAAAACAGGCTTGTGGAACAGTAGTGTTAGTAATGGTCAACCATGTGATTTAAAATTTTAATAAATGAAATCCATGTCGCATTTAGCAGACTTCTTGATCAGTGTTTATTTTGTTGACTGAATAAAAAATATGATTTAAAAGTATATTTTTAACCTTTTTCTTAAACAAATTACTCTGTTAAGATTTTGGTATCATCAAGGAGTTTATTATGTAAATTTATGCCTTTATGGGAAACAATATTTAAGCTCTTGGTGAATATGTGTAGTTGGAGATATATTGTAAACATAACAATGATGAGTAATTATTGCGTTGATTGTAACACTACATCACTTACTTATTTTTATAATGAATACATGTTTCAGGAGCTAACTGCTCCCATCCTTAGCTCCCTGGTTATAAAAACAAGTAAGTGATGTAGTGTTACAGTCGACTCAATAATTATAGACACATCACTGTCACAAGGTCCACCAAAGCAATTTTATTGTGAATTAATAACAATTATTATTTAAATAAATAATGTTTCCCATTAATTGTTATGTTAATAACAATGACTGTTAAATTTTAAAATACTTCTGTTTTCGTGGAGAGAAATAAAGCTGCATGTAAAGTTCATGGCCAAGGTAGAATCCTTAAATTTGAAGATAGTGGTTTGCTTGGAGTATGTTGATTAACTTGTTTAGTTATAATTCTTTTTGTAATTTAAACACCTTAAAACAGCTATTGGAAGATCCCCAAAAGGAATCATTCTGATTCAGGTTTATTGGGATTTGTATTTTAACTGTTTAATTTTGTACAATGAATTTTGATACCCGCTGTATTCATTAACCCAATTTGCTCACACTTTTGTAAAACACAAGTGTTTCTGAAAATAATGTAAATAGAGAGCTGAACTCAAGACATTGAAATTCTGTTGCAATATATTACTATTATTATTTTTTTTTACGTATAAAATCCATAAATTGTTACAAAAAAGAATTTAATGATGGGCATCATTTTTAGCAGTGCTTTTATGTTGTTAGGGTGCACACAGTTGTATTGAGGCTAGACCATGTACGAGCAAAGAAATCCTATATTCGTACAGTAACAAAATGGGTGCAGCAGTTAGCACTGAGAGGAGCATTTATCTTTCAACAGAAACTTATTCTAATAATTCTCCAAGGTCCAATAGAGGATATTAAGGTAAGGCAGTACACCTATTGATATCAGAATCAAATGTTTCTAAAATGTATGTAGCTTAAAACAAAAACTGTCTGTCAGATTTCAAAGCAGTATTTTTACTCACACAATATTAGGCAGTTCAGGAGTGAAATGAAGTTGTGTGCAGATGAACTAGAATGTACAGTATCATAATTACTATTTGCTAAACTAAATTGGCAAAGATTCCAATTTCGAACCCCGAACCGTAGGTAGGATTTCATTAGATGTTTACATTTTTTATTTATTATTTGTTTCATCTGTATAGCCCCATTAGCTTGTAGGGTTATATTGAGGGCTTTGATTTTAAAAACAACTAATGTTGTTAGTAACTTGTCGACTATAGGTTTTTAATTTAAAATTGTCATTAAGGAAACTCACTCCCGCATTCATAGTTCCATACTCTTTGGAGCATAAGGAAGATTCTTACTAAAGAAAAATTCCCCAACCCATCCAGGAATCTACCTGAGGAATTTTGGGCTAAGAAGCCAGAATCTAACCACTTGACAACAGAGGTAGTGGATGTTCATGTTGTTAAACTTGCTTCTGAGAAATTTCTACCAGCCATGCATATAATATTATGTGGAAAGCTATGAAATCTAAGGTGAATGCTTTGCCATACTATTCAATTCAATTTTATCCATAGTAACAGATACTTTGGAATTAATCAAAAAACAGCAGATAATTATACAATACCAAAGTGATAAATTATATATATTGTGTGATGTCATACATATAACATGATATAATTCATGTGACATTATAGTCGTAGTATTAAAGCTAAAGGATGCATATGATTAAATATAACAATTTTGTATAATCTGTACAAGGGGGTTTAGCCTTTTCAATATCCTCAATATCTGAAACAGAATAACAGTACAGTATCCTGAATGGGTCATATTGTTAAATACGTATTTTATAGGGAATTATATTACTTTTAGATGTTTATAAGCAGACAGTAATTTATTGAAGTCCTCAAATAAATAGAACTGATTTAAAAACAGGAATTTATTTAGTTCTGTTTAACATTTTTTGATAGTTCCAATGTTCCTTAAATATGGAGGTAAATTCTTATATAATTTTAGATTGTTGTATTTAAAAGACTTCTCATATTATGTAGCTTTATGTGTAAGGAGATGCAATTTACTTTTATCTGCAATAGCATATACCACCATTACACTACAGGGAGAGCCAAAAAAAAACTACGAACCTACTGCGCTGTGTTTTTCCTGTTCACGTCCTCGGTGCTCGTTGCCGTCTGCCGCTATCATAGAAAAGTGCAGATGAAACCATACATCATTTTTAAAGCTACTTTTAAAGGCTTTACTTACCAACTTTATGAAAGGAGATGCTGAAACTGGCCACTGTCATTGTGCATACATTTTTGGCACCTCTTTAGGAAACTATCCATCACTCGCCGTAGTTCATGTTGAGAAATGCTGGCAATTTCCTGGCAGATATTTTGTTTTAATTCTTCCAGGGTGTGTGGATTTGTGTACACTTTATGTTTTAAGTTACCCCAGAGATAGAAATCACAGGGGGTTATGTCGGGGGACAGAGGGGGCCACAAATCTCTACTAATAATTCTGTCCTCAAACGCACTTTCAGTTGTTCTGATTGAAATATTGGCCTTATGAGCTGTTGCAGAGTCTTGTTGAAAAAAGGCAAAATCATGTACCCAGTCTGTTAATTCTCTAAAAACAGGGGGCAAAATTGTATTCATGTATGCACGGGCTTCAGCTATTGTCTCAAAAAAAATTGGTGCCAAAAATGTATGAACAACGATGGTGGCAGTTTCAGCATCTCCTTTCATAAAGTTGGTAAGTAAAGCCTTTAAAAATAGTTTTAAAAATGTATGGTTTCCTCCGCACGTTTCTATGATAGCGGCAGATGGCAACAAGTGCCGAGGATGTGGACAGGAAAAACACTGCGCAGCCGGTTCATAGTTTTTGGCTCTCTCTGTAGATATGTGAATAATATTGTGATGGCACACGTTGAAACAACTAAATATGGATTAAAGGGTATAATTCACTTAATGACCATAGCTTATAATGATCTCCATGAATATTAAAGAAATCACAAAATTCACCCTTTTTAAGAATAAGACAAAGTACCTGCTTACAGAATATTATAAGTAAAATCCTATTGTAAACATTCTGGATTCTAATGTGCAATATGTTTGTCTTATCCTCTTAAATGATAATTTTGGAATGTATTCTTTGAATTGCCTTTATCTCTAGTCTCTTAGTGCTTGTTTTGTATTTTATATGAAATTACTTCCTTACATATTGTATAGTTCCTTATCAATGCCATATAATTGTAAAGTGATTGTCCCTGATATGAGCCCAAGGGTTCCTTGAGACCTGTATTCAAATAAATAAATAAATAAATGAGCACAAACTTCTGAATTTAGGGTAAAATCATCAAAATTACACTTAATGTATGTTAGGGTCTTCTTCCTCTTCTTTTGTATACATAGGGCTAAGTTAATATAATATGTTTCCTCTAACTTTCTCTTTTTGAAATGCCAACCATGGTTCTCAGTGTTTTTTATTTTTTTAGCGGTTTGAAAATTAAATTGCTGTTTACACAATTTCCCCATTATATTATTTCATATATTAAATGTGAGTGAAAATAGGCAAAGTAACAGCTTTTCAGCAGATTAAATTACTCAAGGTAGCAGAAATATTGCATTTGACCTAAAACTTTGAAACTGAATTTCAACATAAATACACATTTTGAGGGCATCTGAATCCTAAAAAATAGTTTTGCAAACATTTATTTATGTGTGCATATTTTAAGGATGCACTCCAAATTTATGGAATTCCTCTATCACAAAGTACCCTTTTTATGCAAAACAATGTCTGTTGTTCTTGATTTTGTTAAAAATTGCTCTAATAAGCTTCAGAATCCTAAATTTGAAGTACTGTGAATAAATTATATATCCTGTATTTTCTGTAACTGGAATACATGAAGGATAGACATAACTTACTTCAGGAAAGATGTAGATCATGCTAAAATACACAGCTTATAAACAAATAACTTGAACAAGGATCACCTATTAAATTTTAACGACAATCTTATCTCCAAATAAATCTGATTGGAAGCAACATCTGCATCAAAGCCAGGAACTATTCAGTGTTTCTTAGCTAATGATGGAATCAGCAAGCCTTTGAAACATGTTTGAGATAAAAAAACAGGAAAGTGTTTGTTTGAGTGATCCACTGGGATTATTATTGCAACAAATACACAGTTTATGTTATTGTACTAATCATTTCCAGAATATTTGCCACTGTCCAGTTAAACTTTTCCTCATTTAAATCAATTGATTTTGAAATTTTAAGCACCCATTCATTTGTTTTAATGAGCTCAAGGCTTATATATCAAATGCTCTTTAAAGGTTGACTGTTATTTCAACCTCCTGTATACAAGTTGTGACACCAAAATGTACATTAGAGTAGTGGTATCTAATTAAAAACATTTCTTACATATGCTCATCCTATGAAATGTAGAAGAATAAGGTTTAATATGAATAATTTGTACAATCTATGAAATGATAATGGGTCATCTAAGTCATATGAATGTTGGCATTTTTGGAATAGAATATTTCCTAACATCATACACAATAATTGCCCATCTGTTATCTAGATAAGGATTTGGCATATGGCACAATGTAGGTTGCTTGCAAGTTCTGATTTGCAAAACTTCTTGGGTATGTTTGTGAGAAGGGATAGCTCTGAAAACTTAATTTTATGATACCTCACATTCAACTGAATGCCTCTTTGCACCCAGGATTTAAAAAATTGGCAGTTCTTCCATATTTTTTCATAATGGCGAAAATAGTGAGATAACTTTCACTCTGAAGCAGGATAAGTTGCCTCAATTCTTCAAGTATTTAAAGCAGCTTTGTCATGGAGTTGCATATACAAGTACAATAATACATTCAACGTATTAATTGTTTTCTTGTCATAGAAGTATAACTTTATAATTAGCGTGACAAACCATTTCCTAACAGAATTTCCATCCTGTTCATCTCCTCTCTCCATGTTCCCACAATTTCCTGTTTTTCTCAAAGTAAACTAGGTTTTCCCTTTAAGTAAGATTGTTGGGCTTTGGGAAGTGACTTGATATCTTCCTAGTTACAACATAAATGCAAGCTGTTAAAGTTTTAGGATAATCTGCACATTTTGAAAGTTAATCATATAACAGAAATCATAAAAATTGCATATGTTACAATTGCTGTAATCACATTTGATGGCTCATACATACAAATGGAGGTAAAATGAGAAAAGTGACAGAAAAATATTTTTTATATATATAGGTATTCTATATGTGTTTATTCCTTGCTTTACACATGAAACAACTCATGAATCATTGCCTGTACAGTTTTGAAATATTATATTTGAGTACAAACAAAATTTAATAATACATATCAAATTTGGTTGAAATTTAAGTAAAATTTAAGCTAGTATACTTACAGAGCCTCTTAAAATTTTTGATTTTAGGAAATATTTCCAAAGATAGCCATAACATAAGTTTTACCAATCCTACCTCATGTTTACCACCACAGAATGAATGCATCCAAATCAGTGCTACCTTCTCACATTTATGATTAAATAAAGATTATCATCACAGCAGGTGCAGCTGGGGAAACTGAATGAATGATATGTGATTGTGGAAGGAAATTAAATTGAGTTTTATTTATGGATGCTCTTTAATTACTATGGCCCTTAGCGTCCCATTCTATTGGGTGTGAAAGACCAGAAATTTTGCTCAGAGGCCTCTTATCAGGCTCGAGGTTCTTTTACGTGCCGTAAATCTGTCACAGGACCACTGGCTTTACTTCCCTTCAGAAGGAAGCCATGCTAAGGATTTTTACGCTAAAAAAAAAATCCATCGCCCTACGCCGGGTCTGAACCCATGACCTCGGGAATTAGAGATTGTGGAAGGAACAGATTCAAAACTGGAAATGAGATTTGTATGCTGTGCTTACTAGAACTGAAAATATAAGCTTGCATTACAAGCAGAAGTTGCCACATAAAATAGTTTTGTAACATTCAGGTCTGTTTTACATTAAAATCAGGGTTTCTTTAGACCATTAAGTTACCTTTTTGCTTTCGAGAGAGATTCATTAAAATATCAAAAGCTTGAGAAATCAGCATAATTATTATATATACATATGCAACAAAGTCCTATGCAAACACTTAAAATTGAGCAGTTCTCTTTTTATGAATAAGAATAAGAAGAATAAGAATAAGAATAATTTTATTGTCATTGAACTTTTACAGTAATAGACAACGTCAGATAGTATAATGCTAGTATAGGCTATTTACAAAATTATATTTACATTATTATTGGTACTAAGATGTACCTACTCATCAAAAAATTCTTGTAGTAAATAAAAAGGTTTAGTAACAAGCCAGTCATACAATTTATTCTTAAAACTAGGTATGGGACTTTGTTTTAACTTTACTGGTAGCTTATTATACAATTTAGAGCCAAGTATTTCGAAACTCTTCTGTGTTGTAGTCAATCTACAATATGGTATATCAATCAGTTGACATGATCTAGTATTATAAGAATGAATGTCTTGTCTGTTTTGTAATTCTGATATGTGTTGTTTTATAAACAATATCACTGTGTAGATGTACAAATTAATTACTGTCAAAATTTTTAATTTCTTAAATAATGGTTTACAATGAGCTAATTTTGATTCATAAGACATTATGCGAATAGCTTTTTTCTGTAATACAAGAATATCATGAATGTGAGTACTGTTGCCCCAAAGTAAAATGCCATAAGAAATAATGCTGTTGAAGAAGGCGAAATATGCAGATCTAATGTATACTTCAGGAACATGCATTTTCAATTTCCTAACCAAATGTATTACTCTAGAGAGTTTAGTTGTTATAAACTCTATATGCGGTGCCCAGGTTAATTTATTATCTATTATAACGCCTAAGAATTTTACTTTATCCGTGTAATTTGTACTATGTGTATCTCTACAGTTAAAAATCAAGTGTTGTGTCTTTTGTTTATTAAGTAGAAAGCCATTAGCTCTGAACCATTTGTCTGCTTGGGTCAGTGTGATTTCTGTTGTGGATTTGAGTGTCTGTAAATCTTTACTCATATTAAAAAATGTAGTGTCATCTGCATACAAAGTAGAGTGAGAGTCTACAAAAGATGGTAGATCATTAATCATTACTAAAAATAATAAAGGTCCCAGAATTGAACCTTGTGGGACACCATATTTAGTTTCTGCTATTTTTGACTTCTTACTGCCTATGCAAACTTTCTGTTTTCGCTTTACTAGGTATGATCTAAGTAGTTCAATTGCTGGGTTTTTTAATCCATAGAATATTAATTTGTTAAGTAGATAATTGTGGTCCACGCAATCAAAAGCCTTGCTTAAGTCACAGAAAGAGGCCTGCGCACAATTTTTGTTTTCAAATGCTGTGAGTACTTCTCTTGTTAATGAAACCATTGCATCACAGGTAGATTTCCCTTTCCTGAATCCATATTGCTAGCTTAACACTAAAACAATGAATAACTTGATTATCATCTGCTTTGAAAACATTTCTAGTCATTTGTTATCATGATTAACATATAAGAATAAGAATATTATAGACTATATCTTATATAGTCTATACACATTAAGTTGCATTTCCAAATATACAGTTTCTGTTGTTATTCAATCATCTGGATGAGATAATTTTTGTGAATTTTCATTGAAGTGTACTGTCAATCCATTTAACATACATGTTGGCATTTCTGGCAGAAATTTTTTGTATATCAAAATCTCACTGCAAGAAGAAAGTGCATTAGCAGTGTTATTTGCTTCATAGATAAGGACAACAATAGTCTGACATCCATCTGCTACCACAAAAAACTTGGAAGAAAGAAAGAAAAAGGGAAAGGAAAAAAAAAACTACAGAAAAGTTATATGCCAGAAACAGCTATATGCTTGTTAAGTGGTTACTCAAAAATATTTAGAGGTCTATAAATATATTCCTAACTATATTCTTTACTTATCTTATTAATAACAATATTAAAATTGAGAATGATTAACTGCATTATCAGTCTTGTCTTCATGTTTATTTTCTGTTGATTTTACATTGTTAGGGCTACTTACTGCTTGATGACTAATTGATTACTGCATTGTAGCCAACTATTAGAAGTAGTCTTAATGTGAAATCAACATAAAGAAAACTGAAGATGCTATTGATTTATTAGCAAAACATATTTTCAATTTAAAAACCATCATTGATAAGATAAATGAAACATATAGTTAATAAATATACAGATTATATATTTTTGGAATATAGGTCAGTTACTACCTTGTTTATTATTTAGTGGACCTAAATTAAAAGCTACCCCTTGTATAATGGAGTAGATGTAGTCATATGAGTATACACAAGAACCTCATTTATCTGGACTGTATGGGACGACGGGTAGTCTGAATTAATGAAAATCCAGATAATTTGGAAACACACTATTAAATGAATACAAACTTTGGGTAGCAGGGTAGTGTAGCAGTGAAAAAAAGAGAAAGAAATTTAAAGCCATCCAGATGAAACTTCTACAATCGCCATCAACCTGTCATGAGGATGACTGAAACATAATGTCATACACTTAAGTTCTATTGTTCTGTGACACTGATCATTGTAACTGTACTTAATTGTTAGCTTGAAGTATGCGACTGATGGCAATTTTTATGCTACCTGTGGTGCCAACATTACAACTATATGCATTCATACGTATTTATCAAAGAATGCACACATTTTTGCAGTGGAAAAGTAAATAAAAATCAATCCAGATGAATGAGGTTCATCTAAAACAAATGATGTCCATATTCAGAAATAGTTAGATCAGAAATCTAATCTTCAGAAACTGCAAAACTAATGACCTTAAATATTTTCCAGGAATACCTATCACGACATAGAACACAATGTGTGGATGTGGACTCAGCAGGCAGAAAATGCAAGGAAAGAATGTTGTCCATGGTCGGAGAGTTTGATTATTCTCCAATAAAGGATACATTTATTGTCAAAGATCTCAACTCTGTAGATGAATTAAGGATATTTTTTGATGAGATTGGATTATCAGAGCTATATTCTTCCCATGTAAGAAATGGGAATTCCCAGCTTGTGAAATAAGATGTATTAAATATCTTTGAGGATACTGTTTTATCCAATATTGTCTAATATTGATTACATAATAATCATAGAATTAGAAAGAGATAAGCATTTGCATTAACTTATTCTTAACATCAGGTTGTAAAACTGATGTGAAATTATTCACAAACTGATCTTTTTGTTGAGCTGAAAAGAACCAATGGAGGTGCTTTTTATTTTGATTCTAACACTGTGATATAGAGCAACTATGTTATAATGTTAAAAAAAAAAAGTTCTAAAAGACAGAATTACAAATATTAGTAAGAAAATATGGCAATGAGTAGTACTATTTTAGTGTTTATGTTTGATAAACCAATACACAATTTACCTTTATAAAACTGAAATTGTCTTCACTCTCAAAACCATGTTCATCCCAAATTCAGTTAAAATAAAACATTGTCAGTAATTATTCAAAGGCATTATATCACACCACTATTGCCATGTATAGGCAATAATCCCCAGCGTTCAACAAGAAAATTGCCTTGACATGACCCCATTCCGCGCGTTGTTTTGAAGTATCTTGTTTGTAACCTAGTTTTAATATTTATTGCCTTGTACCTTGGTTTAGGGCCACTCATAAGGTTGGGGGTGGGGACAGAATGGACATTTATTTGACGGCCTGCAGCTTTAAGGAGGAATGGAAGGGTTATATAATAGTAATGGATGTATCAGTAAGCCATTATTTATCATTTTGTGCTTTCTCCCCTACCTTTATTCACTATTTGTACTGTTGTAAATATAATGCTAGAGTTCTGACTAATACTTGGCCTGCCTCCGACTTTATGATGAATGAAGGGAAGATACCACAGTGATTTGGCAATAATATCATTTGTCATGGCGGCTTATAATTTATGTAAGTGGTTTGCTTGGTTATTCTCCAGACACTGTTATCTATAAACCTAGAACATTTTGCTAAAATCCAAAAAGTGAGCATCTCATAAGCCTACTGCCAAACCAGTCTCAGCTATTTGAAAAAAAAAGTACATAAATGCCTAAAATCTTCTTTTAAATCACCTTTCAACAGAAGTTTTCTTAACCAAGAAGGTTTGTCAGTATGCTCAGAAACGGTGTGAATGTGAGAGCGTTCGTTCGCATCACCACATTTCAAGATTGTCACTGAGAAAATATGAACAGACATTCTGAGTCATATATTCATAGACATTAAGTAATTAACATAGAACTAGCACAATATGCCACCAGTAGGTTCTATAAAGTTAACAAGGTGAAAAGAAATATGTGATGTGTTAGTCACATGACTTTTGCTGCTACTATCGTTTATTTTATATAGCCTCTACAGACTATTCTTACAAAGGCTTAATTTTATATCTACTTCATAATAATTGAGATAAACAAATAGTTTCATTACACATTTCATTGAAGATACAAGAGGGTAGATTGAAACTCAGATGTTTAAAAACCGGTCAGTATATGCTGGCCTAGAAGTTACTCTTAATATGACATCATGGGAGTATTAAATAGTGACAGTACTTTAAAAAGATGACAAAGTATTGAACATTCAAACTAATGACAATGGATATCTCTGAAATGGCTAATGCCACAAAAAAAGTATTTGAAATAAGTTGTTTTAAAGAAATCAACACTTTTTGTGTAGTAATTTTTTGTCTACCTCTTATGGTTTACCAGTTATGGGTACAAAATACTCATGCCATACCCACACTTTGCAGGCGTAGAGCATCGGAGGTAAGATAAGTGCCTTGTAAAGGCATAACTTTAGGTGGACCAGCATGGTTAAAGCCAGAACACGGTATAAGATGGCTACCGCTTTCTCTCTATTTATGAAAAGGGCTTCACAGACTGTTCCCAGAAATTTCAAGATATTTACTTTATTTGTCATATAAATATCTTAAACATATGGTACTTTAATCAAAATCGTTAAGAGCCATTTATGAGAAAATCCAACATTTCAAAAAATCTTCCATGTAAAGCCACCATTTAGGGTGAGGTGATCTTCTTGAAAATCTTCATGTCACTGTTTGGAAGATGCTGATTTAAATACCAAGTTTGGTGCTTATTTGACATTTAGTTTTTGGATTATGCTGTTCACAGACACACACACGTAGACCGTTGTTTAAAAATGATTTTTACTTTCTCTACTACGTGTTTACAATTAGTAGAGGAAGTATTGTATTCCACCCAAAAATTTAATACTGAAATTTCACCGGAAATACACGTTTCGAGGGCCCCCCCTGAGTAAAAACATTTAAAAAGAAGGGTCTGTGTGTGTGGTTTTCAGGGGGAAGGGAGCAAAACAGACACATGTTGGGTGCCCAAAAGGGCTTATTCAATAAATTATCAGAAGAGTGGGATCATGAATTTAACATATTTAACTTATGCTATCCTCCCCTATCCACATATCACTAAGAAGACCAGGGTTTACTACCTTACTACCTACTTAGAAATATGAACATACTATTTTGATGAATGTAGTTTTATTTGCTTTTAATTCCAAAGAAACAGTATAAAGAGAAATTTGTCTTGCTATTTCTATGTTATATTTAATAAATACATGAACTTAATTTTCATATACTGCTTTTCTTTTTACTTAGAATAGTGGTATAATACTGTAAGGTAAATGAATAAATTCATTATTTATCTAAGGAAACCAGAATATTTTAGTCTCAATTATAAGTCAAAACTAAATATAATTAAAAATATACAAACTGTTGCATTTATTTGATTCAAAGTCTCTGACCATGTCATGACAGTAGTTAAGTTAGATTGTTAATTAAGAGCAGAGAATTGCTAAGGGCAGGCAAGAGCAGAAGAAAGATGGCAATACAAGAGGGAGAATCTGTTTAACATTTCGCTATTACTGAAACTGATGCCATTTCTAAGTGTCATGTGGAAGGGGAAGAGTTGCAAATAGTAAACAAGTTTGATTATTTGGGGGTAAGAATAAGTAGTAATGGGAGATGGAATGATCACAAGATAAAATCCTTAGCTAAGGGAAGATTAGCAATGACTGCTATAAGAATATACCAGATATGCAAATTAAATGGTTGGAAAGGGTTTACAAAGCTGTAGTTTGAGCAATGTTTAATAATACAAGAAAAATCCAGTGATGGGATGAACTGGTCTCAAGGAATAAGGAGAATTTTACAGGAAATAGGAATGGGTAACTTATGGGAGGAGAGAGAGGGGTTAGTTAAAGGTTTCTGGAAAGAAGTGAGGAACAGAGTAGAAGATATAGAGAAACAAGAATTATTTCAAAGTCTGGAAGGAAAGAAAAGTTTGGAACTATATAGACAATTAAAGGTGGACTGGGGAAGGGAGAAGTATGTGGATGTAGGTAATAGGTTAGTGAGAGAAGGGTGGGCCTGGTCTAGATTAAGTGCACATAGGCTAAGGGGAGATAGGAAGGGAGCAAATTTGAATAGGTGTCCTCTTTGTGGAGATGCAGATAATGATTTGCATTATATAATTGAATGTGAAGAAACTAAGTTGTGGAGAGATGAGTTTTTACCTAAAGAATGGGAGAATGTTAACAAAGAAGTATTAAAAGTTAGGATAATGAAAATACAAAAGGAGAGGGATATAAAAAGAATAGGAGATTATATGGGGAGAGTAAGAGAAAAATGGTTTAGAAAAATAAAGCAATATGAATTTGTTATGACCCACCATGCATAAATAACTACGGTGTTAAAATGCATGATGGACCAAAGAAAGAAAAAATAGCAACTCAAAGTAATATATTAAAAATTGTAAGAATTTTGTATAGCATTATGGAGATAAATATACATACATATTGCAAATGTCTACTATGTGCGAGTGCACAGGTATTGTCGGCGATGGTAGCTCAATGTAAACAAAATTCAAGGTTGCTGGCCTGCTGAATGAGTGGTTGCTAGGAACAGCATATTCAGCACCTCATACAGTGAAGCACAAGCTGGATTCAGTTCCCATATAGGTACCTGAATAAAGTACTGGACAGATTGGAACCTGAAATTACGCACACTCATGGATCATTTTCTTTGCTGCATTTGCCTAGCACCAGACACATTCTGCTCAACCCATGACAGCTATACTTTGGAAGGGAAACACTACTTTGTAATTACTAAGGTATAGTCTCAAGTACAAGAGTAAATATTTTGTAATTCTGAATTATTGAATAATAGAAAATGTTAAGTTTAAATGCATAAACAAATCTTTGATGATTGTAAGGGAATTTGAGAACCAAAGAGAATTATGTACATAATCCGTGCCTCAAGCACTTTCTGTTCTTCATCTCTCTCTATCAATAAGGATGTTAAATCATCAACAGGTGTAATTTTCATTGTTACAGCACCGATTTACGAAGGCAGCTCTTTCCAACGGATGGAAGAAACCAAAAGTAACAGCCATTGAATCGATATCGAGTGCTGCAGAAGTACAAAGAGAATTGCTTCAAATGCACATGACCCTGAAAAGAGAAGTACATGAAATATTTATGAAAATAAAATAGGAAGAGCTGGAAGTAATACAAATTAGAAAGGGTGTACTAAGAGAAGAATTGAAATTTTGGAAATAAAAAATGCAGTATACATGTAAATTATGTTGGTGCTTAAATAAACACTTACCTTTATATTTTCTTCAATTTAAGTAAAATGCCTGTTAATTACAGCTCATCCGGTAACTTGTCCTGGGTTGTCATCATCCCTGTGATTCAGATAATTGAACATTGTAGTTGATTAATCTCAGGATCGTCAGGAGGTTCATCCTCTCGAGTTGCAACAGCAATATTGTGCAGCACAGCCGTAGTAACTATAATGTTAGAAGTGTTGTTTATGTTGCATCAAAGTCATAAAGATATGTGAGGAAATCTTCTTTTCCACACATCATATTGTCTTTCAACGACATATCTAGTAGCAATATGTGCTTGTTATAACGTTGTCCTGCTGGCTGGTGGGATTTGGTATAGGTGTAAGGAGATATGATTTACAAGGGCAATCTCCATCACTCAAAAGATATCCACTGGCTATTTCTCTTGTCTCAAGTCATGCTCTCAGTCAAGATTCGTGGAATATAGTGCTATCGTGAATTGAACCTGGCCAAAGCTATGGAAGGTGGGGGAATACTGCGCACTTAAGAATACTAGAATGATAAATAAAGAAATCAAGGGATAAAATTCGAAAAAAAATCATGGTTATCACACAAGTACCTGTATTCATTATCTGTCGACATTTCAAAAACTCTGTTTTATTATGGAAAAATAAAATTACACCACCATGCAAACGCATGGTATTCCCCACCCTGTGAGGTAATTCCATGCATGTTTATAGCATCTCAGGAAGCGAAATGAACTATGAACAAATTTTTAAAAGACAACATAAGATATTTTAATGGTCATAACCATATTGTGTGCAGTTATACAGGACTATCACTGTCCTTCAAATTTTTGTACTGGTATATTTAAATTTCTTTTCAACACTGAAATATAGTCACTGTCTTAACATTAGTTTCTGACACACGTGTCACACTTATATCCATCGGATAATCCCATCCACTACAATCTGCATGGGACCAGTTTCCACAGGATGTACATCGGTGACAAAGTTCCCCTGCTTGTCCAAATTCATCACACCAAGACATGTTTCACGGCTGTCCCTATTAATAAAAGAAACTTCTTCAACAATGTCTTCTGTAGTAAAATCTTCCGTTGACTTTCCCCATTTCTTTCTGGTTTGAGGTTCCATATCCAACTAAAGCTTCCTTTTGGAAACCTATTTTTGGTCAATGCAGCCTGCTTCTTTTCTTTCTTTTCCCCCAAATTCCTCTTCATGGGGGATGCTGGTTACAATTTCTGAGTGCTGTTTGCTGCTCTGGGCTTTCTTCATAATTTGTGTTAATTAAATTAAATGTCACTCGTTATGATGCGCTGGTGGGCATGGTTTATCATTTAGACATGATATTCTCGGGTAAGAGCGTTCTTTAGGGGCCCGAGAAATGTTTGGCCAAGAGGCTGTAGACGATGGGAAGTATGGGGAGGGAGGAATACTACGATGATGTGATTATCCCGACAAAAATTATGCGTTTCCAAGGAAATGTGAGTTGAATGGTTGTCATAAATCAGCAGCACAGGATCATCCTTAGTTGGCTTGACGTAGCGCTGAAAGTGACAGACAAGAAACAAGCCCTCATTCATCCAGCCATTGTCAGAACAATGGTACACCGCACCTATTGATCAATTGACCTCGCGAGTAGGAGAGATCCTCTTTCGAGGAAAAATGAAATTGGGGGTATGTAACTACCTGCAGCACTCATTGAACATACCGCTGTTATGTCCTCTCGCTCTGTCGATGTTAGAATTCCCGCTTTCTTTTACCCTCTGAAGCTAGGACTTTTGCTGCCTTGTTTTGGATAGTGGATATGCCAGTTTCGTCCTGAATTATACTCGTTGTGGAAGGAACCCATGTTTGAAAAAGACGTATCCAAATTCGTAAAAAAACCTGCCAACCTCTTCTTCATTAAAGGAAATTAGCCTGCTGATGCTTGCTCTTCCAGATTGGCACAAGCTAACTTTGGGATTACGTTTTAGAAACAAATACAGACAGTCCTTTCCAGCGAGTTTAGTTCCATTACTAAAGTTATGCTTCACGTTATTCATGGAAGCATAGCTATAGGCTATCTTCCGCAACTGAATTGGCGTTAGACCGTAAAACAAGTTCGCCAATTTTATTAAATGGGTTGCAAGCTCTTTTTCTTGCACTTTGTTGAAAACAGTAGTCCACCCCAGCGATGAATTGGCTCGTTCTTGGGCTCCCATCTTCATTTGGCCCCTCAACGTTGACTCTGGAATGCCGAATTGTCGACCTGCCTGTCGAATTTTGCACCACTGCTGAATGGTTTTCAAAGCCCTTTCTAGTTGTTCAGGGGTCCAATTCCTGCTTGAGTTTTCCTTTCGTAACGCCTTGACATCTACAAAAACAAGGGGAACTATTGTTGTGATTGCCGGCTATGTGGGGGAAACTCTGATGCTCATTGTTACACCCTTATTAACCACCCACGCTGTAACTTCTTCAGCTAAATAGATGTTTATATTAATCTACTACCTTTATGGACTTACCTTGATAAGGTATTTGTTTGCTCACTAGTTGAACACCGTAGAAAAAGCTTAATTAGTCAGCACGGAAAGCTACAAGCGTCTGCAATGAAAATCAGTGTCTGATTATCGCAAGAGAGGTGAGCCCTAGGAAAGCTCGTGAACCTGTCGGGAAGCCCCCCCCCCCCGAACTTTTCGACAGGTCAGGATCCTCTAGAAACAACGGACCTGACACTGGGTTCGAGATTGAGAAAAATGGCGGCGGTAGTTGGTGGTGATCCCTGAGGTGTTTACACTCGCCAACTGCTGTGTTGTGTTTCCGATGCCTGTGATTTATAGTATATTAGTAACTGCGGCAGTTTGTAATCACATTAGCGAAGCAATAGTGTTTGAAAACCTTTATTTGTGCAATTTGGGAAACGGGAATAATCCCAGTCATTCGTGTTCACTGCCGTGTGCTTTCCAAGTGTTACTTATGTTTACTAATATATTACATGTAGATTATGGCTACATTAAATGTAAAGTATAATTATACATCTTTTAATTTACCTACTTGAGAATATAGTATGTGTCACGGTTACTGTGGTGAAATAAAGAAATTGTTACAGTTTGGACGTGTTGGTTGTAAATATACTTAACCTAAAACATTACAACGCCATTATGTTTCCGGATGTAAATCGAACTTTGATTATAATGAATAGAGGTGCAAATAATTGTGATAAATATTTTAAAATATGCTATATACAGTGTTAATTTGAGTTATAAAATATATTAAATTATATATATATTTGTGAGATACAATAAAACAATTATGAGTATTTGAGAGTGTATGTGTATAATGAGTCCCAGTTTTTCTCATATACCGGAGTATTGCCATTCATATTTCCAAAATATAAAAATTTAAAAGAAAACGGTTAATATTCATAAATCGTAAACACTTTTACGCTTTCGAAGGATTCACCTGTATGCATACATCTTCGTTTCCGACTTAGTTATAAGAAAGGATAAATTCCGTTACGGTGGTTATTTTATAACGGTTCCAAGAAAGTGGTTAAACTGCAGAATGGTGCATTTCTGACAGTTTGTCTTAATTCAGCCATCGTATTTATGCTGTTATGTTGTTGCATGCAATACTGTAGATTGCATGGATGTTGCTTTGCAATGCTGTTTAAGGTTATGTATTTCATTTATTTCACTTGCAGTGCTGGTTTAAGACTACTTATTTGTTATATTTCAATCTGTCGGTGTGGACTCTCTACAAAAACTAGTAAAGGATGCTATAAGTCGCTAAGTGGTATACTTTTGAATAATTATTGCAAACTTATAAATGAAAAGCGTTCAGTGAAAGCAAAAGTAACCCTAAAGCTTCTAAATTTAATAGCTAATTACTGTAAACAATGCCATTTCGTGCCATCCAGTGTATATTTTGTGCATATAATATTGTGTACGTACAGTGTGATTAACAGTGTAAATAGTGACACGTAATTTTGAGTGAACTCAATCAGTGTCAACCTCAATATCGACAGTTCTGTTTCATGCAAGTATTACAGTGTTTGCAATTTATAAAACTATGTCCTTTGTAATTTAAATAAGTAGCTGTAGTTTAGAAATGCTGTTAAATTATAGCATACAAAACTGTAGACTGCATGAATGTTGTTTGAGGTTATATTTCATTTAATGTTAAAATGCATTTAGTTTACTTAAAGGACAGCGTTTTTGTGCACAACAGCATATATCTACACAAAAGACATGTCACTGCACCACATTAATTGTATTTTACTGTGGAGAAGTCATAACTTGTAGACAAGAACTGATTAAGACATTTCCCAAATTCCCACCACATACGACCGCCATTTCGAATGTCAGTGTCAGGTCCGGTATCCAGAGGGTCCTGGACAGGTTCACGAGCTTTACTAGTGTGTCCGAAGATGGCAGCACTTTGCAAAGCACCTTTAATTCTCTGTTCTCAAGAAATACCATTGCGTGGTTTTGCCGCGCGCGCGGTGTTCCCATAGCTTCTCTAAATCTCTTATCATGAGGTTTGAATCACTTACGGTTTGCACATTTAAAGAAAAGCAGCCTTTTCTATTTCTAAATGCGTTACCATTTTCGCCCTCCAGGAGACTATTCTGACATGAGTGCAGTCCAACGCAACTAATACACCAGGAAATCTATCTATTCTATAAAATTCCTCCATATCCTCACTTCTTCCCCTTGTGTGAGGCAGTTTTATATACTGAGGTGGTAAAGATGCAATGACATCTGAAACCACAGATTAGTTTCCACCTTGAAATCACCTTGAAATGTTCCAGTCGTATAAAATCATAGTGCTACAAGAAGACGATTTCTAGGCGACTTTGGATTGTTCCTTACTGTAGGGAACTGGAGTTGTTCACCAATTTCATTTAAAATTGCAGCTACCGTTTCTTTTTTCAATCAAAATCTTCTTCGAAATGAAACGTCGTTCAGTTCTTATATAGATCCCTCCTCTCTTCTATTACTCTCACCTCGTTGCGTTCAAATCAATTAAGATACTGAGGATAAACATGTATTTATTAAGCTCCATTTTGGATTCATTACCTCGGTTTTCTTTGAAAACCATAAACATTTTACCGCAATTAAACGCTGGTAAAGTCGAAACCGATTTCTGGTGCAACAGAAATAGGACTTTACTCTAGTAAACTATAAACTTTACCGCGGTATTCTCTGAACCGGGAATGATGCACTTGGCCATTAAAAGTAATTTTACCCTATTTGAAAATACTTAAGGACACCAGGAAGTGATTGCATTTCTGCCATACCCAAGTATGCGTACAATTCAATCTCAGTTTTGTTACTAAAATTTGCTTGATTAAAATTCTGCATTTAATTAGCATATAATATTTGGGATAAATTCAAAAACGTTTATGGAAAAGTGGTATAAGTCACACCATGTTTTCTAACAAAAAAGTTGGTACCTCATACTTCATGTACACTTTTCTTCCTTAGGATTGACTGTACAGTCACCATTTTTTTCCTGTGGTACTTAGCTTATAACTTGAGATCCTGAACTACATTAAATTTGGATACCGTAAATATCAGAAGGGAAATAAAATGCTTCATATCTAATGACACAAATGACCTATATTTTTTTACCAGTTACTATTTTTTCTATCCATCTTAAACTTAATATTTCAAGAAAAGTTTAGTTCACTAGCTACATTAGGTAACTATACATGTACAATAAAATTTTCATGACAATAGCTTTGATAGTTTTTGAGAAGAGTGTACCTGAAGTGTTAAAAATTGAAGTTACGGGAAATTGAGTCGAAAGTGTAGTTTTTGCTTATTTACTCACTCTTTTAGAACAAGTCAGCTCCATATTCCTCATCACTGTGGTTATTTTGAACTCCTCTCTTTCTCTTCTTGGGCCTAGCCTTGTCACAAATTATTTGAGCTGCTTTTTTTGCCTCTGAGAGTCGACGTCTATCATTTTTTTAAGATGATGCCTTCATATTTTGACCAGTTTTGATACCCATTTCTTGCATAACCTTAAGCCTACCACTACATCCTTCATTAAGCCCTTCAAGGATACCCAATGAGGTGAGGTCCAAACTGCTTACAAGTTGTATAAATCGACGTATCACATAATAATACGCCTATATATATTCCAAGAAAAGCGAGTTTCCGACAAGTCCTAGAATTAGAATTTCGAGCCTCTAGGGGGCGAAAAATCATGATTTCATGACTTCATCCAAACTGCTGTGGTACATGTCTCGAATAAGATTCAAATGTATGTTAGATATTTACATTTGTTACAAGCCTTGTTATTTTTAAAGAAGTCGACTCATAACTATGTATTTATCACAGTGTTACATATTTAACGTTTCTTATAATACTTGAAGTTCCTAAAACGTTATATTTATTTCCGATAGTGATTTTTTTTTATCCATTTACCGCTCACATTATAATGTGCGAGAAGTTGAAATCCTGCAAAAGTGCGTTTTGCGTTTTTACCACAGATGTTAATAAAATTTATTTAGTTCTCCGACTGTTGATATGTATATTTATTGTTGCAGACATGCAATATAGTCATATTTGATAGTTGAGTTTTAGCATTTAAGTTGTACCATCTTTACTCCTTTATTGTTTAACATTTGCTTATGATTTAAATCATGTAGCATTTAAATATGACCCTTTCAACGCAAGCAATCATGTCACTTTCAGTTTTTGACTTTGTCAATACTACCAGGCCTGATTAATCGATCGCCAGTTCGCAGAGGTCAGCGCGGTCGATCTTGCTTTTGAACAGCTGATGTAATTAATTTTATTTTCGCGTAAGCATTTCTGTTATTCACTATCATCGAAAAAAATAGTATGCAATACACAGCGTTAACTTCGGAAGTGAAAATACTCAACGTCGTCTTATATTTTCATACTTTAAAATTTCTTCCTCATTTTGCAAATACGCACCTACCGTGTTTGAATCGCATTATGCAGCATACTGTAAAAGTCAACTAATCCCATAAAACTTATTATAGTACTTAATTTGTAATTCATTCTGCGTTATTTTAAAATAATCATGTCTTTAATAATAAACTCGTCTCCAAAAATTACTTTTCTAAATTACCCGTCCACCACTGCGCATCAACCCAGGTAGGTTGCGGAATCTTACGTTTACCCTCCCTACAAAGACATTGAAAAGGTTATGACCTATGATAAGGGCGGAGGAGAACTTAGCACCTCGACCTAAGGAGATCTTTTGCACCTAGGCCCCTAACGGGGCGCCCCCGGAAGGGAGGGGTGAGGTACAGAGCAGAGGGCAGGGCCCCTATATTTTCCAGGTTGAAATTTCCCGACTCCCCTCCTCTGTAGGCTTACACATCCCACTGGGGGGGGGACTCCGAGGACGAAGTGTTACAGAAAGCAACCTTTTTCCTCCCATGCAACGCCGAGACTCCCGACACTTGCAAACCTGAAACAACCAAGAAGATGAAAGGTGAAGTGAAATAGGAAAAGAGGTGAAATGGGGCGAAAGGAATTTCGGGGGATATAATTAATCTTCCCAGCGTTCGCCTAGCGAATCGGGGGAACCCGCAAAAAGACCTATGGGTCAGGAAGGCCACACGACCTCCCGAATACAAGTCACACGCGCTACCGCCTGCGCCACCTCGCTCGGTTTAAAAAGGTAAGCCGACCTCTTCTTTTGTTTACATCGATGACCGTATAGATACACTAAACATGGCCTGAGATGAATTGTTGTCAGTTGTAGTTTAAAAGTGCATTACAGACACGCATGAGATCATAGCCCAGGGCGTTCTCGCGAGAGTAAACTTTGTTGAAAGGCGGTCAAACAGAATACCCCCTTCCCCATGGCTCAGATGGGAAGTCCAGGCTGCGGTGAAAGTGTAGGCAGATCCGTCCCGTTCCGTCAGTGCTATGCGCGAACACATTGCGATCAGGAGAATGACTGCTCTGATTGCTGTGTTTCTAGTGACCGTTACAAACCTGTGTTGCACCATTGCCTTTGGTCCTTTGGATTTAATTGAGACTGCAAGTGCTACAAACAAGTAAGTGAGTTCTCAAACAGAAGAGAAACTTAGTGTCGAGGTTACGTGAATGGAAAGCCGAAATTTTCAGACGCAGAATCCAGCATTTCGAGCTTTCTTTTCAGGTTTAATACAGATTAAAAAATGCTTTGTTTTTTGTGTACTACTTACCTATATAGTAAGAGAAGGAAGTACTGCATCCAACCAAAAATTCGATATCGAGATTTCATCGGAAATGCACGTTTTGAGTCTCCCTGAATCAAAAAAAGAATTTTTGAAAAGGAAAACTTAGTTAAATACAATTTCAGCTTCTTCCAAAGATGCGACACGAATATTTTCAAGAAAATCCCCTACCTTAAGCTACCCTTTACATAGAAATTGTTTCATTTTTTATTTTCTCAAAAATTGCTCTAGCGATTTAATTAAAATACCCTTTGTTTGAGCTATTTACATGACAAATAATAAAATGTATATCTATCTATCTTGAATTTTCTGGGAATAGCCTGTGAAGTTCTCTTCATTCGGAAGGAATGTTGTATAATTTTGCATAACTGGTAAGAGATCAACGAAAACCTACTTCACAAAAAAAAGTAGATATCTTTAACACCCACTATTTATTTCAAATACATTTTTTGTGGCATCAGTCATCTTCGAGATATCCGTTAATATTGGGATTTGATAGAAACACTGGAATTTTAGGACTAGAATATAGCGTTACACTTTTAAACGTCAGACTATCTGATGTGTTTTCCGTTATCCCCCTTGTGCCTACAAGGAAATGTGTAATGAAGCTATTTCTGCAAAAGTTTAGCTTAACTAACACGAAGAATAGAAAAATAAACATTCGTAAGAATAGTTTGTAGAAGCTATGTAGAAACAAATGATAGTGGGTAGAGAAAGCCATGTGAATGTAACATATCGGTTGTAATTTTTATGCACTTTTAGCTATTCTTTTCTAGTTTACGTTGTAGAATGGGGAGCAAAAACTTGTTCATTATTTAAACAAAAACTGCTGATTTTTAGAATGGCAACATTGCCTTGAAGTGAAGCGTACCGGGCGTAGATTGTTTTAAAGCTGCCTAACCTGTACACCACTTCTTTTCTCCCTTGCTGCATGTCAACAATGTTGTCGATTTCAAGCTGTAATAATGCCCCTCTCCAGCAATCGGGAGCAGGTCGCCCAGGTTCACCTGGACGGAATAAACATCACCACAGTACCTAGCCGCAAATGGCCTTTACCTGTGCGATATAATAGGGAAAACAGTTTTACGCAAGCTTTTTGTTTTCTGTCTATGGGTGGAGTTTAGCTTCCTGTACTGCCATTCTGTACATGCCCGAGCTATATTTTGGGTTCTTCATTGGAATATAATCCTTGATGGTTGGTTATATTTCCATTCATGTCTCTGTAAAATGGATTTCTGATGTGACATTTTGAAACTCTACTAGCTACACAAAAGGATTACTACATTCTCTTCCTATGTGGTTTGTTTGTTTGTTCCCCTGTGAGCAACGCTCTGGGGCATTGAGCACGTCATACAATAATGAAATATGCAATATAAATAATAGCCTATACATCACCAAGAAATAAGAATAGAAGCAATTTACACAAATAACTTTATATTTACTTCCCATTATGCATTATATGATAATATGAAAATTGTGGCAAAATGTAAACCATCACTATTTCGTCAATAAGTTTCCTTTTATAACATGAATTACTGTAATATAACAATAAGGAAATCACTATCACATGCAATATGTCCGAAGTATTGAATATTCATCTGTTGCATGACATATTAAAGGATCCTTCCATAGTATATGAGAAGTAGGTATGTAAGAGTGATTTTAAATCTTGGTCGAAAATTTATTTTGTATGTTAAAAACTTTTAACCCTTATCACAATGTGTGTGTGTGTGTGTGTGTGTGTGTGTGTGTTTCTTTAAATCCTTATTCCGTGGTACATCATTTAAATGTATTTACAACAACGCATTGTTGTATCTGTTTGGCAGCGTCGGGTTATTATTATCACCATCATCATCTGACAAACTAATGTTTTGTCCCACAATAAAATTAATGCGAGCAAGGCAACTATGCAGGCATTCACAACTTAAAACCCTACATCAATAATTAAAATATGTGATAAGTTATTAAAAAAAAGGAACTAAATATTTATGATACAATAATTGTTATCAATGTTCATCTTCAAATATCCTACAAAGCAGAAATTAAAACTGAAAGAGGAAAATCATCATGCTTAGTATGAACTGCTTTAAACATTCTTCAGTTTTTGTTGTCGATTAATCTATACTAATATTACAGAAAGAAGTTTGTTTGTTTGTTTCTGTGTCCAGGATATACGTGAAACCGATGAACCAATTTTAATTATTCTTGCACTACAAGTACTGTTTGTTCTGATAGAAAACTCCTAAATAACTAGAAAGTATTTGCAAGGTCTGGATATTCAATACAAAGATTTTTTTGTGACATTAACGTCCTTCAGCCGAAGTGTATGTAACAACTTGTCTTTTGTTTTATTTTGTTTCTGAAAGCTAAAGCTCGTTAATAGCCTTTATGTAAGTCTGTCTTTTTTATCTCTTCTGTATGTTATAATTGATTTCGTTACCAAAGTATATCGAATGTATAAAGAGAGAAAATCGTGTCCAGCTTAACATCAGAAAATACTCAATTGATATTTATGATTAACAACTGAGAAGACTATTTTTGTCAATAGTTACAGACTATAATTTATGTTCTGTTCCAAATGTTTTAAATGTATGGCTTGGAGCTAGGGAATTTTCACATCCACCAGCTACGCTTCTATTGCGTTAAGATTTTCAAGGAAATCCCCACCCCAACTACCCTTTACATGGAACATTTTTTGAAACTTTTGATTTTCTTAAAATGGCTCTAACGATTTTGATAAAAACATCATATTTTAATGACAAATAAAATGTATATCTGGACTTTTCTGGGAATAGCCTTTGAATTCCTCTTTATTCGGAAAGAATTTTGTATAATCTTGTATAATTGGTAAATGTTAAGCGGTAGACGAAAATGTATTACGCAAAAAATGTAGATCTCTTTAAAACACACAGTTTATTTCAAGAAACTTTTTTGTGGCATAAGGCATTTCCAAGATATCCGTTATTAATGATTCGAATTGTTCTATACTTGTCATTCTTTTAAAGTTCAGTCGACATTCAGTTGTTTCTCACGATTGCACGGAAAGAGTGAGGCCAGCAAATAGCGTTCCAGTTCTTAAACATTTGACTACACTTTGCATTTATAACGAACTGTGTAATATAGCCATTTTTGCAAACGTTTATTTTCATTAAAATGAGGTAGAAAGAAAAGCTTTAGTAAGAATAGTTTTTATACCAATTAATAAATGAACAGTGTAGAGAAAGTCATATAAATGTAACACATCAGAACGTTTTTACTTGCTTTGATTGTTTGCTTCTCAAATGCAGCATAAATTTGAAACAAAAGAAACTTAAATGCTATTTCAAAATATAAAAGTGGGTATAGTAATGACTTTTAGCGCAAAAAACTTTTTTTCTTCTTATTCCTGTTTATATAGCTATAGATTAGTAGTTTATATTTATTTAATAGTTTGTTTACGGATTATCCAAATGTTCGTTAATCCGGATTACCTCCGGTTCCACTTAGTTCGGATATCGAGGTTCCTATGTATTTACGAGATGAAAATGCATACCATTAGCGGCAGGTATTTTACTGTAATATCGATATTGTTATATTCAATTATGAATCTCAATTCTTTTTTCTTAAGTATTGATTTACACAGTCTAATTATATTTTTGTAAAACTGAAAAGCATCAAGAGGGAACCATCTTATTATGTGCATTAGTTATTCTTTTGTTGAAGCCGTGTTTGGCGCATTACTTTTTTATGTAATACAAATAAACCTGCCTTTAAGAAGATTTGAGGATAATAAGATTTTTCCCCTAATTTCGTAATAATTCCCAATGACTCATGTGCTGATATCTGTTCGAATTTAGCCTTATGTTAGTCATTTGTTATCGTCACACATGGATACATTCATGTTTAATTAATAATCTGCTATTACTCGTGCATATAGTATTTTACAAATTATTACCCGGTGTAACAAAGCAAGTATGGCACTAATTCCAGGATGAAAGGAGCAGCCGTTTCATAACAAAAGCAGGTTTGTCATTTTCTTCACGTCAAACCTTTCCTACCTCATATCCGGACAATCTTCATACCAACCAAGGCCACCTGCGGTGTAATTGACAGGCGGACATGAAATGTTACAAAACAGCGGAAGAGCTTTTTCTGTAGGGATCTGTTAATGGTTTTTAAAGAAGCGGGGAGGATTTTCACCGAAACGAAACAGAATTAAAAGAAAGTATTTAGTTTCTGATTATTAGAATGTACGGCCCTTAAAATTTAATATTCTCCAGGCTGGAACGAAGCTTCAAATGTAGTAAAACACGATTATTATTTTATTATAGTTATAATATGACCTTTAACCATGTAGGTCAAGTTGGACAATGAATGAAAGAAATGGGTGAAACAATTCTCCAATTAGCACGGGATACACAGAGTTTAGAACTGCCCAACTTCTGAGAATAAGAGAAAAAGGGAAGAACCAAAAAACAAACAAACTATCCAGATAATTCATATCAATCGAGATTCGAACTGGGGTCTCTTAAATATGAAACAAACATCCTACTTACACATCATGTAGATGTGTGAAACAGGATTAAGCATTTTATTTATCTATTGTGTGTAGTATATTTAATTTAGAATTGGCGTATACATTTCGAGAAAACAGCACTATTTTAGAGGCTACGCGATTATTCTTTCCTGACTATTGAAAAATTAATAATTTTCAAAAAAGTTAAGACATTTCTTAAGATCATGCAAAACCAAGAGCTTAATTCAAACACATTATTTTAACAATAAATCATACGTTAGGCATAACACTTTAGCCTGCGTTTTGTCAGTTATGCAAAGAAGCAGCACATGTTTTAGCTGAACTTTGGTTAGTAAGTTGTCTATGGTTGAACTATAAATGCTAATTTTCTTTCTTGCGTAGAATGTTCTTTCGTAAATTAGTGATTTCCAAATGAGTTTGAGAAGATGTGGCTTTGCCCAATACTGTGCTAAACTGAGTGATTATACCATAATTCGTTACCCAGGACTTACAAGCGGGTGCCTGGGGTCAGAGGCCCGTCGAGGACGTCATGGATCAGACAGAGCATTCAGGATGGGTGATCAGCCCGATGTCTGGTATGGGATGAAGGAAGTAGATGAAACGAAATGTTGGTGAAAGGGATGAAAGGAAAGGTGATAATGGAGCAGTTGGTGGAATGAATGGCGGGGGAAACCGGAGAACCCGGAGAAAACCCGCCCAGAAGCCGCTTCGTCCACAAATCCCACATGCAGGTCCCTGGGATTGAACCCGGGCCGCCTCGGTGGGAGGCGAGCGGTCTAACCACTCGGCCACGGCGCCGCCATATTTAGGATACACATTTGATTAAAATTCTCCCCGCTTACTACCTAAATAAATTTGTATACAATATTAAGTAATACATCTCCCCAAGAAAAAAAATGGTAAAACTGTATCTGTGGTCAGCGTTCTAGGTTCCCAACCTAGAGGTTCTGTGTTCGATTCCAGATTGGGGCGGGACAGTTTTGTTTAACTAAAATCATTATCTATCCTCCGTAGAGAATCTGGAAGTATGAATATGGGAATTATATGAGTGTGTTTAATAGTAAAAAGCAATAAAAAGCCTACAGTTCAGAAAGTAAAAACACCATCAATTGCTTCTGAAGTCCTTGCCTCCGATAATATCATAGAAGTTAAAAGAGGCTATAATAAGAAATGATTGTGTCGCACTCAACGTGTATACATATATGCATACAAAAAAAGTGACTCTTCTGTTCTCGTCATGTTCCATTACTCATAGATACATTTTTGACTATACATAATCTCAAATCAAGAGATTTAGTTTTATGCACAATAGGGGAAATAAAGCATCTGTTCGTAAGTCAGTTTTTTTCCCCGAGGGATTTCAACACGTGTATAGCCGGAAAAGGCGGGGCCGTGGCGAGTGATTAGACCGCTCGCCTTCCACCAAGGCTGTCCGGTTCGATGGGTTTGTGGTGGAAGAAGCGGCGTCTGCATTTTCTCCGGATTCCCTCGCCATTCATTCCACCAAATGTGCCATCATAATCATTATCATCATCTTTCCTTTCATCAACTTCGCCTTCATTTCATATGATCTTCCTCGCTCTCATACCTGGCTACGGACCGATCTCCCGTTCCGGGTTCTTCATTCTCTGATTCAATACTCGTCTGCTCCTCGACAGACCTCTGATCCTAGGCTTACCCTCCTACATACGAGGAGAGTAAGCCGACTAAGTAACTAAGTAGGTATATCTGGGTATCGAAATTTTTAGTGGAATGCAAAAATGTTACATACTGGGTAAAGGCCTAAAGGTTCGCATAAAAAAAATTAATTAATTTTTAGTATCCAGCACGTACATTGAGGGGACATACACTCACTTGGCCGAGGAGGACCGAAACGTGGTGTGGAGGTTAAGAGGAAGGCATGGGTTTTTCACTGTACAAAATCCATAACACAAATCTACTTACACATTCCTAGATTTATTTCCCAACCGTTTGGTGTTCCTACATTATTAAATATGAAAGGCGAGGGGAGATGTCCACAGATGTCAAAAAGCCAGCTTGCACGCGCGATCCGCTTCTCATGAAATACTAAGCAAGACAGACGCTATCCCCACCACTCGTAGCTAGCAAAACGACCAATAATATGTCTGGTAATGACAATGAAACCCCACAAATTATTAATACGCCACAATAGTGCCTCTACTTATTATAGGTACAATATAGAGAAGGTAAAAGTGGATAAGATGATTTTAAAGAGAGAAACGCCAGATCTAGCGCTAAGACAGTTAGGCACTACTCATATGCGGACCAAAACCTAGTTAGCAATTATTTTTCTGCTCAAATGGGGAATGGGCGTATAAAAGTAACAGATTATTATTATTATTATTATTATTTAACATCCGCTTTCTTATTTGAGCAGCTCTAGGTTAATATGTATAAAAATAATGAAAAAAAAACAACTGTGAGCATTACCTATTCGAAAATACCACCATATACCGAATACGGTTCCATTTAAAATCATAAACCAGTCATTATTTTTCATTAAACAATGGAGCATTTCTACACTTCCTGACATTATAACGATAATGAACTCGAACAGATGTGCACTGAACAAAATGTGATGCACGATCTTTGCTGAACAAGAAACGCACCAGTTATCACGCTGTATTACGTGACATTGTCATACTTGCCTCAATTTTGCAGAAGGAGATAAAGATGCAGTAAGTTTAACTTTTGGTAAAAATAAGCTACTAATAATCACTGATCATAACAAGAGATGTCCCTTATTGGGTAACATATGGCCAAAACAATGGAACAGCATTTCTAATCATAGTACTTCCATAAACTGAAGCTGCTGTTCCATTGTTTTTCCCATATGTTGCCTCATGTTTTGGCTTTCCAAAAATAGTTTTGAAATTTTGAATGAGACATCAGTGGTTTGAGATAACGGAACGATGTTAATGAAATGTACTATATCTTAAATTCATTGTAAAAAGCCGGCGGCATATATTGTTGTAGAATTTTATATAGACGCCACAAAAGCACTGCAGAAAAATATACACCTTATTAAAATAAATAACTTACGTCAAAAATATTTTTCTGACATTAACTATTTTGAAAATATTCTCTGTTGCATGTATAGTTTGTCCCGATTTAAATGTTAAAACGCAATTCTTTCGTATCTCATGAGATCGTGACTAACACACGCAGATTGTCGTCCTCCGTGGTCTAGGAGTGCCATGCTAGTGTCTAGTTCCGAAGGTCGCGGGCTCAAACCGGCGGAGGGCGATGGATTTTTTCGGGCGTAAAAATCTTTAGCATGGCTTCCTTCGGAAGGGAAGTAAGGTCGATGGTTCCGTGTCAAAGATTTACGGCACGTAAAAGAACCTCAAGCCTGATAAAGAGGTCTCTAAGCAAAATTTCTGGTCACCGAACGGGATGACTCAGGCGGTAACGTCTGTGGCCTGCATTCTGGAGGTTGTGGGTTGGATTCCCGCGATCGAATTTCCTGAACCATGAGTTTTTCAGGGGTTTCCCCAGGTTGCTAGGAGAATGCTGGAAAGGATTATTGCATTCCCCGAATTTCCTGTCTCTACATATCACCTCCATACTCTTTCCCTTCACCTTTCATCTGCTTGGTGTCTTTCAAGGTTGCAAGTGTCGGCAAGAGGTCTCGGCGTGTGCATGGCACGGTAAAAGGGTGATCTGAGTAAACCTTCGTCCCCCGGACTGCGAGTGGTCTCCGGGTCCTGCATCCCCCAGGAAATGTGTAAACCCATAGGGGGAGGGGAGCCGGCTGCACCAGATGCCATCCAGGGAATTTAAATCTGTAAACGGTAGGGACCATGCTTTCTGCCTGACGTGCCTCCTGGTCCGGCCGCCCTCTGTCTGCTCCCACCTCATCACTCCCTCCCGGGGGTCCCAATCAGGGTCCTAGTACTGTGGTCGACACAGGAGAATGGCTTTGCTTTGAACTGCAAGCGTGCAGTGGATTAGAGAGTTTCTTGCCTACGACGCAAATAGTGTGACACCAGCAGTTCAAAAGTATTGTCAACAAGTGCAGTTTTACACGTGTATGGTCATAATTATATTGTTTTACATGCCTGCAGGTTTTACAGATTTACTTATTGAAAGTACGATCATAATTGTTTTGTCTGATGCGGTAATATAATGTACCAGGGTCATCCAATAAGTAAGTTTCCCTACTTTATAAAAAAACATTACACACAATTGATCATGTTGAATTAATTTTATTTATATTGTACAATCCTTCTGTTACTTTTCTACATAGTCAATATGTTTTTCTAAACATTTTTGGGGACTTGACAAAGGTTTTCCAAGCCACTGTTGTACCAGGTCGGGTTCTGTGCTCGCAACCAGCTGTTCACTGATTTGACTTCTTCATCGGTGTTAAAAGTGCTTACCTTTGAGTTGGAGGAACATGTGAAAATCACTTGGGGCAAGCTCCGGTGAATACGGAGGATACGAGAAAACCTCCAAATTGAATCTTGACCCAGGTGGAGCTCAGAAGATTCAACTAGGAAGTTTTCTCGCATCCTCCATATTCACCAGATATTTTCCCAAGTGATTTTCACATGTTCCCCTGACTCGAAGGTCATCGTGGAGGTAAGCACTTCAACACCGTGACGAAGATCAATCAGAAGTGAACAACTGTTTACGAGCACAGGACACGACTTGGTACAACACTGGTTTGGAAAACTTGGGTTACGTCCCCAAAAATTCTTGGAAAAACATATTGACTGTGTAGAGAAGTAAAAAAAGGATTGTACAATATAAATAAAGCTTACTTATTGGACGCCCCTCGTATTACTGATGCTACTTCGTGTAATATTTATTGTTCGGGGAAAGAAAGGATAAGCACCTTTGGAACAGGGTGTAAAACAATAGAGCGAGAGGGAGGGACAATGCAACACTGCCTCACGTTCGCTTACGTAAACCACAAGGTCATAGCTAAACTCCTGAGTCAAACACAGTACAAAAGATCTGCGTAGGTCGAGGTGCTAAGTCCCCCTCCGCTCCTGTCCTATCCCTATCCTAAAAATTCCTATCTTTCGCGCCCAATATAGAATGGGACGCTAAGAACCATAGTTAAAGAGTGTCCATAAATAAAACTTTAATAATTTAATTTTCACATGCAGATTTGTTTAATAAAGATTTCACTGCACTCTCGCCCTTCTTAGTATAACAACACTTATATTTACTCAACTAAAATCATCCACTTGTTAATATTATTTTATGTCGATTAACGTGTAGTGGATAGAACACTCAGGCTTTTATTTGAGTGTTCTTTGACCTTATAAAAAGAGACAGGGAAAGCCATTCGACAGTTACATCCATTATTTCAAAGTCAACAGGAATTTTATAGTTTATGGAACGTAACGAATACCCTGCTCTGAAGTAATAACTCTTTCTTCATACAATAGAAACCTTTATCCTATAAATGAACTAAACCACCTTTTAATTCATTTCAAACCAGGAAAATTCTGATAATGGTATACCCACATTCTTGAGTTCATTGAGGGCATGTGGTTCAAAATGACGTAATTTCCAAAGCGCCTGTCATTTGTTTGAATGGCATGCAGCCAAATTCCAGAACAGTGAACAGATTTAGACAGGATATATTTAAATTTCTGTAAATCTGTGTTATTATTTCCTCCGAGTTTTGTTTAAGCTGTGGCATGTGCAGGTGTATTTCTTTCTTTGTAACAATATGCACTGTGTGAGCACCATATACCAAAGTACCATGAGTGAATGTTTGAGAAAAGCAACGAGGGAACGTAGTGCAGTAGATAAGCACCTTATCTACTGCACTACGAAGAGGATTTCGGCACGGAAGCACTTAAGGAGACCTTTGTATCTACTGATCCTCCGGGAGGAAACGTCCCTAACAGTTCCAAATGTGAGATGTTGACGCATGTCATCACCCAAACAAGTTTCCCTCCCCAAGGAGAGGTCTCGGTGGGGGCCACACACCGGACACCAGGACAGTTACTCAGAGCACTCACCTCGTCGTCCATTTTCCCGAACCTCCAACCCTGAAACATGACAGGAAAATTTGAGGTAGGAAAATTCGCGGCATTTCAGAAACCACCCCAGCATTCGTCTATCTGCCTGGAAAAATCGGGGAAATCGGATGGCAGTACGACACGGGAATTGAGCCCGGGATTTCCCGAATGCGAGCCTCGCACATTACCGCGAAGCCATCTTAAGTTTGAAGTTTATTCTGCATCTCCAGACTTCACTGCTTGTTTAATGACAGCTATTTGACTTCTGAGTTCCAAAGGTTAAGGTCAGCCACTGCAAGAGGACACAGCGGGCTCTAGGGGTATACGGCGCAGCATAGCATCTGTTGATTTTTACTCGAGGGTGGTCCGTTACGATTACGTTATTCCACAAATACAAAACATATGAACTGTTTCTGTTTCAGATGGATTTTTACGCCCGAAAAAAATCCATCGCTCTCCGCAGGTTTCAATCCGCGACCTCGGGAACTAGGGACTAGCATGATAACCACTACACCACAGAGGACGATACAAACACTTGTAAATCTGATGAAGGTGTAGATATTATTTATTAAAAACGAGTCTGAATATTCGGATTCCCATATTTCATAAGATAAACCGAAGTAAAACATGAATAAGAACAGAAATAAATGAAGAATATGCTATAAATTAGTTTCAGAGTACACAAGTGAAATATAATGGCATTATACAAATAATTACTAAAGCGGAAAACAATACGTGAATGAAGATTAGAAAAATAAAACATTATACACACGAATTTATAAAATGTTGAGGAGACACCTAATGGTGATAACTAACCACAGTTATTATTATTATTATTATTATTATTATTATTATTATTATTATTATTATTATTATTATTATTATAATTATTATTATTATTATTAGGTATGTACTGTTGTGCGCTGAAGTAAGTTTATTATTTAAACTATAAATCAATAGACAAATAAACTGGTGTATTACATTTTGGTCACAAAAAACATATTCTGACAAAAGTGCTCAGATGTATTTTTTAGTTAAAGTATTTACTTTTAGGAGCGTCGACAGACGCGCAGGAAGTAAGAGACAGCTGTATACTCCCCACTCTTCCTCTCACACTCCCCAACCAACATTCATTCATGTCAATGACGAATGCAATAGAGCATATGCGTTACTTATTATAATGACTTCTCAGTTAACTCACCGTAAACGAAATCAAATCCGTCGCCATTGTAAACTTGTAGTACGAAGTACAACAAAACGTTTACGAATATTACGTATAACAAAGGCACTTCAAATCACGTATACTGCTGCCGTTTTATCTCTGGCTCTGACATTTAGGGCGGCCGAGAGAGGTAGTGTTGTCAATTCTTACCCCTACTATGAACACATGTGTATACCTGTGCCATCTCTTCGTAAAATGCAAACGATGAAATAGTATTTAAAGCATGGAGAGAGCATTTACAGGGAACTTAAACAAGGGTAACGCAGTAAATCGCATGCGCACAGAAAACAAATTTCATCTGGACTGAAGTACTGACATGTGCTTCACTTATAAGAAAATCGACAACACAGCCCAAACTGCAGTGTACGCACACGCAGAGGGAGCCTGTAATTGGTCCTAGCAGACAACTTCCACCTTTTGCTGTGCGAGTCAACCCAGCACTGCAAACCTTGCCGGATTTTTTATTCTTTTCTTTCGTGTTGCGCTTTACATTAAGCAAAGATCTAAGCAACAATAGCACTATATTTATTACACACTTACAAGAAATCAAATTACAGTCGCGATTTATCTGTTGAAGCGAATCAGGATAGCTTCCTTTAGTATGGAAATTCACAGCGTTAGTATTCTTAAATGTGGCCATTCTTATATGTGCCTATCTCCTTCTTTACCCTAACGAAACGTTAGGGCCGGAGATACAGCGGCGTAGGTTATCGTAGGTAGATCACAGCGACCTACATTAATTGTGGCTACTATACCCCAGAAGAAGGAACCAGAGGAGGCTACAGGAGGCAGGCCACAGAGACCGCGGAAGTTCCAGGCTCGAAGACCCGTCCCACTGCTGGAGCTGTCTAGAGAGGGTTTTGAGCGACCCGTCAGTAGTAATAGTCCCGGATGAGCCAATTGGCTTAACGATAATCCTGCCGCTAGGGGCGCTAGTGTCGCTAGTGTCGCTGCGTGCGACGGCGGCGGCGGTAAGTTTGAAAAGCGCCCTGAGCGGGAGGATTATCGTTATTGCAATTGGTTCATCCGGGACGAGTTAAAAGAATTGAGGATTAGGGAAAGGTGAAGGAGAAACAGGAAGTGACGTGGAGTGTTTTGATTGGTTCGTTAATTTGGGTGGAAGATGAAGGAAGGAAGATGAAAGAGTATGGAGGTCACGTGATGGAGAGGAGCGGGGTGGCGAGGTGTTGTCTGTGCGGAGGTCGGGACTGAAAGAGGGAAAAGATGGGGAGCGAGGGATAAAAAGTATAACAGAAAGTGACGTGTGAAGTTGTGATTGGTGGGAATAAGAAGTGATGTTATTGGTGGAAAGGAACAAATGAAAGTTGTTGATTGGTAAGAATAAGAGAGATTATGATTGGTGGAAATAAAAAGATGTGGGAGTGGGGTATGTTGGAGGTGATGGGAAAGGTAAGTTTTGCTAGCAACAAGATTTGCAAAAGCCTGTCGAGAACTGATCAGCAATTTTTTGAACGTTGGATGGTAGTTTTCTTGAGTGGATAGAGAGATGGGGCGATATGAGATGCGGTGGCGAAAATGGGAACTAAACAAGATGGTTGAGACAAGAGGTTTAAGGACGAGGAAATTTGGAGGTTAGTGGTGAACATGGCGGTCGCAAGAGGTGGGGGCAAGGGGACGCGGTGGTGAGAATGGGAACTAAAAGAAGATGGCGGTAGCAAGAGCTTAGAAGAGCAGATTTTGAGGTTAAAATAGTGGGAACTAAAAATGGCGGAGGGTCTGCGACAAGGAGATGCGGTAAGAACTAAACAAGATGGCGGACGCAAGAGGAGGGTAAGGAGATTTGAGGTTACAGTACCAAAACACGAAAGGATATATTCCTACGCCAAGCAGGTCCGAAAAATAATTATGCGTGTGGTACTTACCTGTTACTGGTGTGGATGCGTCACCAAAAGAGCGGCAGCTTCACGCGACGCGAAAAAATAAAAGCAAACTGTTTTTGAAAATGCTTAACCAGCTTTAAGATCAACCAACATCACTACGCACTGATATACCTAGGTTTTTTAAAGCGGTACAGACACCCTTTGCAGAGGCGTAATTTAACTATACCAAAAACCTGGTACTGGACCATCGTGATGGTCGCTAGCGTACGTAGGAGCAGGGTTCTCATAGCCGGTCGAAAGCGGTTAAAAAAGTGTACCACGTAGGTGTTCACAGTAGCTGCTGTCGAGTCATCCGTCGATTCGGGTGGAAGATGAAGGAAGGAAGGAAGTTAAAAGAGTATGGAGGACACGTGATGGAGAGGAGCGGAGCGGCGAAGTGTTGTCTGTGCGGAGGTCGGGACTGAAAGAGGGAAAAGATGGCGAACGAGGGATAAAAAGTATAACAGAAAGTGACGTGTGAAGTTGTGATTGGTGGGAATAAGAAGTGATGTTATTGGTGGAAAGGAACAAATGAAAGTTGTTGATTGGTGAGAATAAGAGAGATTATGATTGGTGGAAATAAAAAGGTGTGGGAGTGGGATATGTTGGAGGTGATGGGAAAGGTAAGTTTTCCTTTGCTTGCAAAAGCCTCTCCAGAATTCATCAGCAATTTTTGAACGTTGGATGGTAGTTTTCTTGAGTGGATAGAGTGAGATGGGCGATAAGAGACGCGGTGGTGAAAATGGGAACTAAACAAGATGACTGAGACAAGAGGTCTAAGGACGAGGAAATTTCGAGGTTAGTGGTCAACATGGCGGTCGCAAGAGGTGGGGGCAAGGAGACGCAAGAGTGGTCATGAGCAGTGGATGTGCGTCACGATATGGCCGCTGCGATGAAAGAGGTGCAAACTGCGCGATAGCTTGAAAAATATTGCCGGCGTGACGCATTGCGCGGTGCGCGCGCGTTTGCCGTAAACCGTTACAGTTGCCATACTTATATTATGGGTTTTTTTAATTTTTTTTTATTTTATTTATTTGTTTCTATTTTATTTTATTTTTTATTGTTTTATTTTTTATTTTTTTATTTTATTTAATTTTTTTATTTTTTTAATGTTTTTTATTTTATTTTATTTATTTTTTTATTTTTTTTTAAAAAATAACTAGTTTTTCGGGAATTTCTCTGGTTGGTAGACGAATGCAAGCTCTTTCTGCTTTTTCATAGGTTTTCCCTGGTTGGTAGGCGTTTGCTGTAGTGGTTGACGAAGCCCTTTCTAATTTTCGTGGTTGTCCCTGCCCGGTAGGCAAATGATGAAGTTTTCCCTTGTGGGCGCACGGATACTAGGCACATACTCGCACACACACACACATTCACACACATACATTCGCTCACAAACTCTTTTCATTTTTCGGGCTTTTAAAAAATTAAATAGGCACACACACACACTATAATACTAGCGTATAAAAAAATTTAACAAACACAATCCACACAATCACAAAACTGAAAATGTATATTGCACAAAAAGTGTGCAGTGCAAAAGAAAATAAAAATTAAAGAGGCACACACACACACATTTAATAGTAACGATACCGCTTGATAAGGCATAAATTGCACGTTGTTTTTGTTAGGGCAATGCATGTTGAAAGTTGGTGTACTGGGCAATGCATGTTGTAAGTTGGTGTACAGGCAAGCTGGGTCGCGCTGTGTCAGCATGGTTCCCACGACCAGGTTTCCTGCTAGCGCAGAGATTGCACGAAGTGTACACAGCACGTGCTTCGCGTATGAAGCTTGTCGGCTTATTTCATGTTGATATTCTTTTAACGCATTTGGTTTAGAGGTACCAGTGCCAACAGCAAGGGGAAGTATTGTAATGCACCCAAAAATTCGATACCGAGATTTCACCGCAAATACATGTTTTGAGACCCCCTGGATCCAAAAAAAAATGCATTTTTGGATACATGTCCGTGTGTGTGTGTGTCTGTGAACAGCATAACTCAGAAACGAACAGTCGGATAAGCACCAAACTTGGTATTTAGGTTCAGTACCTTCCAGAGATGCGACACGAACGTTTCCAAGAAAATCTCCCCACCCCAGACAACCCTTTACATGGAACATTTTTCGAAAATTTTAATTTTCTCAAAAAATGGTTCTAACGATTTTGATTAAAATATCATATGTTCAAGATACTTTCAAGACAAATGAAATGTATATCTCGATTTTCCTGGGAATGTCTCCAAAAGTATTCTTTATTGTGAACGACTTTTGCATAACTGGTAAATCATAAGAGATGGACAAAATTTTACTACACAAAAAATGTAGATCACGTTAAAAATACACAATTTATGTCATATACATTTTTTTAGTTGAGTGAACCATTTTCGAGATATTGCTTGTTATTTCCTTAAATTTTCCAATACTTATACTTTATCTCAAATTCGTTATTCAATTTTTTATGTCCTGGATATGCAAACAGAACAGAATGCGCCACATAGCAACCAGCGCTTAAAAGATTTGACTATCGCTTATAACCTACCATGTTCCCCTTGCATGTACAAGAAAATTAGCAATAAGATTGACATCTCGATATCTCGATTAACATGAAGTAGATGGAGAATAAGCGTTTGTAAAAATAGTTTGTACAAGAGTAGAGAAAGTCATGTGAGTGTAACACATCAGATTTTTTTCATGGCAATACGTTGTTGGCATAAGTTTTTGCATTAATTTTATATAATGGATTGCGAAAATGGAAGTTTTTATTTGTATTTATGACAACTATGAAAATACAAGGGGAAGGAAAGGAGTCCTGTCTAGGTAAAACGATTTAGGCGAAATGAAATAAGCACACAAACAAACAGGTTTCATGGTGATATATATTTCAACTGAAAATGTGCAGTGCAAACAAAAAAATTAAATAGGTACACACACACTATAATAGTAGCGTGTAGCGTATAAAAATTTAACAAACAAATTACACACAATGTCAATAAAATTGAAAAATGGAAGGAATACGCACGAAAGAATTAGTTTAAAATATTCATGTATTTAAATTGTGTATTAAAAATACAAAATGGAATACATTGAAATGCAAGTATATTGTTTACAAAGCCCATAAAATGGAAATAATAGTAATAAAAAAAGCGCTGGATACGCGTTTAGGGGACATAACCGTCACATCTAGGGCAACTAGATAGACGCTTGTAATGTAAATGTTTGTGAACAATTTGAATATTATTAATAAAACAAGCCCGACGTGATTGACATTCCAGGCAAGTTGGTGTGTATACACTTGAGTTTTGGTGTGCATTATGCCAGACGGTATAAACGCTATAAAGTTTTAGTACAGTTTCTAACACTTTTTGATCATACCGCTTGATAAGGCACAAATTGCACGTTTTTTTGTTAGGGCAATGCATGTTGAAAGTTGGCACACAACACAAGTATTAAAAGAAATGACGCACTTGGGTAGGTCTGCAATTGCAGGTGAATGTGTGTAAATGTCGGTAAGGAACACTAATATTACTTAACAAGCACATACGGTATGCTTGGCAAAATAAGCACGCTGGTTGGTACACGGTGCTGTTAAGAGCTAGAAGGTCCAGAAACCACGAGCTTTCACCAGTGTCGATGAAATGATTTAATAGTTCATCGTTTGTGGAATAAGGCAATCGATTCATAACCCACTCTCGGGGTTCTATGGATGTGCTTTGTGCACGGAATGGGCAGCAGGACATGGCATTTGATATGCAAAATAAAAGACACGCAAAAAAAAGCAATAAAAAACACTGCACACGTTAAAAATACATATCAGCGACGAGATCGCTTCATCCTCGGCTCCGACGTGGAGGCGGCGTTGCGGCTCGTCTTCAAAGCCCGCCGAACCTCCTCCGTGACCGGCACCAGGAACGGGATGGCCAGGTCCTGAGCCCTGTCGCGGTTGTCGACCTCGGGCAGGGCTGCCAGGAGATGGTCGAACCCGTCCGGTTCACAACCCTGTGAACAGCACCACCCGCTGCTGTGCTGAAGCAGCACGGACCCCGGCGACCACGTCGGAAACAGGTTCCGTTTCACCAGAGCTCTGCAGAACCTGCTGGGCGGGCAGGATAGCAACCGCACTAAGGAAGAGGGTGGTGGTGTGATGTCGATGTATACAGGGTTGAGGAGAGGAGAAGATGGGAAAATGGTGTGTTGGGTGACGATGGGGGTAAATGTGGGTGGTTGGGGTGCAGGAGGAGAGAGGGGTATGACTTCAACGGAGGAGGGTGAGGGAGTTAATGGTGGAGGTGGGTAGGAAGGAGAATGTGGAGTGAGAAGGTTACCATGCTCGGAATGAGAGAAGGAAAGGACGACAACGGAGGAGGAGGAGGTGGAAGGAGTGAGGGTATGGACGGAAATGTCCTGAAGGGACACGGGTTCGAAATCTGCAAAGAAGAAGGAGGATAAATTGGAAACGGGGGAAGAAGCCTTTGGGGTGGAAGTGTACCGTGGGGGTGAAGAGAGTTCGGGGACAGAAGAGGAAGGGGAAAAAGAAATGTTTGGAGGTTGGCAGTGCTGGCTGTAAAAGGTGGAAGGTGAATGCAGGAAAATGCCGGAGTAGGAGGAAAAGGAGGGAGCGGAAACTGGGGAATAGTTCAATGAGGAAGGTAAAGTGAAGTGCGGAGGCGTAGCACCTGCGGCGTCTATGTACGCCTCCGTGTACACCCCACTGTCGGTGGAGGTGATCGAAAATGAAGAGGGCGGTAAAACTTCCGCCACGGAGACGAAGAAGAAGAAGAAGATGGCAGCTCCGACACGGAAGAGTCCTGGTCGCCGGCAGATGGCAGCAGCGCCCACTGCGACTGGAGGTGTCCAAATGTCGCGTGAAAACTCGGCAGCTGCTGCTGCTGCTGGTCCTCAAGCTGTTGCTGCTGCTGGTGTTGAAGCACGGGGAGATCGCCGACCTGTTGCTGTTGCGTCTGCTCTGCGTCCAGCGGATGGCTCCTGACCACCGTGTAAATTTTGCCAGTTGAAGGCGACGTATAAAACTGTTGCTGCATTGCTGCTTAAATCAGTAGCAAAGACTAAGTGAGAAGACGGGAAGCCTGGCACGCTGTTTTAAAAGGACTGGTAATCAGCAGTCGATGTGCGTCACAACATGGCGGTTGCTATTAAAGAGCTGCAAACTGCGCGAACGTGTGCTGATGAAGCAGTCGATGTGTGACACAATATGGCCGTGGGAACGGTTGCTGATGAAGCAGTCGTTTAAAGAGCTGCAAACTGCACGATAACTTGAAAAATGACCCGTGTGAACCGATGCTGATGAAGCAGTCTTTTAAAGAGCTGCAAACTGCGCGAACCGACTTCCCAGAGACGTCTTTCAAACTTCGAAAAAATCATATAAATGGATGTATCACCTCATAATAAGCCTCTATATACCAAAAATACTGAGTTTTCAAAAAGTCAAGAAATTCGATTTTCTAGCCTCTATTGAGTGTAAAATCGCGTTTACTTCACTTCTTTCAAACTTCGAAAAAATCATATAAATGGTTGTTTCACGTCATAATAAGCCTATATATACCAAGAATACTGAGTTTTTAAAAAGTGAAGAAATTCAATTTTCTAGCCCCTAGTGAGTGTAAAATTGCGTATACTTCACTTCTTTGAAACTGCGTAAAAATCATATAAATGGATGTATCAGCTCATAATAAGCCTCTATATACCAAAAATACTGAGTTTTCAAAAAGTCAAGAAATTGGATTTTCTAGCTTCTATTCAGTGTAAAATCGCGTTTACTTCACTTCTTTCAAACTTCGAAAAAATCATATAAATGGTTGTTTCACGTCATAATAAGCCTATATATACCAAGAATACTGAGTTTTTAAAAAGTCAAGAAATTCGATTTTCTAGGCCCTAGTGAGTGTAAAATCGCGTTTACTTCACTTCTTTCAAACTTCGAAAAAAAAATCTTATAAATGGTTGTTTCACGTCATAATAAGCCTATATATACCAAGAATACTGAGTTTTTAAAAAGTGAAGAAATTCGATTTTCTAGCCCCTAGTGAGTGTAAAATTGCGTATACTTCACTTCTTTGAAACTGCTAAAAATCATATAAATGGATGTATCACCTCATAATAAGCCTCTATGTTCCAAAAATACTGAGTTTTCAAAAAGTCAAGAAATTGGATTTTCTAGCCTCTATTCAGTGTAAAATCGCGTTTACTTCACTTCTTTCAAACTTCGAAAAAATCATATAAATGGTTGTTTCACGTCATAATAAGCCTCTATATACCAAAAATACTGAGTATTCAAAAAGTCAAGAAATTCGATTTTCTAGCCTCTATTGAGTGTAAAATCGCGTTTACTTCACTTCTTTCAAACTTCGAAAAAATCATATAAATGGTTGTTTCACGTCATAATAAGCCTATATATACCAAGAATACTGAGTTTTTAAAAAGTGAAGAAATTCGATTTTCTAGCCCCTAGTGAGTGTAAAATTGCGTATACTTCACTTCTTTGAAACTGCGTTAAAATCATATAAATGGATGTATCACCTCATAATAAGCCTCTATATACCAAAAATACTGAGTTTTCAAAAACTCAATAAATTGGATTTTCTAGCCTCTATTCAGTGTAAAATCGCGTTTACTTCACTTCTTTCAAACTTCGAAACAATCATATAAATGGTTGTTTCACGTCATAATAAGCCTATATATACCAAGAATACCGAGTTTTTAAAAAGTGAAGAAATTCGATTTTCTAGCCCTAGTGAGTGTAAAATTGCGTATACTTCACTTCTTTGAAACTGCGTAAAAATCATATAAATGGATGTATCACCTCATAATAAGCCTCTATATACCAAAAATACTGAGTATTCAAAAAGTCAAGAAATTCGATTTTCTAACCTCTATTGAGTGTTACGATGTCGCTGGTGATGGTGCGGTTGGCGGGCATATTTGACAGTTTATTGCAATGCGTGCAACAAGGGCACATCCACTTGTTGCTTGCGTCGAAAGATTGTGCGTGATTTTTCTCAGATTTTATGCTCCCCACAACACAAAATCACTACACACGACACTGATAGTTTTAAATATTTGACACCGATGTTGAAGTTGTAGCGGGGCACTGTTTTTAACTCCACACGCACTTAATAAATTACATAGCCGTGCGGAAATACTTAACCTTTCGCGAAAAGCCCTAGTGGGAGTGCAAGCTCATCCACTATTAGCATCATGTAGCAAGCGTTATAGTTCTGCTGACGAAGTATCGGAGAAAACAGTAAAAAGATCGATTCTCATGTGCAGCAAAAGCAGCAGTGCGTGAATGGCCGTGTCAGCGAGAAAATCTTTTAAATGCGGTTTTATGGTCGATGGTGGGGAAAAGTGCAGCGGTGAATGGATGCATCGTGTGACCGGAAGTGCAACGGAAATGTCTGCGATTACAACTTAGCAAGTTGTGGCGAAATAAGGCGTCACGAATTTTAATGAGGCATTTAGCTAGACGTGCATGCTGAAACTGCGGTTGCAATAAGCGAACTTATAAAAACCCAGTGACAAGAACAGACGGTTGTAGTGAGAAACGGGAGCGATAGGGATTTTGCTGAAAAATCGTGCTATTTAACGTCATATAAGTTATAGAGCAATACGCCCACATGTGCGGGTGTCTTCATCGATCGGTATTGCTCATCCATTTATATGATTTTTTCGAAGTTTGAAAGAAGTGAAGTATACGCAATTATACACTCACTAGGGGCTAGAAAATCGAATTTCTTCACTTTCTAAAAACTCAGTATTCTTGGTATATATAGGCTTATTATGACGCGAAACAACCATTTATATGATTTTTTCGAAGTTTGAAAGAAGTGAAGTAAACGCGAGTTTACACTGAATAGAGGCTAGAAAATCCAATTTCTTGACTTTTTGAAAACTCAGTATTTTTGGTATATAGAGGCTTATTATGAGGTGATACATCCATTTATATGATTTTTACGCAGTTTCAAAGAAGTGAAGTATACGCAATTTTACACTCACTAGGGGCTAGAAAATCGAATTTCTTCACTTTTTAAAAACTCAGTATTCTTGGTATATATAGGCTTATTATGACGTGAAACAACCATTTATATGATTTTTTCGAAGTTTGAAAGAAGTGAAGTAAAAGCGATTTTACACTCACTAGGGGCTAGAAAATCCATTTTCTTGACTTTTTAAAAAATCGGTATTTTTGATATATATAGGCTTATTATGACGTGAAACAACCATTTATATGATTTTTTCGAAGTTTGAAAGAAGTGAAGTAAACGCGATTTTACACTCAATAGAGGCTAGAAAATCGAATTTCTTGACTTTTTGAAAACTCAGTATTTTTGGTATATAGAGGCTTATTATGAGGTGATACATCCATTCATATGATTTTTTCGAAGGTTGAAAGAAGTGAAGTATACGCAATTTTACACTCACTAGGGGCTAGAAAATCGAATTTCTTCACTTTTTAAAAACTCAGTATTCTTGGTATATATAGGCTTATTATGACGTGAAACAACCATTTATATGATTTTTTCGAAGTTTGAAAGAAGTGAAGTAAACGCGAGTTTACACTGAATAGAGACTAGAAAATCCAATTTCTTGACTTTTTGAAAACTCAGTATTTTTGGTATATAGAGGCTTATTATGAGGTGATACATCCATTTATATGATTTTTACGCAGTTTCAAAGAAGTGAAGTATACGCAATTTTACACTCACTAGGGGCTAGAAAATCGAATTTCTTCACTTTTTAAAAACTCAGTATTCTTGGTATATATAGGCTTATTATGACGTGAAACAACCATTTATATGATTTTTTCGAAGTTTGAAAGAAGTGAAGTAAAAGCGATTTTACACTCACTAGGGGCTAGAAAATCCATTTTCTTGACTTTTTAAAAACTCGGTATTTTTGGTATATATAGGCTTATTATAACGTGAAACAACCATTTATATGATTTTTTCGAAGTTTGAAAGAAGTGAAGTAAACGCGATTTTACACTCAATAGAGGCTAGAAAATCGAATTTCTTGACTGTTTGAAAACTCAGTATTTTTGGTATATAGAGGCTTATTATGAGGTGATACATCCATTCATATGATTTTTTCGAAGTTTGAAAGAAGTGAAGTATACGCAATTTTACACTCACTAGGGGCTAGAAAATCGAATTTCTTCACTTTTTAAAAACTCAGTATTCTTGGTATATATAGGCTTATTATGACGTGAAACAACCATTTATATGATTTTTTCGAAGTTTGAAAGAAGTGAAGTAAACGCGATTTTACACTCAATAGAGGCTAGAAAATCGAATTTCTTGACATTTTGAATACTCAGTATTTTTGGTATATAGAGGCTTATTATGACGTGAAACAACCATTTATATGATTTTTTCGAAGTTTGAAAGAAGTGAAGTAAACGCGATTTTACACTGAATACAGGCTAGAAAATCCAATTTCTTGACTTTTTGAAAACTCAGTATTTTTGGTATATAGAGGCTTATTATGAGGTGATACATCCATTTATATGATTTTTACGCAGTTTCAAAGAAGTGAAGTATACGCAATTTTACACTCACTAGGGGCTAGAAAATCGAATTTCTTCACTTTTTAAAAACTCAGTATTCTTGGTATATATAGGCTTATTATGACGTGAAACAACCATTTATATGATTTTTTCGAAGTTTGAAAGAAGTGAAGTAAACGCGATTTTACACTGAATAGAGGCTAGAAAATCCAATTTCTTGACTTTTTGAAAACTCAGTATTTTTGGTATATAGAGGCTTATTATGAGGTGATACATCCATTTATATGATTTTTACGCAGTTTCAAAGAAGTGAAGTATACGCAATTTTACACTCACTAGGGGCTAGAAAATCGAATTTCTTCACTTTTTAAAAACTCAGTATTCTTGGTATATATAGGCTTATTATGACGTGAAACAACCATTTATATGATTTTTTTGAAGTTTGAAAGAAGTGAAGTAAACGCGTATTTACAGTCACTAGGGGCTAGAAAATCCATTTTCTTGACTTTTTAAAAACTCGGTATTTTTGGTATATATAGGCTTATTGTGACGTGAAACAACCATTTATATGATTTTTTCGAAGTTTGAAAGAAGTGAAGTAAACGCGATTTTACACTCACTAGGGGCTAGAAAATCGATTTTCTTGACTTGTTAAAAACTCCATATTCTTGGTATATAGAGGCTTATTATGAGGTGATACATCCATTTATATGAATTTTAAGCAGTTTGAAAGAAGTGAAGTAAACGCGATTTTACACTCACTAGGAGCTAGAAAATCCAATTTCTTGACTTTTTAAAAAAACTCAGTATTCTTGGTATATATAGGCTTATTATGACGTGAAACAACCATTTATATGATTTTTAAGCAGTTTGGAAGAAGTGAAGTAAACGCAATTTTACACTCACTAGGGGGGCTAGAAAATCGTTTGCACTGCACACTTTTGTGTTAAAATATATATACATTTTCAATTTTGTCATTGTGTAGATTTTGTTTGTTAAATTTTTATACGCTACTATTATTGTGTGTGTGTGAGTGTGTGTGTGTGTGTGTGCGCCTCTTTAATTTTTATTTTCTTTTGCACTGCACACTTTTTGTGCAATATACATTTTCAGTTTTGTGATTGTGTGGATTGTGTTTGTTAAATTTTTTTATACGCTAGTATTATAGTGTGTGTGTGTGTGTGTGTGTTTCTATTTAATTTTTTAATAGCCCGAAAAATGAAAAGAGTTTGTGAGCAATGTATGTGTGTGTGAATGTGTGTGTGTGTGTGTGTGTGTGTGTGCGAGTATGTGCCTAGTATCCGTGCGCCGACAAGGTAAAACTTCATCATTTGCCTACCGGGCAGGGACAACCACTAAAAAACCTGAGAAAACCTCGAAAAATTAGAAACGGCTTCGTCAACCACTACAGAAAACGCCTACCAACCAGGGAAAACCTATGAAAAAGCAGAAAGAGCTTGCATTCGTTTACCAACCGCAGAAAACCCCCAAAAAACTAGTTATTTTTTAAAAAAACCAAAAAAAAACAAAAAGAAAAAAAGAAAAAAAGGAAAAGACGAATAATATAAGTATGGCAACTGCAACAGGTGTGTGTGTGTGTGTGTGTGTGTGTGTGCGCGAGTATGTGCCTAGTATCCGTGCGCCGACAAGGTAAAACTTCATCATTTGCCTACCGGGCAGGGACAACCACGAAAATTAGAAAGGGCTTCGTCAACCACTACAGCAAACGCCTACCAACCAGGGAAAACCTATGAAAAAGCAGAAAGAGCTTGCATTCGTCTACCAACCAGAGAAATCCCCGAAAAACTAGTTATTTTTTAAAAAAAAATAAAAAAAATAAATAAAATAAAATAAAAAACATTAAAAAAAATAAAAAAATTAAATAAAATAAAAAAATAAAAAATAAAACAATAAAAAATTAAATAAAATAAAAAAATAAAAAATAAAACAATAAAAAATAAAATAAAATAGAAACAAATAAATAAAATAAAAAAAAATAAAAAAAAATTAAAAAAACCCATAATATAAGTATGGCAACTGTAACGGTTTACGGCAAACGCGCGCGCACCGCGCAATGCGTCACGCCGGCAATATTTTTCAAGCTATCGCGCAGTTTGCACCTCTTTCATCGCAGCGGCCATATCGTGACGCACATCCACTGCTCATGACCACTCTTGCGTCTCCTTGCCCCCACCTCTTGCGACCGCCATGTTGACCACTAACCTCGAAATTTCCTCGTCCTTAGACCTCTTGTCTCAGTCATCTTGTTTAGTTCCCATTTTCACCACCGCGTCTCTTATCGCCCATCTCACTCTATCCACTCAAGAAAACTACCATCCAACGTTCAAAAATTGCTGATGAATTCTGGAGAGGCTTTTGCAAGCAAAGGAAAACTTACCTTTCCCATCACCTCCAACATATCCCACTCCCACACCTTTTTATTTCCACCAATCATAATCTCTCTTATTCTCACCAATCAACAACTTTCATTTGTTCCTTTCCACCAATAACATCACTTCTTATTCCCACCAATCACAACTTCACACGTCACTTTCTGTTATACTTTTTATCCCTCGTTCGCCATCTTTTCCCTCTTTCAGTCCCGACCTCCGCACAGACAACACTTCGCCGCTCCGCTCCTCTCCATCACGTGTCCTCCATACTCTTTTAACTTCCTTCCTTCATCTTCCACCCGAATCGACGGATGACTCGACAGCAGCTACTGTGAACACCTACGTGGTACACTTTTTTAACCGCTTTCGACCGGCTATGAGAACCCTGCTCCTACGTACGCTAGCGACCATCACGATGGTCCAGTACCAGGTTTTTGGTATAGTTAAATTACGCCTCAGCAAAGGGTGTCTGTACCGCTTTAAAAAACCTAGGTATATCAGTGCGTAGTGATGTTGGTTGATCTTAAAGCTGGTTAAGCATTTTCAAAAACAGTTTGCTTTTATTTTTTCGCGTCGCGTGAAGCTGCCGCTCTTTTGGTGACGCATCCACACCAGTAACAGGTAAGTACCACACGCATAATTATTTTTCGGACCTGCTTGGCGTAGGAATATATCCTTTCGTGTTTTGGTACTGTAACCTCAAATCTCCTTACCCTCCTCTTGCGTCCGCCATCTTGTTTAGTTCTCACCGCATCTCCTTGTCGCAGACCCTCCGCCATTTTTAGTTCCCACTATTTTAACCTCAAAATCTGCTCTTCTAAGCTCTTGCTACCGCCATCTTCTTTTAGTTCCCATTCTCACCACCGCGTCTCCTTGCCCCCACCTCTTGCGACCGCCATGTTCACCACTAACCTCCAAATTTCCTCGTCCTTAAACCTCTTGTCTCAACCATCTTGTTTAGTTCCCATTTTCGCCACCGAATCTCATATCGCCCCATCTCTCTATCCACTCAAGAAAACTACCATCCAACGTTCAAAAAATTGCTGATCAATTCTCGACAGGCTTTTGCAAATCTTGTTGCTAGCAAAACTTACCTTTCCCATCACCTCCAACATACCCCACTCCCACACCTTTTTATTTCCACCAATCATAATCTCTCTTATTCTTACCAATCAACAACTTTCATTTGTTCCTTTCCACCAATAACATCACTTCTTATTCCCACCAATCACAACTTCACACGTCACTTTCTGTTATACTTTTTATCCCTCGCTCCCCATCTTTTCCCTCTTTCAGTCCCGACCTCCGCACAGACAACACCTCGCCACCCCGCTCCTCTCCATCACGTGACCTCCATACTCTTTCATCTTCCTTCCTTCATCTTCCACCCAAATTAACGAACCAATCAAAACACTCCACGTCACTTCCTGTTTCTCCTTCACCTTTCCCTAATCCTCAATTCTTTTAACTCGTCCCGGATGAACCAATTGCAATAACGATAATCCTTCCGCTCAGGGCGCTTTTCAAACTTACCGCCGCCGCCGTCGCACGCAGCGACACTAGCGACACTAGTGCCCCTAGCGGCAGGATTATCGTTAAGCCAATTGGCTCATCCGGGACTATTACTACTCCCGTCGATCAAGCAGCCCTCTAGAGTCTATGGGGGTACTCTTTCCTTTGAGCAGGCATCCGCTCCATCTGTCTGGCACCGCCTCGCGTCACGAAACCTAGATGCACACCTGAAAGATGAGAAGGAAACCGAATGAAAGCGAATTGTAGTAGATGAGAAACCACCCTAGCATTCGCCTACTGACCAGGGAAAACCACGAAAAACCCAAGGTCAGAGTGGGCGGCCGATGGAAATCGAACCCGGGACCTCCCGAATGTGAGCGGAACGATCTCGCACGGTTTAAAACACGTAAGATGACAAACATACCACACGAGCTGGACAGAATAGTTAAATCTGATGGCCGAGAAACTTATATTGGGCGTGGCCTTGCTGTATGGAGTCGTCCTCCGTGGTGTAGTGGTTACCATGCTAGCGTCTAGTTCCCGAGGTCGCGGGTTCGGGCGTAAAAATCCTTAGCATGACTTCCTTCGGAAGGAAAGTAAAGCTGGTGATACCGTATCGTAGATTTACGGCACGTAAAAGAACCTCAAGTCTCATAAAGAGGCCTCAGCAAAATTACCGGTCTTCCACGCTCAATGTGGAATGGGACGCTAAAGACCATAGCAGTTAAAGAGCGTCCACAAATAAAACTCAATTTAATTTTCGAGTATGCAAACTGCTTTGATTGGGTCCTATCAGTCCCAAGCAAAGCGGGCAGTGAATTTTGATCTCATATAGTTAAGACGCATACTCTGTAGTCTTAGGGATTACTACGAGCCTAGTGCCGAGGTAAATGACGGATGTTGATGAACATGCCATTTGTATTATGTTCCTTCCTGCTCTCTACTACTTACGCAGAATAGCGAGATGAAGTATTGCATTCTACCCAAAATTTCGATATTGAGACTTTATCGGAAATACATGCTTTAAGGTCCCCTGCATCCCAAAAAGCATTTTCCGAAAAAAAAGGTAAGCGCGTAGTCTTTTGAACAGTATAACTCAAAATGAAAAGTCTGATAAATTACAAACTTGGTATTTAATTTCAGTATCTTCCAAGTGTGCTACACGAAGTTTTTAAGGAAACCCTTCCACCCCAAACTATCCGTTACAGGGAGAATGTTTCGTCTCAAAAATGGTTCCTAACGATTTTGATTGAAATACCACGTTTACTAAGATATCTGCAACAGAGCAGGATGGCTTAGGCGGTAGCGTCCGAGCTTCGCGTCGTTCTCCGTGGTGTAGTGGTTACTATGTTAGCCTCAAGTTCCCGAGGTCGCGAGTTCAAACCTGGCGGAGGGCGATGAACTTTTTCGGGCGTAAAAACCCTTAGCATGGCTTCCTTCGGAAGGGAAGTAAAGCTGGTGTCCCGTGTCGTAGATTTACGGCACGTAAAAGTACCTCAAGCCTGATGAAGAGGCCTCTGAGCAAAATTACGTCCTTCACGCCCAATATAGAATGGGACGCTAAGGTCCACAGAAGTCCATAAATAAAACTCAATTTATTTTCCGAGGTTCTCATCCGAGGTTTCGGATTAGTTTCCGTTAAGACTGGCAATCCGGACCGTGGATCTTTTTGTGGTTTTCCGAGATCGGTAGTCGAATGCTGGGTTGGAATTTTCCTGTCTCATTTTCTTCCCTTTCTTCGGGGTTGCAGGGACTGGCACGATGGTTGCTAATGTGTATCGAGGGGTTGTTCAGGGATGCTCAATATGTGAACAATAGGGTCCCAGCTGCGCTGTGCCTTCCGCTTCAGACCAGGCCGTCCTTCGTACACGCACGTCTCATCACTGGCGGAATAGGCTAGTTTTGGCTGCGGTGCCGAAGCCCTCCTTCACTTCTTAATCCTAACCCTAACATGTCTGCATGATTAATAAAACGTACATCTTAAATTGTCTGCGAACAGCTCCATACTAATTGAATTTTAATTTTGTAAAGCTGGGAAATTATAAAAAAAATAACTGCAGGATAAAGTAGAGTACATTAAAATATACAATTTGTGTCAAATAATTTTTCTTTCGTAGCAATAGACGTCTACGAAAAATTCCAGGTTAACATTTTTCCAAGTACTTGGAAGAGCTTGTTGCTGAAAACTAAGCATTTGAATGCTGTTTCCGCATGTTTTCTGAAACTAAGCACTTATTGCTTCATTTAAATTCAACCCTAGGTAAATCGTGAATAAGATGACGTGAATAGAAGAAGTACTCTTTATATTAACACTATAATGGATAATTATACGGGTAGAGAAAGTCGTGTGAGGAAAATACATTAGATTTTCTTTTGTATATACTTTTCTATGTTGATCAGTATACTTTAAGACAGTCTGTGGTAGCCTTAATATTCTGGAGAGACTATGATTTGCGATTTATATCGAATAGACAAATGAAATGTCTTGATTAACCTAGGAATGCCAGCTGAACATCCGATTCGAAGGTGGCGTTCATTTAGTCCGCGAACCCATCACAAAGGCCAAGTCTTCCTCTGCAGATACAAAACCAGCTACTGGATGAAATCTACGTCGTCGTCTTCTTACCCGCCTGAGGCTACAGTCACTCCTCTAAAGCTAATAAACATAGCAACATCTGCTTGCTCTGTGAAATCTTAATGTGAAAGGGGACAGGAAATCCGCATAAAATCTCATTTGGCAGCACTGTACTGTTATCACACTCACCATGACGCAGAAACAAACGATGTTACACACCCATATAAAACAGCAAATTTATCATTAGTTAGTAGATTTCCTAAAATTTGGACGCAATTCTTACAGGGATGGTGTACTTATTGTACGCACATATCGTCAGTATGATCGGCATACTCTCAGCTTGCGATATTTTCCTGGATATTTTAGTGTTGACTGAAAATGGAATGTTGGAAGGTAGATGGGAGTTAATGTACGAGACGTGTTTTTAAAGTACCGATAATTTTTTTAAAAAATAACACAACATTATTTTCCAAGTAGTTTATTATCATTCATTACCTTACACTTTACACTATTTTTCCACGTAGTCACCGCGGTATTCACGCACTTGTAACGAGAAACCAGTTTTTGCATGCCTTCGTCAAAGCATGATGCCGCCTGTGATGAAAGCCAAGTCTGCACTTCTTGTTTCACTTCATCGTAGTTGAAATTTTTTCCACCAAGGAATTTCTTCAGATGAAGAAACAGATGAAAATCGCTTGGTACCAAATCCGGACTGTAGGGAGGGTGGTCGAATTGTTCCCAACCAAATGATGCGATCAGATCTTGAGTTTCTTTGGCTGCGTGTGACCGGGCATTGCCACGAACAGATTTTCATCTGTTTTCAATTCTGAAAATGAACTACAAAAATCAATCCATCTTTTAAATATAATTGGAAATGATTATAATTTTAAGATATCAATAAATAAAGCGAAGACAATCGCATTCCATGGGAAATTTGAGGCAGTGTTTTAACACTTAAATAATTTCAGTCTAATTATATAATATGTAAATTCAATAACAGCCCGCCTTGAAGCAATATGTGTATGTAATAATTTGTAAAATGTATGTAACAGCCAATTGCATATGCTTATATTATTGTAAACATGTTCAATAATGTTGTGTGAATGCATTACGTAATTTAATAATGTAGAAGCTGTGAGAATAATAAGTTAAACGTTGCTAACAATGAGGTAACCTTGAGGCAATAATGAATTTGAAAGTTTATTCATTATTGGAGCAACAATAATATAATTTTAGTGACAGTTTATAAAATAGCCAATCAACAACCAGAAAAAGCTTTAGTTAAATGAAGGTATTCTATTGGAGTAGGATTGTTTTCTTTTAACTTGTTTGCAACACGCTTTGGGCGTCAATTTTTAAGTAGATCGTATTGAAGAAATTGTATTATATTTCAACTGTTGGGGAGCCGAACACTTGAAGTAGTTGCAACCTCACGTATAGTAAACAGTTTCCGGTAGCCTTCGCCCCAAAATGTACTTTCAGGTGGCCTTTGCCCCAAGTTTAAAAAAATATTAACTTTGTAATTTGACTGTTTCTTTAAATATTATATATTTATGTTTGCCTCGGCTGCGTCAGTATTATTGTTAGAGACATGTTTCTCTTAGAAGGGTTGTGATGTGACAAGAATGTAGGCTTACACAGATTATAATTTTACTTCACTCCTTTTATTAATGCTTGACACGATTTAAATAACACTTCACTGATATAGAGAGCTGTGAGATTCTTTTTATTAATTAATTACACTTTTTAACACGTAAACTTACTTTTCGTCTCACACGAATACATATTATATTTCTTGAGGACACTTTTTTGCGTCGGGTTAGTAACGCTGTCTGCAGGCAACTGAACTCTAAATTTGTAAATTTTTTCCTTTTCAGTTTCTGATTGGCTAATCCTACTCCAATAGAATACCTTCATTTAACTAAAGCTTTTTCTGGTTGTTGATTGGCTATTTTATAAACTGTCACTAAAATTATATTATTGTTGCTCCAATAATGACTAGTAGCATTTAAACTTTCAAATTCATTATTGCCTCAAGGTTACCTCATTGTTAGCAACTTTTAACTTATTATTCTCACAGCTCCTACATTATTAAATTACGTAATGCATTCACATAACATTATTGAACATGTTTACAATAATATAAGCATATGCAATTGGCTGTTACATACATTTTACAAATTATTACATACACATATTGCTTCAAGGCGGGCTGTTATTGAATTTACATATTATATAATTAGACTGAAATTATTTAAGTGTTAAAAACACTGCCTCAATACCTAGCAAGACGTAAAATAGCAATTGAAAACTTGGTCTTGGGCCAAGTTCAGCATTTCAACTATTTAGGAAGTTATATTACTTTTAACCAGGATAAGGATATAGACATCAAATTACAGAAATATCAATATCTGCGGTACTATAAGCAGAATATTAAGAATCACACGAAGAGAAACAAACATTAAATTTTATAAGGTGATGGCTTTACCTATTCTATTATAAGGCACTGAATCCTGGGTGATGAGGAAAAAATATTGTAGTCATGTTCAGGCTGCAGAAATGAAATTTTTACGAAAAGTTAAAGGTTGCATTAAATTGGACAGGATCCCTAATGAAGTAATTAGACAAGAACTGAATATTTTTGCAGTGAAAGATAAACTAGAAGAACAAAAACAAAAATGGAAAGAACATTTGAAAAGAATGGACGAAAGGATTCCAAAGATAGCCTTACAATATAAACCTATAGGAAAGAGGGACATAGGAAGGTCAGTTAAAAGATGGAATTCAGGTCGGAACAGGTCGATAGGCCTAATCCTTGAAAGGCAGAAGAAGAAGAAGAAGAAGAAGAAGAAGAAGAAGAAGAAGAAGAGGAAACATTTCAAGGGCGATGATATTGTGAAACAAGAAGTGCAGACTTGGCTTTCATCACAGGCGGCATCATTCTTTGACGAAGTCATACAAAAACTGGTTTCCCGTTACAAGTGCCGAAATAACGGGGTAACTATGTGGAGAAGTAGTGTAAGATGTAAGGTAATGAATAGTAATAAAATATTTGGAAAATAATGTTCTGTTATTTTTTTTAAAAGAAATGGTGGTACTTACCTTAAAAACACGCCTTGTGTTATATATTAGAGAGGGTGAGAGTGAGTTATGGGCTTGTGTAAGCGGGAAGGTCATGATCAAAACATTCGGTTGCAGTTTGACTAAAGATTTTAGGTTGGGGATTTGTTTTTTATGTGTACATGCATGCATGATAGACAGGCACTACTGCTGTGTTCTGTATAGGGCTGTCAGACGTTCGGTTTTTTTAACGAACAACCGGTATTTCCTTTTTTGTTCTGCTACTGTTTGATATAGGTCAGTAGCGTAGACAGGTGCTTAAGCTCCCCTTCCCCGTTCTTCTACAAACATTTTCAAATTTTAATTAGATTTAAATCATGAAAAACAATTGATCTCTGGCATTGAAAAGAAAATTTCTGTATTGCTACCGACAATGAGCACACTGTCTATTTACAATCTCTGTGGCTGTTATCGTTAGTTATCATTGACCTCTTGGCGTTTATTAAGAGCTTTATATGCCGATAAAGCTATGTATCGAATTGCTTAGCGATTGACATTCTACAATCTCTGGATAACACTACTCGAAGATATATAGGGTAGTTAAATTATATTAGAACCCACTCGCGGCCTGTCTCTACTGCGCGAGACAGCTGACAGTCGCCGGGGAAATTACGCCAGCAGAGGCGGACTAAAATCCTTACCTTATAATAGATGCTGGAAATGTTGACCTTCTGCTCTCAAACAGGCAGAATGTCTCGTGCAAATATTTTCGCTCACTCTCCGTAGCTCAGCAGCAGGAATTCTCTCAGTAGAGAGACAAAATTATTTCCAGAAATTGAACGAAGATGAAATTTATAAGTTTGCTTTTATAAAAAAATAGCTGGCTTACCCGACGTTTCACGGGTGGCGTTTTAAGCTCGAATGATGTCTTGATTAATTTCATATACCTCCCACCCTCCTTTATGAAATTATTGTACAATAATCTAGAGGATTTTTGGTTAATCCTCCCCTTTATCCCTTTTTGTAATTTCATACAGCCCTGGCTATTCCTAATACTGGATGAAAAATTCTGATATTCACCAAGTGGAACGTTTAACTTCCTTAACCTCTCTCCCGACAGGCTTTGCAAGTAGATATGTTCTTTTAGACTCCAGTGTGTTGTATTTTAATACGCAGGCTTTGCAAACCCTTATTAGTATTTTAGTGATTTATGAATTGAAATTTTAAGCTGTTTTATAATCTATGCCCGTTACAAAGACTTGTGTTTTTCAATGGTGAAGGAATTATCACAATCGGTTGAGTGGTTTTTAAGGTTAACCCGCACTCACATATACACACTTTTTTCCTCTTCATAATAAATGTGTCCCATAAAGAACGCAACTTTTAAATTTCGCGCCTCTTTCAGTTTGTTAGTTTGCAGGACCTGAAATTTAAGCGATTGTCATCTGTTTATATTGAGATTAACGATTGTCAATTGTTCGTATGGTTATCAGCTAAAATGGAGCAATACACGAAGGATCAACGCATCCAGATTTTGAAAGTACATTACAAGCACGTGAATGCTATGCAGAGACCGTTCGAAGACTTCGTGTAATTTTTGGTAGGCGAAATGCGCATAATGTGTCAACAGTGCATAGACTGGCAAGGAAATTTGGCTAATATTGTCTTATAGTGTGCCCGTAGAAAATGCTTATAAAATCAAAAGGAAAGCGAATAAATTACCTTAAGAGTGAGCTTAGAACACGATGTGGTCTCGTCTATAGCTGGTGTCCACCTGCCCGCCCGTTTAAGTTATTTTAGTTATATAGGAAAATCGCTTCAGGAAATAAACAAACGTAGCCATTTTGCAAAAAATTACATGCAAATTGGGTACTGCCAACGTAAATAAAAATGTGAAATCAGCTAAAAATGCGATGCGCCGTTGTTACCGCTATTTGTTGTTGTTGTTCTGCGATTTTGTTGAAACGCAACGCATGCAAATTAACAGCGTGTATTTAATATAAAGCAAAATGGTTTGCACGGGATGTGAGAATACTGTCTTTAGCATTCTAACTCAACACGTGCTATGCTTATATAAAAAAACTAACCTAAACCTAACTTTTCGTGAATTCAGAAACGTAAGCTTATATAAAAAAAAACTAACCTAAATCTAACCTTCCGTGAATCCATAAATGTAAGCTTATATAAAAAAAACTAACCTAAACCTAACCTTTCATGAATTCAGAAACGTAAGCTTATATAAAAAAACCAACCTTTAGTGAATTCAAACGTAAGCTTATATAAAAAAAAACCTAACCTAAACCTAAACCTAACCTTCCGTGAATCCATAAACGTAAGCTTATATAAAAAAACTAAACCTAACCTCCCGTGAATTAGAAACGTAAGCTTAGGAACGCACGCTCGCGTGCTTTGATGTAACCAATGGTAACAAATTAAAACAAGGATATATGTATATATATACATATATAAAGGTAATTCAGAAACCTATGCTTATATAAAAAAACTAACCTAAACCTAACCCTAACCTTTAGTGAATTCAGAAACCTATGCTTATATAAAAAACTAACCTAAACCTAACCCTAACCTTTCGTGAATTCAGAAACATAAGCTTATATAAAAAAAAACTAACCTAAACCTAACCTTTCGTGAATTCAGAAACGTAAGCTTATATAAAAAAAACTAACCTAAACCTAACCTTCCGTGAATCCATTAACGTAAGCTGATATAAAAAAAAAAACTAAACCTAACCTAACCTCCCGTGAATCAGAAACGTAAGTTTAGGAACGCACGCGAGCGAAGCGAGCGTGCTTTGATGTAAACAGTGATAACAAATTAAAACAAGGATATATATATATATATATAAAGGTAATTCAGAAACCTATGGTTATATAAAAAAACTAACCTAAACCTAACCTTTCGTGAATTCAGAAACGTAAGCTTATATAAAAAAAAACTAAACTAAACCTAACCTTTCCTGAATCCAGAAACGTAAGTTTATATAAAAAAAACTAAACCTAACCTAACCTCCCGTGAATCAGAAACGTAAGTTTAGGAACGCACGCTCGCTTCGCTCGCGTATTTTGATGTAAACAGTGGTAACAAATTAAAACAAGGATATATATAAAAGTAATTCAGAAACCTATGGTTATATAAAAAAAACTAACCTAAACCTAACCTTTCGTGAATTCAGAAACGTAAGCTTATATAAAAAAAACTAACCTAAACCTAACCTTTCCTGAATTCAGAAACGTAAGCTTATATAAAAAAAACTAACCTAAACCTAACCTTTCGTGAATTCAGAAACGTAAGCTTATATAAAAAAACTAACCTAAACCTAACCTTTCGTGAATTCAGAAACGTAAGCTTATATAAAAAAACTAACCTAAACCTAACCTTTCGTGAATTCAGAAACGTAAGCTTATATAAAAAAAACTAACCTAAACCTAACCTTTCGAAAGCTTACATAAACAAAAAATCTAACGTAAGCGTAACCTTCCGTTAATTCATAAAGCACAGGTTGTCTAAGATCCCTGGGCTACACTCTGTGGTCGTTTCCGCATTCGCGGCATTAATTTTCATTTTGGCGGCATTAATTATTTATATGTTGGCAGCATAAACATGACATACGTGACATGTGTTGAGTAGTGCATGGCATAGTGTGACATCTGTTGGACAATATAACACATCATATTCATCGCCGTGGGGCATACTGTAAGATGATATTATCGGGAAATTTGAAGATACAGACTGGATCAACAGTGAACATCAAATCACCTGGATGTCCTCGTTCTCGTCGATCGGCAGAGAATGTCGCCCTAGTCAGACAGAGCGTTGCTACGAGCCCAATGAAGTCCATTCACCGTCGTTTCCAACAATTTGACATTTCGAAAAGCAGTTTGCAGCGAATTTTAACAAAAGATCTGCATTTTCATCCTTTTAAGATCCAACTAACATAAGAGCTGAAGCCGATGGACCATTTGAAGTGTCGAACATTTGCCGATTGGTTATTCAGCAAACAAGAATTCCATAGTGATTTTCATAAGAAATTAATCTTTAATGACAGGCACACTTCCAGTTTAATGGTTATGTTAATATAAACAAAACTGCCGGATTTGGGGCACAGAGAATCCTCGCATGGTCCGTGAGAAGTGTTTGTATCCAGAACGAGTCACTGTTTGGTGAGGATTGTGGGCTGGCGGACTAATTGGCCCATAATTTTTTGAAGGCGAGACTGGAAAAACAGTGACAGTGAATGGTGATCGTTATCGTCACATGATAACACAGCTTTTATGGCCGCAGTTGCAAGAATTGAATATGGAAGACCTGTGGTTCCAACAGGCTGGGGGCAACCTGCCACATCCGTTGAAACAACAAGTTTGCCGAGAGAAAGATTCCCTGCTCGTGTCATCTCTCGGAACGGCGATCAGAACTGGCCACCGAGATCCTGTGATTTGACACCATGTGATTATTTTTTGTGGAGGTATGTCAAATCTTGTGTTTATGTGAACAAACCACGCAACTCCCCCAACTCAAGGCAGAAATTAGACGTGTCATGGGTGAAATTCAAGCGGAACTTTACTCTACAGTCATTGAAAATTTTGTCCTCAGAGTGGATGTGTGCAGACGAAGCCGTGGAGCACATTTGCCCGATATTTTGTTTTATGTTTAATAGCAGTCTTTGTGCTTCATATTGACATAATGATATTAGCAATTTTCAAATAAATTATGTGTTTTATTATTAAATTAAAAATTGCGTTCTTTATGCGATACCCTATAGTATTATTATATTATTCCTTATGCTCCTTCGGCTTACCAGAAGAGTACAAGAAAAAGAGAATGCAACAACAAACAGTCACCGACACAAAGGCAATATTATGTGATTTCTGACGCGATTGTCTCCCAGCATTTTTCCCCTCTCCGGGTTACCGCATCATCTCGTGCAGTCTTGTATGTTTCTACGAGGTTTAATAGTTTTTTTGCAATCGTCATAAGTGAATCTTTGAGCCTTGCTTCGCTTAGTCACTTCCATTTTGTCCTAAAACGATGACAAAGAAAACACGTGATGTGTCTACTCCGCAAGGCAATTCTCGTTTGTTTTCTAGTTTACGAATTCCCTAGCGGTGGCGTTTCCGTCGAATTTAGAATGGCAAACTTAACACATCACAGGTTGTCGTATAAGATTTCTACCCAAAGGAAGTCGTGTGATTGTAAAACGAGAGCGTTGCTTAATTATCGGCCAGAAAAGTTATTTGGAGAGTAACTACAAGCAAGTTATCGGGACATTGTGGAACAGGCCCTAAGTCACATTAAGGCAACTGGAATATGGACAGGTAGGCCATTCTGGAGAACCTTGATACCATTGGCAAACGTGCATGACGTCACCGGGAATACCGATCTACCGTTTAACACGGTTATTACTTTTTTATGTTCGACAATAGCGCAAATATTTCCATTTTTACTCTTGTACTATAAACCATTCAGTAATAAGAAAAGATAATAACAAATAGCTGCATTGAGTTTCTTTGAACAAAAGATATTTTGACTTTTGCTTACAATAACAATATGCATCACATTATTGCATGCATACTTCATGAATATTCCTCTTGTTTCGCGTATTCCAAATGACGTTCTTGCCACTCAGACAGCAGAGACTACTGTTTGCACAGGAAGGGGAGTATTGCATACCCTTATGTCAATTGTTGAATTGAAGCTCGTTTGTAGATAAATTTGATAGTATTTTGATAATTTCTATATCTCCCTCTCCCACTCCACAACAATGAACAATAATTTAAATAATAATTGGATAAAACAATCAATAATCAGCTGTTTTCCTCTTTCACTATAGCATTTCAAAGAAGTGTGTTTTTATGAACTGTTCAGAATTTTATAGTGATGTTTTATGCCAACAGTTTTTATTAATGTATTAATTTCAAAATAGCTAAGTTTAACATGAGTAGTAGTGACAGGATTTGTTGATTTCGAGTCCTTATATAAAGTTTAAAGTATATGAAGTAGAAGTACGGATTTTTCGCATTCCCAACGGTCCCAAGCTATTGATTAGTATCCTGTATCTGTTAAGGACACGGCAGTTCCATTCCGTGCACCATCCCTATTGTTACAAGGATTGTGATTTTATGAACGATGGTCAATGTTAGACTGTCTCTACCAGATGCTAGTGTGCAAGTTATGTTTCTCAGTTGGCTATAGCCAGTCAATCAGTTCAGTTTCGTAGTGAACTCAAACTGAGTAAAAAAAGAAGTCTCCTTTTTTCATGAAAAAAACACAAGTTAAAATAAAAAACTGAGATACAGGAACCTAAACAAAGCGTATATCGCGTCATTTGTGTCCTCAGACGCTGTTAATGCAAGCCTATCTGTGACAGGTTCCATCACATCTACTTCTACTTATGTCACGGTTGCTGGTAAAAGTGAATCCAGCCTATATCTCCAGTTGGACATCGGAGTGCATGTTGCGATTCTTCCAAGAATTAATCATGAAGTTTTGGTGAAGTTACTGATGGAACACTTGACTCCAGAAGAAAACTATGCCTTTTCAGGACTGAAAGGAAGGCGTTTCCAGAAGAGTTGGTTGAAACAGTTTAAATGGTTGTGTCATAGTAATGGAGCTCTTTATCGCGTGTGCGTGTTGTTTCCTGCCAGTGAGATAGGACAGGGAAATCAAAAGCTAGGAAATTTGATGTCAAAATCCTCACAAATTAGGACGCCCTTGAATGTTTACGTCCTCATGACGTAGTCCTCTGTGGTGTAGTGGTTACCGTGCTAGCCTCTAGTTCCTCAAGTCGCGGGTTCAAACCCGGCAGAGGGCAATGAATTCTTTTGATGAAGAGGCCTCTGAGCTAAATTTCCGGTCTTTCATGCCCAATTTAGAATGCGACGCTAAGGACCACAACAGTTAAAGAGCGTCCATAAATAAAACTCAGTTTAATTTTTTTGTTCCCATGAACAAACTCAGCATCATATATGCTGTAGTACAGCAGCAGACGATATTTTTATCTATAATTGATAATAAAATCCCGAGCATTTTGGAAAGCCTCGGCAGCACGCACAAGAGGCAAGTGTTAGAGCACAGAAAAATGACTTCAATTATTGAAATAGTTATGTTTTACGGAAGCCAAAACATTACTCTAAGAGGACATAGGGACTCTGGTCCTAATTATTGATGCAAGCGAAAATAAAGCAATATTGGAGTGTTATTCAGATTTAGGATTACTGGTGGGGATGAAGTTCTGAAGGAAAATGTACTTAAAAACATCTTCACTGAATGTTCAGTATATCAACCCCCAAATTAAAAACAAATTAGTTGTGTTTTGGGATAACTTAATTGTTGAGAAAATAGTAGGTAATGTAAACAGTGCAAAATGGTTTTCAGTTCTTGGGTGTAGAACAGTTTTCTCTGTATGTTCGTTACATTGCGGGAAAGAGGGAGATTTTAGTGTTCATGAAGGTTTCTTAAAATTTATTTCAGTTACAAACACAACAGATTCGGCTTTAGCAGAGGCTATTATACTAACCTCTCAGACTTGTGTATGGATTTAAATTATGTTCGTGGACAAGGTTATGATGGTGCAAGTAATACGAGTAGTGGTTTCAAAGATGTTCAAACTGAGTTAAAGAGGGTATATACCCAAAGGCTGTTTGCGCCTATTGTGCAAACCACGAGCTAAATTTGGCTTTATCAAAATCTTGCCATGTTACATCCTAAAAAATTGCATTGGTATTGTTGAAGAAGCTATACATTTTTTGCTTGCTTCCCCGAAAATAACTAATTTACTGAGAGAAAACATTAAAAATAGCTCTGACAACAGTGAAATTGTAAATACATCGCAGTCCCTACACCGATTGTGTGAAACATGTTGGGTAGAGCGCCACGAAGCGTTGTTTACTTTTATAGAATCTTTTTCAACATTTGTAATGAGCCTACAGCAAATTCAAGAAACTTTTGATAATGACGCGTCCACTAAAGGTTGTCAATTGTTAGCTATTTTGTTGCATGGAAGCTTTCTAGTTAGTTTGTTGGTATGCGGAAATGTTTTTTCATTAACATTTATCCCTTGTCAGCGTCACTGCAATCTGTAGGATGTGATCTAGTTAAGTGTTTGCAACACGAGGACACAGTCATGCAAACTTGACAGAAATATAGACAATGCATATGACAATTTCCACTTAAGTTTTAAGTCTGTTGAAGGACTTTGGAAAGACAACGGAGTTGATTTACGCAAATTACCACATCGATTGGAAAAACAGACAAATAGGGAAAACTACATGGAAAGTGAAATATTACTGTCTCTCAGTGTACATTCCATTGTTAGATTTCATTAAGTGAACTGACTGAAAATTTACATTACATAGAAACACAGTTCACATGCTTCAAACGTTGGTTCCAAAATATTGTGTTGGGTGTTCATGGAAAAATTTCGGAAGCATGATATTTTGTGACTGATTTACGAAGTTCGGTTTCGTAGTCAAAGCTGGGTTTGAAATATGGAAAACAAAATGCGAATCTATTACACTTACAAGCCACCCTCCAACTGCCATTGAGAGTCTCAATTCATGTCATCAAATTTTCTTCCCAAATATTCACGCACTTCTTAAAATTCTATGTATTCTACCTGTGACGACAGCTGGTTCAGAAAGGAGTTTCTTGATTCTCCGGAGACTGAAAATTTATTTACGCAACACGCATAGTGAAGATAGACTGAATGGGCTAGCACTACTTAACATACGCACATAGAGAATAAAAACAACACCAGAGTAAGTTTTCAATAGGTTCTCTCGGCAAAGACAGGTTTTATAACAACTTTTGGTGAGTTAATATTTGTTTTAAATGTCATAGTAGTATGTTTTTCAAATATCTTGCATGTAAGTTAGGAGCAAGCCACCATCTCCCCATCTTCAATTCCTGGCTACACCACTGGTATAGGTACCGTAAAGCAAATGTTCCTTGTTTTTGCTGTTTCAGTTACTATGTGCACTGCTTCCCTGGAGGTGATGCGCGACGAACGTCAATTGTCCTTATGGTAACGAAAACCGGTTGACAATACCGCTTATCAAATACAAATGTTGTGCACGGTTTTCCTGACCCTCAGACCTTAGCCTTGAACGAATTGACACGAATTTGGCTGTGGTTCGATCTCTGCTTTAATTTCTAATAAAATCTGAGTTCAGTGGACTTAATTAAAAAGAGTTGTTGACTTATTTAAACTACAATAGATCATGCAGAGAATTTTGCGATAATGCTATAGCTTCAATTCATGTCTACAAATATAATGCATAATTGGCAAATGATATATTCCGTAAAAAAATGTAGTAATAATTTTCCACAAGTAATAGACCTTACCTTGGTTTCAACTAAAAAAGACATATGTAGCTTAGCTTAACAGTTTGTCCTAAATGCTGTAAGTTTTTATTTTCGCTGGGGAAATCGAAATTTAAGTAGCGTTACATTATTCCAACGTGTCCAACTGCTATTTGTAGTGATGTACACTGGGGGTGTATTTTTACCTGTCAATTCTCTCCCAACTTCCTCGCTGTTGCGGCTGTGGGGAGAACTTGGCCATCCCTCTGCGTGTTAGGCTCATTTATAATCTTTTCAGTTATAAGACGTTAATATTTTCCCAATATGTATATGTCATAGTCTTTTACTGAAACACGTAATTTCGCGAAGGTCCTAGGCGAATCATGAAAACCCCGCATATAGCGTAACTTCATTTTATACACTATCTGCGGACTTTTAAAAACCGGCAAATAGGAAAGGTTAGGTTAGGAATTGACACGAGCTGCTGGCAGGCTGAGCTTGAGCCCGAGTGACTTTTCTGCGTGCCCATCCTGAATAGGATTTTACGCAGGGTTGTTATTTTGGATGGGTATATAAGGATGGCTGTTTTTAATTCAGGATGGTTAGATCAAGATCCTCTGCAATATATAAAACCTTAATGCTATATCGATATGCAACAAAATGACGTCGCAGTGATTGGCTTTTAAATACATGTGCATAACAAACGACACTGCCTTTCCTGAGATTTTGAGACGTTTGTGCAAAGTGAAATGAAGTGTAAACAGTTGGTGTATGGAGTATATGCCATTACACTTGGCAATCTTGGTTACAAGTTTACAAGTTTTAGCATTGTCATTATAGTAACAAAACAAAGAAAGTATAATACAATTAGTACAACTGATTCATCAACTCTATACAACATCCTTTAATTCCCTTAGGTAACTTACAACGCCTTGTAAAATCAAGTAGAAACATGCCGTATGTTATTTTATGTAGGTTATGCTGTTACATATTAATTATAAACGTTATTCACATGTTTAAATTATATTCTCGTCTGTCATTATTTTGCGTACTAACACGTGTTTTAATAGTTTATCACGTTTTCTTTTTTATTGGAAGGGTAACAGCAATTACAAACTGTGTGTTGTGCTTTTATTGCATCACTGAGCTGCTTCGACTCGACCGATACGGCGGCCATCTTGTTTGATGTATTGCAGAGAGTCTTGGTTAGATAGGTAGAAGGTAGCATATTTGCTCCCCGAAGGCTGTCTATTAGGGTGCAACGGTCCTATTGCACCTCTGGGCCATCCTCCGTGGTATCTTTTCGGGCGTAAAAATCCTTAGCATGTCTTCCTTCGAAGGGAAGTAAGCAGGTGGTCCCGTGTCGTATATTTACGGCACGTAGAAGAACCTCAAGCCTGATAAAGACACCTCTGAGCAAAATTACCGGTCTTTCACGCCCAATATAGGATGGGACGCTAAAGACCACTGCAGTTAAAGAGCGTCCATGAATAAAACTGAATTCAATTTTTTGCACCTCTGGTGAATAGGGGATTAAAGTTTCTATTGATAGGTAAATAATTTTGAAGCCGACCAGGTCTTGGTTGGATTAAAATGGAGTTCAGCTTTCGCTACTGATGGAAATACTCCAGTGATAGCTGGTGTTCCCGGAAACCATGAAGGGAACCCGGTATGCCTGAAGCGGCAGGTTAGGTTAGGCTAGTTTAGTTTAGTTTAATTATATTTAGGTTAGAGTTACACTATATAGCTAACAACCTCCGTCAGAAGGTTTACATTAGTATGTTTTCAGCATACGCGGATTTTCATGACCTGCCTAGGATCTTAGCGAAATAACTGGTTTCAACAAAAGCCTATACAAGTCAATTTGATTACAGGCTACGCTTGTTTTACTAGTGATCCCTAAGACCTATTAATGAATAATTAAACTAACGTATTGAATACCAAATACGTTTGGTATTGAATGAGTGAATATGTTGTAATTAGGTTTAATTTTACATGTACCCTTTCATTTACAATATTCAGTACAAATAATAATTAAGAAGAAATTTACTTGTTTCCAAAATAAACGTAGTAGGTATGGAAAATGAAAATGCATGCTCCACTAGCTGTTTTCCATACTATGTATAGGGTTGTCTCATATATTCGTTCGTTTTTGTTATGTTTCAATCACTAAGAACGCCTGGGAGCACACCTCACCTACGACAGCGTAGTTACCGAACTTTCTGTTTATAAACTTTAAACACAAGGCCGTTCGAAAGCTAAATAACTACGGCAGTTAGGTTTTGTAAACAAACTATTGTATTTATTTGCTGCAATATACACCATTATTTTTGACAGTACATTGCCATTTCTCTGGAGGATTATAAATTCCATTTCTCCAAAATGTGGGGGTTTTCTGGTTGATGAACTCTTCGAGGTTCAGTCTGCAGTCCTCCAAGGAAGTGAGGCGTTTGCCATTCAGGAAATTCTGCAGGGAACGGAATAGATGAAAGTCGGATGGGCAAAGTCTGGAGAATGCAGCGGTTAGGGTAACGCAATCCCGCTCAAAAATACACAACTTTTGACGGGTCACCATAGGGGTATGTGGTCTGGCGTTGTCGTGGTGAAAGACGACATCGTTTCCCAATTCCGGTTTTTTCTCTTCAATGGCTGCCTTGAGACGATCCTACTGAGAACAGCATTTCTCGGAATTGATGTCTCATTATTCGGAAGAAGTTCGTAATCCCACCAAATGCATATCATAACCTTTCTCGGAATCAGCCCTGGTTTAGGAACCGATAGTGGTGGCTGCCCTTTCTTGTGCCATGATTTACTCTTTCGACGCTGTTGTACACAATCCACTTCTCATCTCCAGTTACCAGCCGTTCCAGAAAAGGATCATTCTCAATAAGAAGTCACAGATGGAAACGCGCTGAATCAAATTCACTTCACTCCATATATCGCGAATATTTACGTAACCCAGTTTTTTCAAGTTCCTGGCTACAGTAGAACGAGCTAAATTGAGCTCCAATGCCAACGCCCGAATTGTCATTCGTGAATTGTAGACTAACATTTCATGAATTCTTTCCACGTCCGTAACCATTGGCCGTCCAGATTGAGATATGTCTTTTAGGGAGAAATTCCCAGCTCGAAATCGACTAAACCACTTCTGACATGCTCGATTCGTTACTGCATCTTCCCCGTAGACAGCACAAATTTTCTGCCGGCATTGTGAGGCGGTTTTACCCTTACGATAGTAAAACTGCATAAGATGTCGGAAATGTTCCTTTTTGCTTTCCATAGTTTGTAAACACAAGTTCACGCCCTTTCCATCCAACGTCAGTCACATACACTGTCAAATCCAATAGTGAGTCTGGTTGTTGATCTCTAAGTCGTAGGGGTGGTTAGGCAACTAGGATAACTTGAGTGTACAGAGGGTTTAGGATTTTCAGGTGCTATAGACGGAACTTGCGAGCAAACGAACGGACTTATGAGACAACCCTATACATATATATTTACCAGTCTTTACATGGCAAAGTCAAGTAGTATTACAATATTTCAAACTGAAAGAGGGGGATACTTCTCAATTATAAAAATTATGAATTACAGAACAATATTTTGTCACTCTTCGCGGAAAGAAAATATTTACCTTATAAATGCCGGTTTAGCGTACTATCTCTGTTATGGAAAGTATTCGGGAAATAAGCATATCTGTTTAAAATGTTATCTTTTCCAGGAAATTCCTGGAAGCAACAACCGTAAAAAATAACTTTTGACGGGGTTAATTCAGATACACAAGCCTAAATACATTTCGCGTTAATGTTACGTCAGTTACTAAGTTAAATCAAACTCAAAAATTTCAATGCCACGATCTGGACTCGAAACAGCAGTTACATTGCTTTCTTCACATCTGATTCAATTTAACAGTTTACTGCCTAAATAGGGTAGTGTGAATGAATAATATGAAATTATGTTCAGTTTCTGGAATATCGTATCATAATGCCAACAACTTCCGCGTGTCCGTTTTCTTTAGTTACTCTAGGAAAGTGCTTGTAATTGTTGTATACCCTAAAAAAGGAGCAATAGTCAGAAAGCCAAAAAATGTTAAAGCATAATATTAAGACCAGACACAAACCCTCTCTCAATCTATACCATTTTCATATATCTATGAGAGATGGGATCTGACAGATTAGCGACCAAACTCTGAATTACAGTGAGAAGTCACCAATATGCACAAAATTTGTTTACTTCACATTTACATACATCTGTATGTGATAATTACGAAACAAACTACACAGAGATAGTGGCTACAAGTAATGCTTAATTATGGTTACGAAAACAGTTATTCAATAGCAATAAATTTACGGAATGCTACCAAGAACTAAAATGATAAAGGGGGTGGGGAGAAAAGATAAAGCAACTCTTGAACCTCATTTACATGCGCTTTGAAGTGCCGAGAAAGGTTCAAATTCAGGTTCGAAAAAAGTTGCCATAGGAAATCGTAATTACGCTTCACCTTTAGTTTTTCATTTTAACTACAAATTAAATGACAAAGTAAACAAATTAGTGGACAAGAGATATGTACAGAAATAATATCAATTAGACTACTGCTATACGTCTCCATAGCGTTTCAATTGTTTACAAAATGAAGCGCTAACGTAACGACCTCACAATTCACTGGCTGTAAAACATTACAAATCATTATCGCTCCACTCTTAGAACCAAACTTGATGTAAACAAATTACTTTATTAACTAGTACGCGATACGCGAGAAACCAAAACACACCATACAATTTAGTACCTTAAATATGCGCTATTATTTGTGGGTTTTCAAGAAGTATGTTAAACAAACATGGTTAGGTAACGTGGATATGGCAACAAGATAGAGCACCCCCGCATTATGCAGTGATTAATATGAAATACTAAATAATGTGGATAGAAAAACTAAAGAAGGCTTTAGTTTCCTTCACTTTAGTGTGGTGTTCCTCTCTTCTGCATTCATACAATAAGCGATGAGCAGGCAGTAAGGCGATAAACATGGCTGGTGGTGTTACTTAGGTGAGTGACAATAAGGGTGAAGTAGTGAAACATTCTAAAGATAAGTCGTTAAAAGCGGCGAGAAACGAACTGTGTTGAATGTTTTTAACAAACTAATGCAGGAGAATCTTACTGTCGTTGTAAATAACATTGCTAAATTAACTGCAGATTACACCGATGTTTCCACGTGGAGTTTTGCACGTGCTTAAAGAACATTGCAAACACCAATGAAGAAAAGAAGCAGACGTAAGCTAGACTTAGAAAAAAAGCACATGGATCATTTACCAGAAGCACTGTTCGTAGGAAAGTGCCCGAGTTTTTCTTTAATAACGAGCCGCTAACGTTAGACACAGTCTTAAAGTTCTGTCAACAAATTGGTAGAAATTGGATGGGAAGAGAAATGAAATGAATATAATTGTTGACGGAAAGGATATCGTGTAATGGAGAGTAGATTTTATACCTCTTCTCTATAGTGATGGAGATACAGATTAACGTGACTTTTATTTTTATCCTGTATTTAAATTCGACTCAACTTTTATTTAGGTGTTTATTATTATTAATTAGTATTAATTATTATTATTATTATTATTATTATTATTATTATTATTATTCGAATAATACACGGTTCTATTGCATTATAACACGAGACATGAATCCACGTGGCATTTGTTTGAGTTTGTTTCTCACAGCTGATACAAAATGTTTTGTTTACATCAAGTCCGGTTTTAAGGCTGGATCGACTATAATAACGCAGATAGGAAACTGAAATAACGGAGAACAGCCCCTTTTTGGGCGTATGGGGACTATTTCATGTGAATGAACATCATACAGCAAAGTAAGAAGCAGTGACTGCAAGCTGAAGATAACGCGGGGAGTGAATATAAGCAACGAATGTGGCGTCGGTAACACTGGCAACATTGCGGTTGTTACCATAACAACGGACCTGCCGCGCTCACTTGTTTTTGCGATTGCGGTGCTTATGTCAGACCCCACGTCTCGAAAACAGAGGTATAAATCACCCATTAAGATCTGCAAAGGTTGATCTTGACCTCAAGAACCTATAACCAAATAGCTAACAATTAGGAACGACAGAATGTAACAGCAATAGGAAATAGCGATATAAGTAAAACGAAATAGCGATATAGGAATAGGAAATCAGTAGAATTCATGATATAATTTGTAAAAGTTAGACAAATAGGTAAGGCTGGTCAGATACACGTCTTTAATTACCAAACCAGGCGAATGTGGCATTGGAATGCCGGCGGAGGAATGGAATTAAGTGTCTTTAAAATGACTACTTTAAACAAAGTGAGCTAATGTTAGACAAGGACCGAGAATGATGGTGATTGAAGGGTTTTCCAGAAATATAGCCTCTGCAGCAGTGAAGATCAGTCGGTGGAGTTACGAGTATTTCCGATGAATGACGAAGTAAGCAGGCGAATGCTCAGCGATTTAGACCTTTTTGTGCTATACATAGTGTTCGGTGAGTGCTCTTACTGGTGGAGTGCATGTGTGTAACTAACTGAAATAAGGCTGTGTCTTCTTAAGTAAAAATGAATGTTGAAGAAGATTCATTTGCGTTCACCTTAAGCAGAAATAGGTATAGATACGAATCTGTATGGGTTGCAATACTCATTATTAAAGTAGGTGCAGGAAAAAAAAATTAAAACTTGAGTTTGTTGCTGTCGACAAGAAAAGAAAGTAAATTATTAACCCTGCCTGGACTAAATGTGGAAACAGAGACAAGCATGCCCTTATAGATTTATTCAGTGCTTCTCACATAAAACTGAATGTTAAAAAAGACCGCTGTGAACTTAATTTCTGCAACACAGAATGCTTCCAAACTAATTCTCGCGCCGTTGAAGCTCACATAACTTATGAAATGAAGCAGACCTTTCGAGGTGAGCGAAATTTGTATATGCTACGGACATCGATACCATTTAATATGTTTAACAATCCATATTTCACTTCCTTAATTCAAATAGTTGATTTTGGAGCCGAATATGGGTATGTTGAAGCTGTTAAGTGACCTTACTTGCATTGAGATCTGAGCTCAAATAGGTAGTATAGCAGAAAATAATGCCAGGAATATTAGAAATGAATAAAAAGAATTCGTAGGCATATCTGCTACTATGATTTGTGGACAGAAAATAACCACACGATTTTCGATGTAACATTTGGAATGAAACTTAAGGACTCTCCCCCACACACACCAGGGAGATTTATGTCCCTAACTCTTTGCTGGAAACATGTCTTCAAATTTTAATCACGTAAGCTAATTTAGAGTTAGCGCAACGCTTCAGAAAACGATTTTGCTTCATGTGTGCAGAATTTTTCTAAAAATGTCTAAATGTTTCTAATCGCGTACCGCCCGCAGGTAAACCTTCTTGTATTATCATACATGAAGAGTATCACATTTGGATTGATGCAGTAATTTGTATCACAAATTACTTAAATGTAAATAATGATTGTAATATGAATATGCATTTTTATGTGACATTGATTTGAGATATTTGTTTATTGTAATTATTGTTGAGAAGTAAGTTTTTAATGCCTTACTGAAACTGTCAATAATAGCGTGCAATAATGCAGCGAGGGGGGTGAGCTGTTTATCATTATTGGAAACGAGGAAGTTACGTAATGTTGGCGCGTTTTTCCGTTTAGAATCTTCTGGAACGTTTCCCTAGAGCATATGTATTCATAATTTTCATTGGATATAAAAATAGACGCTAATGTTGGCGCGTTTTATTAGCCAATAGTAATTCAGTTATAATCTTTAGGCATATCGGGGAGTGGGAGTATAAATAGAAGCAGTAGATTAGAGGTAAAGTCCTTCAGTCGTTCAGTTCATCAAAAATCTGTGTACACTACACGTCGTCTACAGTCAGTCAGTTCGTCGAAAGTATTTGTACGGCAAACGTCGGGTATCGATTCACAAGTTACGCGCAGCAGAATTATGAATAATCTAAAGTGTTGTAAGGTTAATTATACAAAAAGTTGAAGTACGCAAATTAAGAGTGATCAGTAAGAAGTTATTATAACAGTTTCAGTTTGGCGAGTGTTAAGATCAATGTATAAATGTGATAGTTAACGTGTTCGACAATAAATGTGTAAAACAAATTTCTTCATCAGTGTTATATTTGGATAAAAGATTCCTTTCCGTTTACACACCCTGATCAAGAAACATGTTCGACCGAGAAATAATAGCTAACCGGAGGACAGTAAACAAAAATTAAATCAAATAACAGTCGCATTCTTTCGAACACTAACACTGCTGCAAATTGCTAACACCAGATGGAGCTACAAACCGAACAAATGAATGACGTCACAAGATGGCTTCACATGAAGTAAACACACATACACAAACAAACTTTATAAGTAATACCACTTCAGGATGCTACAATACACATGCTATATTTGATTTACATGTCAGTTTTATTAGTGGTGATATCTACCAATTTTATTGCTTATGAAGCCCACTGCTACAAATTGTAATAATGCGTCTTCTAAGCCGAAGAAAGTAGTAGTAGTAGTAGTAGTAGTAGTAATAGTAGTAGTAGTAATAATAATAATAATAATAATAATAATAATAATAATAATAATAATAATGATAGTCCTTTGTCTCGTATTTTTACGCTCTTCCTCGTTCTCCAATGATACACTTATCACACTTTTATCGCAATATATTATGCATGGAATTTCAAAGCATCTCATAGCGACACACTTTTAAAATCTCACTATCGCTTTAGTCTACTGTAGCCTTCTTATCCCTACTATGAAATAGGTAAACGAAAGTATAGTTAGAATGAGCTTTTATAAGAATCATTTGCAAAAGAAGAAGTAGAGAAAGTCATGCGAATGCAGCACATCATATTTTTATATAGGTATGAATTGCATTAGCAAACTATACACATTTAACGGAATGCAGCATGGAAAGATTGGTAAATAAAATACTAACTTTAATAACAAAGAATCTGGCGCAAAAACAGAGAACTATCCTTGTAAAAAGCGTATACTTATGGCATATCTTTGGCGTATTTTCACTCAAACTTTCTCTAACAAACTTAGTTTAGTGTGTTCCTTGAGTGGTCATATTTCTGAAACTGACGAACTATTCTAAAAATAAATGGATTTTTACGAGAACATGAGTAAATTGGTGAATCCCCTTGAGGGGTAGCGCAGTATCTTGAATCACAATCTAGTACCAAGAATGTCATATTTCATGAAGAAGCAAAGGTCCTGGAGATCTGACATCATCCAGAGGGAAAAGAGTTATTGAAAGGTTCAGGACACACTTGATTTTCAAGCCGGTAATGAAATTGCTGCTTGCCTAATATAACGACAAGATGCATAACATTATATTTGGTCTTCAAAGAAAAATGAGTTTTGAAGTAGCAGTTACCACATCCGTGAAATTCACCGGATCTGACGAACACATCTTTTGAGCTATAGAAGATGTTCTCTATGACTGAAAGCGTAATGAAGATGGCGTCCGATCTGTTCTAAAATTCACGAGAGTACGTAGAATACTGCTTTGAAATTACGTTAAACTGACAGCTTGTAACTATTCCGTAAATAAAAGATAAGCTACTATTTTCCCGATATCGAGCTTCTAATATTTTGCAACGCAGCCAACATTTGAAACTCAAGCCCCTTCAAATTTAGTAGGTAAGTCATTTACATCAAGGGTACGAGCTCCAGTTTGGGCATTGCTGAGTATGTATTGGGGTTCAAAAGAAGGCCCATGAGCTTTTTTGGAAACTTTATGGAATTTGTACTCCTTTTACGTTGCTGAATCCAAAACTTAGCTCATCTTTGTCTACGACGTACCATATCTTCGCCTTCAGCGGAGTGAATGTTATTCAGCTTAGACAAGTGAAGTTTCAATGATAATAAACACACATGGATGTGTGGATTTTCCCAGTGACTGTGCGTGGTTTTTTAAAATGAAAGGCGTATTGGGTATTCCATTTAAAATAAGAGAGAGTTATTCCGGTTAAATCGGAAATTCAAAAAGCGCGATATGCAATTTTTGAGTTCTCAGTATACGCCTATCCTAAATACCGAGTTTTATTTTCCTTAACCACATGCTTCAAAAGTTAGATGATGCGGAACCTTTAACTAACCCTGTACAAATTGCCATTATTAAAGATATGATGTCTTATCAGCGAATGCGATGGGGTTAAACTTAGGTACAAGTTTTGTTGAATTAAACAGTATATAAATTGTAAAAAACTAAAATAATAGGCTATGACAGAAATGCCACCCCCTTCTAAATCTTAAAATTGCCCCCCCCCAAAAAAAAACCAGCTGTACACAAAGTGTTTCTATGAAATTTTAGTTATTTGATCGTAGATTCACAAGGTTTTTTTCCGTGATCTGGGAAAAATATAAAAAGAAAGAATAAGAATTTTCCACCCCGTTGGTTGTAAAACATTTAGCTGCACGGTTCCATTCCTATACAAACTACAGAGTGAGCCAAAAGACTCCGAACCGGTTGCACGGTGTTTTTCCTGTCCGTATCCTTGGCGCTCGTTGCCGTCTGCCGTTATCATAGAAAGGCGCGGATGAAACCATACAACACTTTTATAACTACTTTTAAAGGCTTTACTTACCAACTTTACGAAAGGAGATGCTGAAACTGACCACCGTCGTTGTCCATACATTTTTGTCACATCTTTAGAAAACCATTCATCATGACCGAAGTCGTCTAATGTTTCTTCGGTAAGAACCGAACCCCTTCTTTTAGATTTCTTAGCCTGAACACTTCCTGTGCCCTGAAATTTACTGAAAATTTCATGGATTGTTGTACGGCCTGGAACTTTTACACTTGGAAATCTTTCTGCAAATCGTACTTTCACTTGGCGAGCTGACCGAGTTAACACATACGAATCATAAACAAATACACGCTGTGCAGTAGAAAACATATACTGAGTCATATTATACTTTGTGACTAAGTACAGGACAAAATAATAAATAACTCGTAATAACTGAACTACATCACATCACCGTAAATTCAAAACTGCACAGCAAAACCACAACAGCGTGACTTTGTTTATAGCAGCAGTGCGTTATCATGTTTTTATCATATTTCCACACGCCCAGTGGAAAAACACCGCGCAGCCGGCAATATTGTTCATAAAATACCCCACCGGGGTAACTTAAAACATAAAGTGTTCAAGACAAACTCACACCCTGGAAGAATTAAAACAAAATATTCGCCAGGAAATTTCTCAACATGAACTACGGCGAGTGATGGATAGTTTCCTAAAGAGGTGCCAAAAATGTATGGACAACGATGGTGGCCAGTTTCAGCATCTCCTTTCGTAAAGTTGGTAAGTAAAGCCTTTAAAAGTAGTTTTAAAAATGTTGTATGGTTTCATCCGCGCCTTTCTATGATAACGGTAGACAGCAACGAGCGCCGAGGACGCGGGCAGGAAAAACATCGCGCAGGCGGTTCGGAGTCTTTTGGCTCACTCTGTACTTAAACATTAATAGACACTAATGCTAACAAATGTATTGCTGAAGAGCAAACGGGGTGAATGATGATAAATATTGATGATGGTGATGGTGGTAGTGAAACGGCAGTGATAAACGTTTTTCACAAGTGGCTATTGTCCTCTTATGCAACTGAGATGTGGGTATCTTCGTTTCGCCACACCAGAGCCCGAGAGCAAGATTCACCACTGGTTCAGATGATACATTTATATTTTGATCTACGAGAAGACTGATACCCTCTTACTGTATGTCATTATCAAGGTTAACAAGCATTTCATGAATATATGACGATAAGTGGGTTGCATTTGTGTCTTTGCAAAAGGAAACGGAGAAGTCAGAGCCTTGAAAATATCCGCTTTCCAGAAATAGATGTAACAAACTCTTGCGAGTGAAGAACAATAACATTCTACGAAGAGAGGAAAGAAACCTGCGCTTGTGCCTAAGGAATCTCACACTTAGTCAGCAAGAACGCCGATCCTCAAGCGCAACTGCCGAGAAACGACTTGATGAGTCATGCAACAATGTGGTCTGTTCGTTCCTAAGATAATGATTAGCATTTTGTCTGGTTGGCGGCAGCACACGCCCTAAGCAAGCTAACAGAAACAGCAAGACGTTTGCGGTAAAAGCAATTGCATCCCGACGCAAGAGCACTGTTCTATCCTCTCCGAGATAACTAAGGTTTGACTAAAATAAGGAGCTCAAACATTAATTGATGTCAAAGGTCTTAAATTATAATACCGGAGTTCAAACAATTTCCACCCTCATTTCTACTTTCTCTACCGAAGTAAAGAAGGCAGGAATTTTATTCCACCCAAAAATTCGATACCGAGATTTCACCGGAAATACATGTTTTGAAGCCCTGAATCCAAGACAGTATCTTTAAAAAGTGCGTGTATGAATAACATAACTCAAAAACGAAAACTCGCATGAATACGAAATTTGATACTAAGCTCTGTATCTTCCATATATGCAACACGATCTTTCAAGGCTGCAACATGAAATTTTCAAGCAAATTCCCCACCCTATTTTCTCAAAAACGGCTCTAACATTTTGACAAAAAAAACAACCAATTTTTAAAATTATTTACAGGACAAATAAAATGTATGTATATCTTGAGCTTTCTGGGATAGCCTGAGAAGTCCTTTTCATTTGAAGAAATTTTGTATTTTTTAAGATAACCGGTAAACTCTAGGAGACAGAAAATTGTACTTCACAAAAAATGTAGAACTCTTTAAAATGCACAATTTATTTCATGTAACTTCCTTTTTGTGGCATCAGCCATTTCAGGAGATCCAATATTATTGATTTGAATTTTCTAATACTTTGCCATTTTTACTTTCTCTACTACGTATAGTAAGTAGGGAAATTATTGTATTTTACCCAAAAATTCGATACCGAGATTTCACCGGAAATATGTTTTAAGGCCCCCCGAAATCCAAAAAAAGCATTTTTGGAAACATTTCCGTGTGTCTGTCAGTCTGTCTGTCTGTCTGTGTGTCTGTGAACAGCATAACTCAGAAACGAACAGTGGGATAAACACCAAACTTGGTATTTAGGTTCAATATCTTCCAGAGATGCGACATGAAAGTTTTCAAGAAAATCCCCCCACCCCAGATTACCATTTACATGGAACATTTTTCGAAAATTTTAATTTTCTCAAAAATGGCTTTAACGATTTTGCTTAAAATATCATATGTTTAAGATATTTTCATGACAAATAAAATGTATATCTCGAATTTTCTGGAAATGTCTCCAAAAGTATTCTTCATTGTGAACGACTTTTGCATAACTGGTAAACCATAAGAGATAGACATAATTCTACTACACAAAAAATGTAGATCGCGTTAAAATACACAATTCATGTTATATACATTTTTTTTGTTGAGTGAACCATTTTCGAGATATTGCTTGTTATTCCCTTAAATTTTCCAATACTTACACTTTTTCTCAAATGGGAATTCGTTATTCATTTTTTTTGTTCTGGTAATGCAAAGAGTATGGAATACTCCACATAGCAACCAGCTCTTAATATATTTGACTATCACTTAAAGCCTACCAATTCCCCTTGCATCTAGAAGAGAATTAGCAATAAGATTAACATCTCGATATCTCGATTAACATGAAGCATATGGAGAATAAGCGTTTGTAAAAATAGTTTGTACAAGAGTAGAGAAAGTCATGTGAGTGTAACACATCCGATTTTTTAAAAGCGCTGTTGCTATACAGCTGTTACTTGCAATGTTATGGAAAAAATATGGAATTTCAAGACCAGCATATAGCAACTCGCTTTTAAACATGCAACTGTCGATTCAGTTACCTATATCTATCCCCCTTGTACCTATAATGAAATATTAATGAAATGTTTTCGGCAAAGATTTATCTGGATTAACATTAAGTAGAAAGGGAAATAACCTTTCATAGAAATGGTTTGGTGACGCTATATAAAAATGTAATAGTGGGTAGAGAAAGTCTTGTGAATACAACACAAGATTTTTTTAAGTATAAGAATTGGTGGATATCAAATCAACCAAATAAACAGTAATTTTAACTCAATTCACTTACTTTTTGAGCAATACCTCTGCTACCCACATATCATGGCAAAAAATCAACACTGGTTTCTTCATCTCCTGGGGTGAAAATGAAATGCTGCAGCTATTATTGAATGAGACGAGTTCAAAGAAAGTTTGATACTATAAGTAGCTGGCTTACCTGACGCATGAATGGCAGTTTAATTAGTTTAATTTACCTCTCCCCATATTCTTTATGAAATGATTATACAACAATCTAAAATATTTTTAAAGTAAATCCTCCTGATCATCTATAATTATACTTTTGTAAAGCACTAATAACAGACGAAATATCCCCTGATATTCATAGAAATAGGTATGAAATATCAGTGGATGCCATGTTCTTGAAATGAATGTACTGTTGAAACAGTTATCAGAATAGTTGTATAATCTTTGGATAATCATTGAAGATGACATTTCTAAAATTTTTGCTTTCTTTTGGGTTATGTAGTAATTTAATCACATAAACTTCACATTGTTTGCAAAATATGGTAACACCTAAATTCAATGTGGAATGAAATAGGGGCAAAACTGGTGAATATGAAAATTCTGTATTCCCTGGTTACCAAGTTAAATATTTTGAAAATGGCAATATCTGACTATCAGAAAAATAACCTTTTCAATTGCTAATTATAAAATAATGGTGATTAATTTCTGATGTTATGCTGAGCACAATTTTTTTCTCTTTACATAATCATTTAACAGAAAATGATATGGAACTCAATTATAGCATGCAGAGGAAATACAGAATTTGCTTTCTTACATAAGGGCTATTAAAAGATTTGGCATAAGCAAATCCTATTTGTCTTTTGTCATATGGAAATTGAAATTAGGTATTGTATTGTCTGTTCATCAGGAAAAACAGTGGTTTCCAGTGGTGTAATAGTTATTAACACCATTTGAGTGTTTCTAAGATTACGCCTCTCCGCACATGCCTTTTCCTAGAAATTTTTCTCTGGGATTCAGGGACCCCAAAATGCACATTTCTTGTGAAATCTTAATTTTTGGGTGGAATGCAATACTTCCTCTTACTATAAATAAACGCTAGAGGAAATAAAAATGGAATAAAATATAATATAATACATGCAATTTAAGTTTCAAGAATCTGTATGACTGTGCATATAAGAAGAAAAAAAAATCATAGATAACTAATTATTCATACCTGTTGAACTGTTTCCTTACCTACACTGATCAGATCAAAGGTCTTCAGAAAATATCATTGCATATGTTACAGCATTAAATAAAACAAAAATAAATGATAAATAATGCAGAAAAGTGACACTAAATAAACTATGACATAAAAATTGCTGGGAGATGCTTCTTTACTGTTCTCCCCACCACAGACATCCATAACTGCAATAACTAAATTCTCTGAATATAACTCTAATTCAGTGAACTAAATTAAAAGTTCTCTTTTTTACTTTGGAATTTTTCTTTAGTTCTGGCTGATGTTTAAGTGTGTACTGCAATTTGCTTCTCTGTTGCAGGTCACAATGTGGTTCAGCTTGTCACTGTGATCCCTTGTGTGCACAATATGGGGACTGCTGTCCGGAATCCAAGTACTTTGTCGCTGAGGAACAACAAAAGGGAGCTTCCCAGTTCACCTGCACCTCAATCAGTGGGAGCAATTTTTATTTGAAGAGCAAATGTCTTCCAGATTGGGATGATACAGAAATTCGGACCAACTGCGAAAGGGCAGACAACATCTATCGTGATCCTCTGCTTGAAATGCCACTAACAAGCAAAAAAACCAATACAACATATCGAAACTGGTACTGTGCCTTCTGTAACAATGATGTGGATGAAGAAACAATCCATATTTGGTCTTTTAAGTTCTTCTGTGAGGCTAATTGGAATAGGAGTTTAACAACTGAGGAAGCTCTGGAGCTGTTGCACTTTGACTCAGAGAGGCAGACTTGGGTAATCAACACAACCAGCACAAATAAAAGTAAAGAAACAAATAATACTTGCACCATCATGATAGAAAAACCATACCTACCAGAGTCTAATGATCATTGGTGTGTCAGCGATGCTGTAAGTGCATGCCCAGCAAACTGGACAGATGAATCAGTACGGACAGAGTGTGAAGCATACGTTAGCTATGTGTGCAATGACAGCATATCCTACCGAAATGAACACTGTGCTACTTGCAATGATGTAGTTTTTTTCTCGGGTTCAGGACCGTGTATTCTTAAGATAAGATCAAACCCTACAGCACCAGAATATTTACCACCATTTTCTTTGCTACTGAATTGGCAGAATTTGGAGAAACAAAGTAAATGTAACAGTAGGACAGAGATATATGATCCTCTGTATCATTCATGTCGCAAGGTCTTTTATAAACAAGCGACTGCGCGTAATGGGGATTGGCCAGCAAATAATGAGAGCAGTTCTAGTACTACCAAATCTCTTACAAGTGTTAAAGCATGTAACATATCTGACTTTGATGACAACTTATACAGTCAAGATTTTATAAGCTGTTCAAAGATCTGTCTTGAACCCGATACATATTTAGTGGATGATAACCATCTTGCAGTCTATGTACCACGGTATGACAGAAATTACAGTGAAAGGGAGTTTCTAATCACCAATGATGACAGACTTCTAATTTGCATACCAAGAGAGTTTCTGTGGACTGGACATGATGATATATGGGGTATTATAACAGCTGTTGGAATTACCATTTCTGTTGTGTTCCTCATCCTCCATCTTGTTGTTTTTATTCTTACCCCAAAGTTACATAACCTCTCTTCTTTAAACCTGGCCTCCATGTGTTTTGCTTTGTTGCTCCTTTATATATGTTTCATCGTGGTCAGCTGGACAGAAGTGCATGCTTCTTCATGTGTTACCATTGCTGTCATTATGCATTATAGTCTTCTTGCATCATTTTCCTGGATGCTCACCATAGCATTTGACATTTTTAGGGTGCTGCGTCAAGCAACTGCTAAATTAATAATCACCTCAGGTAAGACATGCTAACTTCATGGCTGTAAAATTAGCTGATAATGTAATCTGTAGCATTTTGGTGATGTGGAATAGAAGACAAAAGTTTTACACTTAGTCTCTCTACAGTGCTATTACAGAGTACCTACAGAAATAACAATTATTATTTAAGATTCTTGAATTATATAGGGCTTATATAGTTTATCCCAGTGAATGTTGGTGTACTGCAGGCTTTCTTTAAATACCTATTAGCTAAAATTATGATACCATCTCTTTCAAAACAGGTGTTACCCACAAATAAAATAATCTTTACAACCTTTGTGTTCATTTTGTGTCCACTTTTCTCTCATAACTGTGACACGACTATCTGTTTACTAGCAGAACCCACAGCGCTTCTGACATTATTGCATTATTTAGAGATTCATCTCTCACTGTTTCACTTCTCCCTTTCCCCCCCTCTCTTTTTCTTCCCCTATCTCCATTTATAATTTCCTTCTTACACTCTCGCTGTTTCCTACTTCATCAACCTTATCTCCTCTCCTCTCCTCTCTGTGCTGCTTACTTGTTATGTGCTGTTTGGAAAATTATAATAAAACTGCTTTCTCTGGGGTGTTAATTAAAAACTAAAAACAAAGCATTTAGCAGTACAAAAACTTATGCCTGTTCCTTTTACTTGCAAAGGCAATCAGAAATATAGTGTTTCCTATTATAACCAGTTTACATACATGATTAGTAGCAACAAAAATTTAGTATAACTTCTTAAATATTCATCCTCTCAAAATTTTATAAATAACGAAACTTGTCAGAAACATGCTTATAAACTTTCAATATGCAATATTTTATATATATATATATATATAAAAATAATAAGCAGAATATTCCAATTCTTTTATTTTCAGCCTAATTGGAACCCCCCTCCCATTAGGGGAAAGTAATTAAGAAACAATAAAGCTTGTTTTCTGCTGCTCTGCAAAAAAAAAAAAAAAGTACTACATGCTAAGCTTCATAACAATTGACTTGGCCATTCTTGCCTGATAAGGTAACAAGATAACCAACATACATACAAATAAAATTTTTAAAAATATCACATTTGTTTCAAAGGTAGTCCATTATATGTGGGCTATAATAGATTGCCAGTTGTTCACCCAAAAATAGAAAATTATCAGGAAATGTTTGACTACAGTTTTATTTATGGATATGGATTATAATTTCATTGCTATTCTGCAAATTATTTATATAGAAGCTTAATTTTTCATACAGGGTATAACAAATCTCCGGGCTGGAATTTTTTATATAGAGGAAAGAAGAAAGGTTGCAACAAAATGGCTGTGGAAAGGTTGTATCAAATAGGGTTGTAGCCCAGAAAAATGTAAAACATTTCTTTTGATTAAACAGGGAGCATTTACCCTTTGGATTTCTAAGGTTATTGCTGTATTAGTAAATATGATTATTCAAATTGGAGTATTAGTTATTTAATAAAATATCCTCCTATCATTTTGGAGCAATTATTTTATTTCATTTCACTTTCCTGAGAAGGAATCCTGTAAAGGTTAGGTCCCTATTTGGGATAACAATTCAATGGTGAATTATCCTGCCTTTTATTTAAGTAATTAAATGAACCTGATGTGTTCCAATCACATAATTCTCTGTCTGTTCTGTCATTTATTCTCATATCTCTTCTACAATTATTTATTTAAAAGTTAGTTTGCTGGTTTCTTTTTCTTTCTACCTCCTGATAATATGATAAATATTGGAAGAAATAATTTTAAATACACATTTTGTAGCAGTTACACAAGAGCATACAGGAGACTGATATAACAAATGTGTTTTGATATGTCTGCCTTGATACTAGCTACTCCTTGAATGAGCTCAGGAGAAACAAATGAACAGTTACATAACATTCCCAAGATATTGGTAAAAATATTGGAAAATTCTAATGAAAAAAGTAAATAATTTATAAAAAGCTGATGTTACAAAAGGGGAGCTAAACTTTGAATTTTAATGAGCTCTACATTATTTTTTATATATTGTTTTTATCTATCTCTTCTGCATTCCCACTTATAACAATTCAATAAGAATGAAGAGGACTATGCAGGCTATTCACAGTAAATTCAAGGCATACATTTTATATGTCATAGAATTTCTCAAACATACAATTTTTAATAAAAATTCTTAAAGCCAGTTTTGAAGGGGTATAATAAAATGTTTTCATGAAGAAGTTTATTTGAGGTGAGGGTATTTTTCTTAAAACTCTTTGCCTTAATTAATGCATCTCAAAATGTGTATTTTCTGTAAATTCTCAATATGGCATTTGAGTGAGATTCAATACTTCTCTATCTACTTTTGGTAAGTGTTAAAAGTAAAAATCCAATGTGTTAAATTCATATGACTTTCTCTACCCTCTATCATTTTTAGTGGGTATACAAACTATTCTTACCAAAGCTTATTTCTCCATATACTCATTATGCATGCATGCATTATCTGTTTACCCTCCTCTTATGTAGGACTTACACCCCCCAGGACTTACAAGCGGGTGCCTGGGGTGAGAGGCCCGTCGAGGAGCAGACACTCATGGATCAGACAGAACATCCAGGATGGGTGATCAGCCCGATGCCTGGTATGGGATGAAGGAAGTAGATGAAACGAAATGTTGGTGAAATGGATGAAAGGAAAGGTGATGATGGAGCAGTTGGTGGAATGAATGGCGGGGGAAACCGGAGAACCCAGAGAAAACCCGCCCAGATGCCGCTTCGTCCACCACAAATCCCACATGCAGGTCCCTGGGATTGAATCCGGGCCGCCTCGGTGGGAGGCAAGCGGTCTAACCACTCGGCCACGGCGCCGCCCCCATATACTCATTATAATCAAGATAAACCTTTGGAGAAATAGTTGCATTACACATTTCATTACAGATACAAAGGGAATAGCGATAGTCGAATGTTTAAGAACTGGATATCATATGCTGGCCTTAAAATTCCACACTCCTTCCATGAAATCACAAGAAACAACTGAAAATTGACAGGATTTGAAAGAATGGCAAAAGTATTCAACAATTCAAACCATTAATAACGAACATCTCGGAAATGGCTTATGCCACAAAAACAGTTATTTGAAATAAAGTATGTGTTTTAAAGGTATCTACATTTTTTATGCAGTATGTTTTTGTCTATTGCTTAACATTTACCAGTTATACAAGATTATACAAAATTTCTTCCAAATGAAGAGAACTACACAGACTATTTCCAGAAAATTCAAGATATACATCTTAAACATATGATATTTTAATCAAAATTGTTAGAGCCATTTTTGAGAAAATAAAAAATTTCAAAAAATGTTCCTTGTAAAGGGTAGTTTGGAATCGGAGGATTTTCTTGAAAATTTTGGTGTCACAACTTTGGAAGATATTGAACTTAAATGCCAACTGTGGTATTTATCCAACTTTTCCTTTATGAGTAATGCTGTGAGAAAACACAAACCTTTTCCTAAAAATGCTATTTTTGGATTCAGGGAGCCTTAAAACATATATCTGATATCAGATTTTTGGGAGGAATGCAATATCTTCTCTACCTACTATGTATGTGGTACAGAAAGTAAAAATTAATGTTGAATGTCATTAACAACCACAAATATGTTATTTCAGTGCCAGACCTAGCAGTCTTATCTAATTGGTTTTTTCACTTGTTGCAAGTCAAACAATGGCATATATCAATAATCACTGAAACTAGTCAATATAATGTCGCAGTTCCATGAATGATATCATCATCATCATCATCATCATCATCATCATCATCATCCTGTGAGTAGACAGATATTAGTCACATTGATCTAATGTATCAGTTGGTTGCACTGAGCGTATTGTTAAAGAGAACATTTTTAATTTTTTGACATTATACACAAAAGAAAAACTTACATATTGTATGTATTGTGCATATTTCTCAATGAATGGTAGTGTTAGTTGTAACAGCAAAATGTGTAGGGTGAGTGTGAATCAATTCTGAAAAAAAATTTGTTGTGGACTTTTTCTTTTCTCTATATAAAGAATGCATTAATGAACTTTAGCCGTGAAGTTTTCTTATATTCTTTATGTTGCCTGTTACTAATATAAATATTTACAAGAAACTGCTTCCAGTAAAAAATACTACCATAAACCACATGGTAGGCTGACATGACATGTGGGTATAATATGAGAAACAAAAGAATGACCAGGTGTACTACTATGTGGGGAAATTTTAAAACAGCGGCAAAGATTTTGGAAATGATCAATGCTGCAACATTTTTTAAAATTAAATTACGGTTTTGTTTACCAAGATTTTGTTCACCTCTTATAGTTTTGCAATTATTAAAATTCATGAGAATGAGCATGTCACCCCTATTTACAGAAAACTGAAGATACACATTCATATGTATGCTAATATTTCAAACTTATAATATCTAAATCAAAATCATCTGAGCCATTTATGAGAAAACGAAAAAAAAAAAAAATAATATTAATGATTCATTCATTCATTCATTCATTCATTATCTGTTTACCCTCCTCTTATGTAGGACTTACACCCCCCAGGACTTACAGGCGGGTGCTTGGGGTCAGAGGCCTGTCGAGGAGCAGACACTCATGGATCAGACAGAGCATCCAGGATGGGTGATCAGACAGAGCATCCAGGATGGGTGATCAGCCCGATGCCTGGTATGGGATGAAGGAAGTAGATGAAACGGTGAAATGGATGAAAGGAAAGGTGACGATGGAGCAGTTGGTGGAATGAATGGCGGGGGAAACTGGAGAACCCGGAGAAAACCTGCCCAGACGCCGCTTCATCCACCACAAATCCCACATGCAGGTCCCTGGGATTGAACCCGGGCCGCCTCGGTGGGAGGCGAGCGGTCTAACCACTCGGCCACAGCGCCGCCAATATTAATGATAATAATAATTTTACCATGTAATGAGTTGCTTATGGTTGGAAAAATCCCCGAATATGGGATTCTTAACAAATTACTGACTCATACATAAAAGTTTTGTGTTATGCTGTTCCACACGTGCACATTCATACAAAGTACTTTTTTAATTCTGAGTGACTTAGGATATCTGAAATCAGAATACCAAATTTTGGGTCAAGTGCAGTGTTTCATCTGCCTTAGGCCAAAAAAAAAGAAAAGAAAGAAAGAGAAGTATACAATCCTACTTGATACTAATTGTCCTTACACACATTCTATGTGTGGGTAGTAAGTTGGAAACATAAATCAGACTTGAAACATTCAGTGCAAGCTGAGAAACTAAAAGCACTTGCAACATTGCAAGTCACATTTGAGATGTAATTTCTTGAATAATCAGATGTAATGGTTTCATGCATGTATGAGCATCTCACTGGTTACTCAACTGGTAAAAGCATTGGCATGGATAGCCAAAGATCCCTGGTTCGAGTCCTGTCTTAACATTAATATTTTTAAATCTGATTCAATATACGATTCTGTAATGATGAATGTTAGATTTAAGACTATAACGTCTATTGCTTCATAAAAAATGCACAACTGAGTTTGGCTTACTTTCTATAGTTAGTAGAGGAAGTACTGCATTCCATCCAAAATATCGATATTTCATCGGAAATATGCATTTTGAGGTTTTCTGAATCAAAAAAAAAAAAAAATAATTTTTAGAAAAATATGGTTAAATATCAAACTAGTATTTAAGCTTAGTGTCTTACAAGGATAAGACACAAAGATTTTCAAGAAAATCCCTCCATCCAAAGCTAGCCTTTACAGGAAAATTTTCATTAGTTTTATTACTTCAAGTATGGCCCTTAATGATTTTGATTAAACTACCATATGTTTAAAATATTTGTATGACAAATAAAATGTATATCTTGAATTTTTTGTAAATAGCTGTGAAGTCCTCACATTCTGAATGAATTCTGTACAATTTTACATAGCTCAATCGCTCACATTTAATTGTAAAGCCTGGGAATGTCAAAATAAAAGAAGGCCAGGGAAAGTCAGTGAAACTGTTTCAAATATGCTGAAAAGTCTGGGAAATAGCTAGTTTTCTGAAAAATGTCAGGGGATTTTCTTAATGTAGATTTTGCAAAATGGAGAAAGACATAGGTGCAGATTCATTGGAAGTGTTGAAATTAGTTATAACTGATTTGTTTGTAATTTGAGATTACATACATAGGACACAATGAAAATAATTATCTTTATATTGTTCTTAATTTGTAATGTTGATATGTAATGTTTTGTCAAATATAACACAAATAAACTAACAAGGAGAGCATTAGATGACTATGGGGATGGTGGAGGTCGATTAAAAAAATCAATAAATCCAATTTGCATAGTTTCAACTAGTTATTTCCTTTAAACTTCAAAGAAACTATCATCTTCTGATTTCAATATATTTATTGATATTTGCAAAAATTATAGAGTACCATATTCAAAAATCTTAATTGTTAAGGAAAATTTCTCAATATAATCATGAAAGGACAGGGAAATCAATATATGAAAAACAGTGTTAACCATGAACTTGTAAAGCACAAGAGTTAGGCAAAAACTTAATACACAATTTTTGTCAAGTAATTTTTTTGCAGAATTTATCATTTACAAGGTATTATTTGTTATTGGTTTGAATTTTCAAATACTTCATATTTTTTTCAAGTGCTAAGTTGCTATTTGCTTCTTTTATTTGTTTCCTGTTGTGGTCATTAAACAAAGAGTGGGATTTGAAGCCAGCGTATGGCTACCATATGCTTTTTAAATACTTTACTACAATTTAACCTCCTGTATCCCCCTTGTACTTATAATGAAATACGTAATGAAAGCATTTCTGTAAACTGAATCTTGAATAACAAAAAGCAGATACAGAATAAGATCAGTTTGTAAAAGAGTGGCTAGAGAAAGTGATGTAAATGCAACACTCTTTTGCATACGTGATAACTAATAGTAAACTGTTGTTTTTGTTTATAGGTGCACAATGGAAAAGATACAGCATTTACTCATTGTGGACCTGGTTGCTACCAGGATTTATCATCATGCTTGCTATAGTTGCTGAGTTTTGCCCAAATACATTTCCTCAAGATTTGCAGCCTGGTTATGGCATTGGCCCATTCTGTTGGCTAGGGAAACCACATGGACTTCTGTTGTTTTGCATAGCTCCATTAGCATTCATCATGATAGTCAATGTGGTCTTCTTTTCATGGAGTGCATATCTTATATCATCTGCAGCAGCTGATACCAGAAACTCATCCAACTCTCAGAGAGATTTTTCTCTGTATCTGCGTCTAGCCTTGCTGATGGGATTCACATGGATTATTGGACTAATTGCAGGAGCTACTCAAGTTAATGGTAAGAATTTAACCAAAATAGAATTTGTAAAAGAATAAGACATTTTTTTTCTAGAAAAAATCTGATGTAGTTCAATCACAGAACTTTTTCTAGCCATAAGAAATTCATAGTAATACCTTATACTGTAGCGCTCATTAAAAGTGATTCTTCTATTTGTGTTATGTTATTCTCAATACATTTTGGTCCAGAAATTAAGATATAAGCACTTAGTTATATAGAACATGACAAAACAACATTCAAATGTTTATCAGAAGTATGGAGGAATAAACTCACAAGCCTTAGTAAATCTAAGTTTTTTGAAAGTAGCTAATGCTATGAAAACATAATTTGACACAAATTGCATGTTTTAATTAATTTTAATTTTTCCTGAAGTATGTTTTGGTTTATCTCTTCTAGTTATACAAAACTGTTCAAAATTCATCAGAATGAAGGGAACTTTACAGGCTATTCATACATAATTCAAGATACCTATTTTATTTTTCATGTAACAATATCTATCAGACATTGATAATATCGACAAATTATTGTTGGTATTATCAATAAAGCATGGACACATGAGTGGGAGGTCTGTGGTTCATATCCCACCAGGACCATTCTCACTGACTGAAGTTTTTTCCAGGCTTTCCTCAGTCCTCATAACTGGCAAATGCTTAGGCCTGGAGAGTTTCCTTTCCAAAATTATAATTTCATTTCATGTGTCATTGTCTGTGGTGCAGTGTGTAGTAAGAGTGCGCATTAAACACACACACACACACAAAAAGAAAAAATAAAGCTTATGATGATCGTTGTTAGAACAGATTTTGAGAATATAAAAAAGAACAAAACATTTTTCATGTAAAGGGTAGATTAGGGTGGGGGGAACTTTGTGAAAGTCTTTATGTTGCAACATTGAAAGAGGCTGTACTAAACGTAAACTTTACTATTTATCCAATATTTTGTTTTTTAGTTATGTTGTTATCTCTCTCCCTCTCTGTATTTTTTTTCTTCTAAAAATGCTTTTTTTCAGTTCAGAGACCTATGCATTTCTAATGAAATAGTGATAAAAATTTTTGGCTTGGATACAATACTTCCTCTATCTATCATAGGTAAGGGGTAGAGAAAAATAGAAATATTAGGGTAGGTATTCTTATCTCTGAAGCTCAATCTGTCCAGAATCAAGGTTAAAATATATTTTACAGTTACAGTGGTGAAAATCTGGCATTCTAGAAAAGCTGCATGCTCAAAGATTGTACTGAAAGCAAAACAGATAAAACACTACTATGTAAAGGCCTCTTTCAAAAGTAATAATTTTAGCCCTTCTTTGCTGGAATTTACTTTTACTTTATATCCAGCGGAATGTTTCAGGCAGTTGTGTCTATGACCCGCATTCGGGAGGTCGTGGGTTCGATTCCCTTTGCCGACTTTCCTGACCTATAGGTTTTTTGGGGGGTTTCCCCGGGTCGCCAGGGAATGCTGGGAAGGATACTTCATCCCCTGAATTTCCTGTTCCTCCATTTCATTCCATTAATCATTTCCTTGATCCTTCAGCGCGTTTGGTCTGTTCCAGAGTTGGAAGTGTCGGCGATGGAGTTTTGGTGCAGCGTGGCAGGGGGAAAAGGATGCTCTCTGTAAACCTTTTCCGTCCCTCGGCCGAGGCGTTGGATCCCATGTGAGGCGGGTCCCCCGGTCTGCCTGTTCTTCCCGAGGTCGCGGGTTCAAGCCCGGCGGAGGGCGATGGATTTTTTCGGGCGCAAAAATCCTTAGCATGGCATCCTTCGGAAGGGAAGTAAACCCGGTAGTCCCGTGTCGTAGATTTACGGCACGTTAAAGGATCTCAAGCCTGATAAAGAGGCCTCTGAGCTAAATTACCGGTCTTTCACGCCCAGTATAGAATGGGACACTAAGGACCACAGTAGTTAAAGAGCGTCCATAAATAAAACTCAATTTAATTTTCTGCCTGTCCGTTTGTGGGGCGTTTACATTTGGAAACTTTAGGAACTATGTCTTTGCTGTGCTGTCACTCCTGGTTCCGGCCACCCGGTGTCTCTCTTCGCCTCATCCCTTCCTCCCGGGGACGCGCCCCTTGTGGGGACGTACGATACAATGTCTGGACTCCCTGGATCATGTCGCATCCCCTCCGCTTCTCATTCCATTCCGTTCCATGTTTGTTTTTATATAAAAAAATCATGAATACTTAACCAGAAATGTGAATACACATAAACTAAATGCTGAACAAAGAATCTGATATGATACACCCATACGTCTTTCCCTACCTATGACAAATTCATTTACAGGTTGATTCAAAAGGTTGTGCACAAACTTAAGGAGCTTATAGAGGAGTCGAAATATATTGGAACTTGCGGTCTAGGAGGTGATCCTGGGCCGGTGCAAGCCTGGGAATGTCAGGGCGGACAATAAATTATTTTGTGCAAACATTTAAGTTAAGCAAAGATAATGTTTAATCAACAAGTCAGTGTTACAAAAGGTGTTCAAAAATAGCACCCAGCACAATCAATACAGGCATAACAAGGCGGTTAAACATTCTGGCGCATTCTACCAAGTACATTATGCGTCGCATGGACCTCGTCACATGCTACAAGTATCCTAGCGAGAAGTGTTTCTTGGTCGGGAACTGGTGTCTCGTACATGATACTGTTAATATGCCCTCAGAAAAAGAAATCAAGAGGCGTCAATCAAAGGAGCGAGGTGGCCGTGCAATTGGACCTTCCCATCTGACGATGTACGATAAGTGGTACATCATCTAACAGTTATGGAAGAACGTATTGAAAGAAGATCCTCTAACACATCCCATTCAAACGTGGGGCAGGAGGTACGGCCCGACCACGTGATCACTTATAATACCGGCCCATACATTCACTGCAAACGTATGTTGGTGATCGTGTTCGCATGCAGCTCGGGATTGTGCCGCGCCCAGACATGGCTGTTACAGCAATTAAAAAACTCTCTGGTGAACTGTGCCTCCTTTGTGAATAACACGTTGTTTAAAAAATTGGGCTCATTCTCATAACGGTCAACAATCCATTCACAAAATTGAAGTCGTCTTGGGAAGTCATCCACACAACCATGAACTCCCTGTGGATGGTTTGGGAGCAGCTGTTTGTCACGCAATACTTGCCAAACACCACTTTGCGAACCCCCCCCCCCCCCATGGTATGAGCGATAGCACTCGTGCTGATAAATGGCTGTTCTTACACGAGAGCAACTACCTCCTCTTTTATAGCGATTGTTCGAGTCGTACGTGGCCGGCCCATCAGATGCACTGGATGCAAGGATCTGTCTTCCCGAGACGGCGGTGAACGTTTTGAAACATTCGAGGCTGTGGTTGATCTCTGTTCGGATATTGGGCGCTGTACAGGCGCTTCATGTACACTACCATTGACTCTGACATACATGAAATGCGTATCTCGTAGTTCTGACAACGTGTATTCCGTTTCACGAAAATCACAAACGCAACGTTCAAAGTAATGCTGTTGTGTACCTGTAGCCAGTGGCGGTTTTTGGGATGAAGAGAGTAAGGGGCCCTTCACCTTCTTTGCGCTTAAAAATTAAAGAATGATGCAATAAATATTTATTTGAAAATTATCAGTCTAGTTGTTTTCAGAGGCTGTTTTTCCCTGTCATGATTTTTCTTTGCAATCTGTTCTGCTTCCCAAGATTGTTTTTGGATTCTCAGATGACAGGCTGGCAAATGACACTCAATAGAGAGGGAGTGCATGCTCTCTCTCTAATCACTTGCTTGCTAGTGAATGTGAAGAGACACTGGCCTGCCCGATCCTGTCTCTCCCTCTAGTTTACATGGTTGCTATGATGTGATATCAAACATTGTTTCTGCTTGCGATTTTAAACCTGTAAATGCTAAGATAGTCTCAGCAGACAAGAATCCTTTCACTGTTCTCCAGGTGGAAAGACGAGGATAGGAAAGACATGTTAACAGTTGGAAGACCCACTATATCATTAAATCCTAGTGTAAAAAACGAAAAGAGCAGTAAATGCTATAATGTTAATTTTAAAACATCTTGGTTTTCCGAAATTCACCTCCTTCCCAACTAACTGTAAATCATGTTTGCTTAGGGGTCAGGGGGAGGGATATACAAACTCACACCAAGAGTCTTGCTTTCGTATTGTGAGTGAAGAAATAAAATAGGTGAGTCTTGCATGGTAATTATTATGTTTAAATTTGGCTATCATTGTTTATTAAAGTCTGCAGGCTTTCATCTACTATTTAAGGCACAGGTAGCTACTGCCTGTAGTACTCCTATTTAAACAACCTGTTTGTCTTAGAGCTCACGAATTAAAAATGCAAAGTTCAAGGTAATGCCGTCATGTATCGGTAGTTCACTACCGATACATACTGCAATGCAAAAACTTGCTTGTCTTGGAGCTCACAAATGACAAACGCAAAGTTCAAGGTAATGCCATCGTGTAGCTGTAGTACACTACTGACACCTGCCATACTGCAATGCAAACAACCTGCTTGTCATAGAGCTCACAAATGACAAACGCAAAGTTCAAGGTAATGCCATCGTGTAGCTGTAGTACACTACTGACATCTGCCATACTGCAATGCAAACAACCTACTTGTCATAGAGCTCATGAATGACTATCAGATATAAACAAGAAATGATGCATAATGTACTTGGTAAAGTGCACCAGAATTTTCTACGATGATGTTATGTCTGTATTGATTGGCACTATTTTGAATACCTTTTATAACATTGACTTGTTTATTAAACATTATCTTTGCGTAACTCAGATGTTTGCACAAAATAATTTATTCTCCATCCTGACATTCTCAGGCTTGCACCTACCCAGGATTACCTCCTAGAGCACAAGTTCTATACCAAAGTTGTTGTATAATCTCCTTATGTTTGTGCACAACCTTTTGAAATGCCCTGTATACTCATTATACATTATACTATTCATATAAAAGTGATTCTTCTATCCATGTTACAGTACTCATGATATATTTTTGTGATTTCAGATTAAGGCATTAGTGCTTAGTTACATATAACATGTGGAAACAACATTAAAATGTTTAGTCATAATGACTCTTGTGAGGATAGAATAAAGAAGAATCGCAAAGTTTCAACCATGATTGTCAAAAGATGCACACTTGAAAAAGTGTAAGCATACAACAGGGAATGTTTTGAAAATGGTTAATGGTACTGAAAATAATTTAACATAGATTGTGAATTTTAATGACCTCTATATTTTTCTGCAGTAAGTCAACTGTTTATGATTTCCAGTTCATGCAAATTTACAGAAACTTCATTTCGTGTGTAGAAGAATTGACAAACTGTTCACTGGAAATTCAAGACATAAAGATGTATATTTAATGTATTACTTTAACATCTCATATATATTCTATTTTAATTAAATTTGTTAGAACCATTTTTGAGTAAATGAAAAATTGTAACAAATTTCCCATATAAAAGGTAAGCTGGGGGTAGGAGAATTTGATTAAAGGTTTTCACCAAAGTATTTGATTCAAGAATGAAATTTGGTATTTATCCAACTTTTTTCATTCTTGAGTTATGCTTTTCACAGAGACAGATTGCACACACATGGTTTATTTTTTGGACCCTTAGGGTTTAAACCTTTTTGGGGTTTAATGGAGCTCAAAATGTGTTCTTTTGGTGAAGTGGGTGGAGTGCAATACTTTCTCTTCTTTTTATAGGCAAGTGATAGAGAAAGTAAAAATAAACCTTCTGGATGCAGTGCTAGTGTATTCAATGCTCTCCAAAACATTTAAAATCATTATCATTATTTTCAGAAAAAGTTTTACAGGTTGTGTGAATAATTACTCAAAAGAACTGCTGGAAACTTGCTTGAGAAAATCAACTCTGTCACTTAAAGAAGTATTATTGCTGTTGGTGTTGAAAATCATCTGCATCACTCACTTTTCTATTCAAATTGTTCATTTGACTGTAGCTTGCAGTAAATGGAAAGTTAATTCTAAACTTTGAAGATTGATTACATTTAAAGTACCTACTATAGATTTCAATTGGTATAGAAAAGTTTAAGCTTTGTTTTTTAAGGAATCTAGTGGACATCAATACTGAATAATCATTGTAAGAATAATAATGATGGCAACTTTACAGGTCGCCAGCCTTTGGTATACAAATGCCAACAGTAATGCACAAAAAACAGTCACTAATACTTAATAGTAGCACATTAGAATATAGTGTTATGAAGTATTTTTTTAATCAAGGAAGAGTTATTAAAAAAAAAAGAAAGAAAAAGATAGAGGGGAGAGAGTAAAACTGGTTTATTTTTTTATTTTTGAACTTCTGTAAATCACTTCACAAATGTGTACTGTATGTAATTTCTGGATGATCATATACAATTCAAAAAGAAGCAGGTTTCAACTTATTATTAAAGAAACTGTGTGTATATATATAAAAGAAAAACACATTCTTCATGATGCTGGACAAAGAAAAGTTTAAAGCTTTAATTTTATAGTCATTGGAACTGTATGCATTTAACTAAAACAGTCTCCATCAAAGCAGTATTTCATTTCGTATCAAAAGCAAATCAATTGATTCCTGACTATAACACATTTTATGCCACATTTGCTTATGGCAAGAACTGATTTGTTACACATGAATGAATTCACAGCAAATTGAAAAATTATTTTTCCTGTATTCACTATTTTACTTTCTTTGCTACCTACCTCTAGTATTTTACCTAAAAATTTGCCTAGGTGCCACTGGAAATGCATGTTTTGAGAATGCAATCAAACAAAAGAGCGTTTTTAGAAGAAAGTCTGTGTGCATGTCTGTCTGTGTGCACATAACTCAAAAATCAAAGTTTGGTTAAATATTAAATTGGTTTTAAAGTTTAGCATTATCCAAGGATGCAACACGAAAGATTTTCAAAAAAATCTCCCCTTCCCAAACTACCCTTATATAGAAAATGTTTTGAATTTTTTATTTTCTTAAAAATGGCTCAAACAAACTTGATTAAAATATTAAATGTTTAAGTTATTTACATGGCAAATAAAATGTATACCTTGAACTTTTTGGGAATAGCTTGTGAAGTTCTCTTCATTCTGAATGACTGGTAAACATAAGAGATAGACAAAATCTTATTACATAAAAAATGTAGATCTCACTAACATACAATTTATTTCTAATAAAAGTTTTTTGTGGAGTTAACTATTTTAGAAATGTTCGTTTTTATTGGTTTCAATGTTAATATACTTACACTTTTCTCAACTGAGAAGTCTCAAGTCATTCTTTTTTTCATGGTCATACAAAGAGCATGGAATTTCAAAGTCATCACACACACTTTAAAAATCTGACTATTGCTGTAGCTACGACATCGTACAATGAAATGTGTAAATGTGAATTAAAAATTTACCTGGATTAACAAGGAGATAGAATAGTAAGCTTTTGTAAGAATAGATTATAGAAAAGTGAATAGAGAAAGTGATGAGAATGCAACACATCAGATTTTTTCTATATAGAATTAACTGTGCTTTATGCCGCTGAATGGAAATTCTAAGGCTGCTTTTAAAAGCCTTGAACTTCCAGTGATGTGAAATGTGTTTCTGACTTTCACAGTTCATTTGAAAGAAAAATCTGAAATGTGCATCTTCTTTTTGAAGAACCTTGGATTTAGAAAATATAAAATATTTAAAATTAAATAGGTCGCCTAAAAGTAAAAGAGAATAATTCAATTCTTGAACATATTATGGCAATATAAAGTTTAACATCTTAATACATTTGTTATTAAATATAAATGTATGCTTATGTAACTCCAAATAGTTTGTTATGAAATTTGTTGAGAAAGTTTCAAAAAGTGCATATGTAGGTACTCATTTCTTTGTATTATAAACAGTTTGGTTTTCTTGTCGTCCTATAAAATGAATAAATGGACTTGTTCCCTTTTATTCTGGTGAACCTTGCTTATTGGGAGTAGCCGAGTGCCTTGCCAATGTAAATTGATACTATGCTGGATTCAAATATGCAGAGTTGTTTTGAAGGCCATAACATTTAGCATTAACAGAAGGCAGAGGTGCAAGATTACAACGCACATCAAATAATGACATGATATAGCATATAAGTTAATCGCCTGATTTTTCTTTGGAATATGTAAACTTCACTTCCAATGTGTGTGTCTGTATTTTGTAAGGCCAAGAAAATGTATATTTGTGCAAAATGGCACATTTCATCCTTAGTGTAAATTCCAGGTTTTACAACTGGATGCTTCAATTACGCTGTAGATATTCAACAATGTGCATGTATTTGGTTATTTATTTATACAGTAATTTCTTTCTTTATAGGACTGTGGGCTTTGTTTGTGGTGCTCAACACTCTACAAGGACTGTTTATATTTATAGCATTCAGCTGCACTCATAAAGTTTGGAGAGAACTTTACAGACATTCTGTCAAGATCCGTTCAAGAGGTCAACATATGCATCTGGCCGTACATACACCTGCCACTGCTTCAACGAACACGAACACACACAGTAGAGAATACAGACACACAGGCACAAATCTGACAGCTCCTGTGTTTGAGAAAGGTTAACATGAGCTATTAAAAGTAATGCTTAGGAAATACATAAGGTTATATGACTTGCAGAACGCCAAGGTTTTGGTGTTTGTTAGCAAGCTATAGAAGTTTTATGATTAAAGCAATATGGTAGGTATTTATTTATTACAAGTAAAGATGCTGGCAGCTTAAGGAAGATGAACTGCATATCTCTGGCTGATTTGCAAATAGATTGGCTTTGTGGGGCTCAATAATGGCAATGGTTAATTACTGGATATTTTGGCTTCATTTTCTGTAATTGTAATCTTTAGCACTTTTAGGTTGACTTCCAGGATGGTGTCAAGCTATAAAACTATTTTTCTGCAGTTTATTTACAAAAAAAACCTATTTTTACTTATGAGAAGAATGATAAAATATCCAGGAGAATGGCGGGAAGCAAAAAGAATGCTTTTAATTTGAACTTTCATCACCCTTGTTCTGATTTTCTTATTGGAATTAGCATATTGTAACAATGAAAGATGTAAAAGGCCATAAATAACATTAAACTTATAGACCTCTATTGAAATGAATTTGTACACAAGGTAACACTACAAAATCAAATAAAAACTGGTTTTGTTAAAAGATGTTTGATACATATGTCACAGTAATAGAACACTATGGCTATGGAAAATTAGTTCAAGGCAATGTCTTCTTTATTTGGCCACCATTTTTTAATTATTGTCTGCTGTTATGACAGCATTAAAAAAAATTTGAACAATACATTTTATCACTGTAAGTTTATTATGGAAACTTAATTTAAAAAAGAAACAGCAAGCAATTTTAAAACACTCTTTCTTTTAGCCATTGTTACCGGCTGAGGAAGGGCTTCTTTTATCTCATCTAGGCTATACATGTACGAAATACCATTTAGATTTCTCTTCCAGAGTTTCTTGTCTTTTTTGTCCTGTTCAAGGTATTTGGCATTCACCTCCCCATTTTCAACTTAAGTTTTATTCATGGCATTGTAAGAAAATGAGGTTTTTCTTCTCTGTAATAAAACTTTTAGGATGGAACCCTCTTTGATATTGCTGGTAACTAAAATTTTTGATTTTTCAGTGACTGAAGATTGCTTAAAGGCAACTGGATTGATATTAACAACAGGAGTTTTCTGCATGATCACAGGGAGTCATATTTCACACTGTCCATGATAATGGCCAAATTCATAATGTGATCATTCACTCTTGCAACTGAGACAGGATAGCTTTTCCATTTGGAGCAACCATTCTTTTGCCAATTCCACTCTATTGTCAATGACTTGATGAACATAAATTCCTTGGAGTTCTTCCTGTCCATCTCTATTCCATGTCCGATATCAATCATTGTGATTTCCTTAATGATGACCTTTTTCACATTCCTTTGGTGTGCAAAAACATGAGGGAATATCTGGAATATCAACTCCTTGTGCCTCCAAGTTCATTACAATTCTTTTACAGATACCTCCTGTACCATACCATCTGTACCCTTTTCACGATAATCCCGTCATGTGTGAGATGTTTGGATACATCATAAAGAATGCATTGCACAGCAGGCTGAACATGAAACGTTACAATACTGGGTCACATAACCATTATTAGAAGGCCCAGACTCTAGATTAGCCCATATCGCTGGTACACCAATTTGGATGTTAGATGAAATTATGCAAAATCTCTGGACATTGATGTCATTTAAGTTCCTCTTCAATGTATGCACGGCTATTATATATTGTGATACTTGTCTTGGCATCAAAATGGAATGCCTGCGTCTCTTCAGAACACTTAGGTATAGTTCTCACTGAAGTTCATGTGGACTTTTGCTTCCTTTTCACTTAGCACTTGAGTGGTTTATGCTGGTGTTTTACCTGAAGAACATGCTCTGCAAAATCAGTTGCAGTGCAGAATAGTTTATTTTTCATATTTGATACAACTCTTGTAATGGTCTCTTTCGCTACCTACTTGACTTCTTTATTCATCCCCTTTTTATCAATGCAGATTTATTCTTTTTTATCCACATCTTGGACTCTATGTCCTTCAACAAAAACATCCATCAAATCCAATTCTTTATTCTTGCATAGATCACATTCCCTCATTAAACACTTTTCATCATCAGCATTACAGCAGAGGTTTTCCAGCACTTCTTGGGTGTTGACATCTTGAGTAATCCGTCCCTCTTAAGTCTTTGACCAACATTTCCATATTAGCATGTTTCATGAATTTGCAGGTTTCCTTGTCTTCAGTTGCAATCCATATTACCCATTTCAGTTGGTAATGAGTGAATGTTTCCCAGCAGATGTGGGACCACTAAGGATGCTCCTTATGAAACTTCCCATGAACATGCTTCATGTTGTGTTCCAAAATTCTCTTTTGTATTAAACCTTGTGTTGTCTTAACAAAATACTTTTTCCCAGGTGATATTCAGCTGTTGCTGTCTTCTTAAAAAAATGCTTCAGTAGCCTTCTGGAGGTTCAATGCTACTTTTTTATGCAGATGTTTATGGTTTACACTTTTTATGTTCACTTTTCCCCTGTTCAAAAAAGGTGCAGCATTCATCACCAATATTTTTTTAAAATCTTTCTCTAATGATTTGGTACAATAATAACTTTTTTTCCTCATATCCTACAACATCTTTTATTTATTTGATCAACTTTTCTGATTCTTCAGAAACATTCTTTCATTCATTCATTATCTGTTTACCCTCCTCTTATGTAGGACTTACACCCCCCAGGACTTACAGGCGGGTGCCTGGGGTCAGAGGCCCGTTGAGGAGCAGACACTCATGGATCAGACAGAACATCCAGGATGGGTGATCAGCCCGATGCCTGGTATGGGATGAAGGAAGTAGATGAAGCGAAATGTTGGTGAAATGGATGAAAGGAAAGGTGATGATGGAGCAGTTGGTGGAATGAATGGCAGGGGAAACCGGAGATCCCGGAGAAAACCCGCCCAGACACCGCTTCGTCCACCACAAATCCCACATGCAGTCCCTGGGATTGAACCCGGTCCACCTCGGTGGGAGGCGAGCGGTCTTCAGAAACAGCTTCAGCAAAAAGTAGCTCTTTCTTATGTGGCAATGATCTCCAGAATGTAACATTTCTGCAACTCCATCACCACAAAGAAAGGATTTCTGAACCTTTCCTTGTGGTGCTGGAGTTGTACTAGTTTTCAATCAATCTTTTATTTGTAATCTTTGGAATCACATTCTGTTTTTCTGAGCCTTTTTTCAAAGTTTGTTGATTTATTCATCTTTTTTTTTTAACTTATTGTTCATTTTCCTTCTTTATATCCTTTCTAATTTTTTTTTTTCAGAAATTGCTGGCAGTGCTTCATTTGGTTTATTAGGATCAGAATTTGGAGGTATATTTTTAGCACTCATTGGTCCTTTCAAGTTATTTGACATATTTGTTTACCGCTGTTTCCTCTTCATTCTCTTTTATCTCTCTGTCAATCTTGTGCTAACCTAACTTGCCCTTTCAAGCATCTTTGTTGATATTTCTCTGTGATTCTACTTTCATCACTTGTAAAAACGAGTTTTTTCTGCCCTCTGTTTTAGCTTTGCATATCTCCTTCTCTCTTCTTCTTAAGCCAATCTTCATGGCTTTATTTCGCTGTAGCCATTTGTAAACTGCCATTCATGCATATGAATTTACCATGGGAATGAAAAAAAAACGAAAGGAAAAAAAAATTGCTTATTGTTTAAAAAGAAACTGACTCTGGGATGTAACTCACCTGATGCACACGCAATTCTCCATCTTCAATATGCCAGAAGAATGAATCTTTGTTTTGAGCAAGGAGAAAGGCATTTTACTGTACATGCTCCCACCGATAGATTATTAAAAATGCAATTAAATAGCACAATTATAATTGAAAAGAGCTATTAATGTCTGATCTAATGAATGAAAATTATGCTGAATTATGAGTAAACTTATTAGAATTAAATTACCAGAAAAATGACAAGAAATATTTCCTACTAACTCATTAACAACTTAACCTCCAACTGAACAGGAAGCAAGAAAAATTGGAGGGAAAAGTGCAGTGCTACCAAGAATGGTATGTATGTAATATTATAAAGTGGGAATTCCCTCTTTGTGATTGCTTCTTAGGGGTTTACTCTCTTTGTTGAAAGTGACAGGTGAATGACCTGAGGAACTTGGGACTGATATTGAAAGGAAATAAAGGGTTAATCAATATTTGTTTTATGTTAATAATTGAAAATTATAATATTTAAGTGTTATCTAAGAAGCCTGAAATCTGCTAAACTTTTCCTCAGCTCAAAGCTTCGAAAATATGCACAATCTTTGATAAGAATTTATGATCTGGAACAGCCAGCAGAATGACAACTGAGACTTTAGATGGTTTTTTAAAATTGTAGGTTTTCAAACTCTAGAACAAACACTAGGAAGGGATTGGAAAGGTTGATTAGAGCAACTGGATGGAAACTGGAAGATCCTGGTTCAAATCCCGGCTATGCCATTGAATTTTTCAGTCGTCTGATTCTACCCATCCAATCCTGTCCTACACTTGGCATGTGTGGAAGAACAAGTAATTACCAATGAGAAGGGATGTTGCTATGTGTTTATGTATAATGCAATGTTCTTAGGATCCAATTTGAAGTGCTAGATTTATTTCTTTAGGCAGGAGGAACTGCAATTGTAGTTGTTGCTTCTGTACAGCTATGTGGAATAACAAATATAAATCCTGTAAGTTTTATTAGAAACACCCACTTCTTGATGGAACATGACTGATCAATAGTACATTTTGGTTGTGGACATACTACACAACCCTTATAATAAGCTCAGCCAGTTAAAGTAAAACTCAAAACTGTAAGTAATACATTGGGTGGTATAAATAAAAGCAAGCATTAGCTCATTTCTCACTAATTCCAAGCTTTTGCTAGGTTTCGTATAAATAAAACTTTTCTGCTCAACCTCCTCGCGAGCAAAAGCTTGCTGACCTTGATCGCTGAGCTATTGCTCGCGATATGGTATAAATAAAAACAAGTCCTGCTCGCCTTCAGTAAGCTTTTGCTTGCTATTTCTTGAGGTACCTCCGTAGGTACCTCAGCTTGCTCAACTGCGTTTTAATACATTGGTGTAGTTCATGATTATGGTTCCAGAGAGGAAAATAAAAATCACACGACTTTCTCTATCACTCTTTTTACAAACAATTCTTACAAAGCCTTATTCTTGGTAGCTACTTCTTGTTAATCGAGATAAACTATCATTGTAGGAATAGAAGAATGAGGTAAACTAAAGGGATACTCAAATATTTTAAATGTGGGTCGCTATTTGATGGATTTGAAATTCCGTTCTTTTCAAATGATTGCGGAAAAAAGAAAAAAATCCTGATATTCTACATTCACATGGCTTTCTCTAATCATTCTTCTACAAACTATACTTACAAGAGCTTATTATTCCAGCTTCTTCTTGTTAATCCAGATAAAGGTTCAATTTACACTTACAATTTTGTTATACGATACAGTAGGCAAAGTGAGTCAGCTTTTTAAAAAGCGCCTGACTATATGAGGTCTTTGAAATTCGACGCTCTTTGCATGATGACCACGAGAAAATATCGAATACCGACTTCCCATTTGAGAGAACTATAAGTAGCTATTTGAAAGTTTAAACCAATAAAAAGGAATATCTTAGGAATGATTAAGTTAAAAAAAGTAAAACAATCTGATGTGTTACACTCACATGACTTTCTCTACTCTTGTACAAACTATTTTTACAAACTCTTATTCTCCATCTATTTCATATTAATCGAGATAAACATTTGCAGAAACGATCTTTTGACATGCATTATATACATAGCGACCAGTTCTAAAAATATTTGACTGTCGCTTAAGGCGTACTACATTCCCCTTGTTTTGTATTTGCAAGGGCAATGTAGAAATACAGTAGCCTTTAAGCATATACATATCTCTTAATAGCTGGTTGCTAGGTGCAGCACCATTCTCTTTGCTACAGATTAATGCTCTTTGCATATTCAAGACAAAAAATGAATAACGAATTCCCATTTGAGAAAATAAGTATTGAAAAATTTAAGAATAACAAGCAATATCTCGAAAATAGTTCACTCAACAACAAAAATGTATATGACATAAATTGTGTATTTTAACGGGATCTACATTTTTAACGGGATCTACATGGTTTACCAGTTATGTAAAAGTCGTTCACAATGAAGAATACTTTTGGAGACATTTCCAGAAAATTCAAGATATACATTTTATTTGTCATGAAAATATCTTAAACATATGATATTTTAATCAAAATCGTTAGAGCCATTTTTGAGAAAATTAAAATGTTCGAAAAATTTTCCATGTAAAGGGTAATCTGGGGTGGGTGGATTTTCTTGAAAACCTTCGTGTCGCATCTCTGGAAGATACTGAACGTAAATACCAAGTTTGGTGTTTATGCGTCTGTTCGTTTCTGAGTTATGCTGTTCACACACACACACACCCACACCCACACCCCCCCCACACCCCCCCCCCCCCCCCCCCCCCCCCCCCACACACACACACACATACACACACACACACACACGCGCGCGGACATGTTTCCAAAAATGCTTTTTTTGGATTCAGGGGGTCTCAAAACATATTTCCGGTGAAATCTCGGTATCGAATTTTTGGGTGGAATACAATACTTCCCCTACTTACTATTCGTAGTAGAGAAAGTGAAAAGAAATGCTTTGACATAAATAGTGTGCTTAACGAGAACAATTTTCTTTTTGTAGTAAGACTATTTGTAGATAGATTTGTCTATCTTATGGTTTATTAATTGTGCAAAAGTTACTGAGAAATAAGAGAACTTAGGAGGATATTCCCAGGAAATGCAATATATGCATTTGACATGAAAACATTTTAAACATGCCGTGTTTAATCAAAATCGTTAAGAGTCATTTTTGAGAAAATAAAGCCTTTGGAAAAAGTTTCCATGCTAAGGGCAGTTTGGGGAGCGGGAAATTTCTTGAATACCTTCCTGATGTATGTTTGGAAGGTGCTGAACTTAAATACCAAACTTGTTGTTTAACGACTTTGCCTTTCTGAGTTTGCTGTTCAGACACAGATGCGTAGTAGGATTCTTGTAGTAGAATCTCTTACAGTTCAGCGTTACATAAAAGCCATTCAGAATGAAGAGCACTTCACTTGCTATTCCCTGAAAATTCGAGATATACCTAACTATATATTTGCCATGCAAATATCTTAAACAATAGCGGATTTTAATCAAAATTGTTGGAGCCATTTTTTAGTAAAGGGATAGTTTTGGGGTAGAGGAATTTTCTTGAATATCTTATCACATTTTGGAGGATATTAAGTTTGAACTAGTTCTTACTTTCTCTACTACGTATAGTAAGTAGGGGAAGTATTGTATTCCACCCAAAACTTCGATACCGAGATTTCACCGGAAATACGTTTTAAGACCCCCTGAATCCAAAAAGAGCATTTTTGGAAACATGTCCATCTGTGTGTCTGTCTGTGAACAGCATAACTCAGAAACGAACAGTCGGATAAACACCAAACTTGGTATTTAGGTTCAGTATCTTCCAGAGATGCGACATGAAGGTTTTCAAGAAAATCCCCCCACCCCTTTACATGGAACATTTTTCAAGAAGTTTAATTTTCTGTAAAAGGGCTCTAACGATTTTGATTAAAATATCATATATTTAAGATATTTTTATGGCAAATAAAATGTATATCTTGAATTTCCTGGGAATGTCTCCAAAAGTATTCTTCATTGTGAACGACTTTTGCATAACTGGTAAACCATAAGAGATAGACAAAATCTTACTACACAGAAATATAGATCACATTAAAATTCACAATTTATGTCATATGCTTTTTTTTTTGTTTAGTGAGCCATTTTCGAGATATTGCTTGTTATTCCCTTAAATTTTTAAATACTTATTTTCTCAAATGGGAATTCGTTATTCATTTTTTTGTCTTGGATATGCAAAGAGTATTAATCTGTGGCAAAGGGAATGGTGCTGCACCTAGCAACCAGCTATTAAGAGATATGTATGTACTTAAAGGCTACTGCATTTCTATATTGCCCTTGTAAATGTATATTCCCCTTGCATCTACAAGAAAATTAGCAATAAGATAGAGTTTGCAAATGTTTATCTCGATTAACATGAAGTAGATGGAGAATAAGCTTTTGTAAAAATAGTTTGTACAAGAGTAGAGAAAGTCATGTGAGTGCAACACATCAGATTTTTTTTATTTATGCTGTTCACACACACACATTTGCTAAAGATGTTTCTTTTTAATTCAGGCACTCTCAAAACGTGTATCTCTGATGAAATCTCGGTATCGAATTTTTGCGTAGATTGCAATACTTCCTTTACTTGCTATACATAAGTGATAGTGAAATTAAAATTTTTTTCAAGACGCAAGAACTCGGATGTGTGCTGATATAAACAGTTATTTAAAAGACAAATGTAAAAGTTTGCGCAACATTTTCTTCCAGAGGCAAATGAAAAACACGAGGTGAACCTTCTAACAATGCTGAAAAGATCCTGACGTGTTTTCATCTGGGTACTATAATGCTAAACTAAATGTGAGCGAGGTCATAACCAGCCGCTCTTATTAATGGGAGACTGGTAATATAATCAAAGCGATATACAAATAAACACTTGCATAGAGCAGAATGTTCGCACAAATCAAAACCGGATTATAACTAAAGAATTTCAATTAAAACCAAACTTAAATTTAACTTTCAAATGAAACTCTTTCATTCAGTTTAACTTTAATTCATGATAACATCTTATAAATTCTTGGAATTACATAGTGATATTTTATATAGATGCAGAGGATATCAATATAAAGATGCAAAAACAGAAGTACAAATAATGTACTTTCAATATATCAGTTGGTGACACGTTTGTAATAAGGAAATGAGGGATTGGATTTAGAAAGAGGATGAGCGTTATCTGTTAAAAGTTGGGTAAATCTCAATGTCTGTTTCATTTACGAAATCTTTAATTATAATTGTGCTATTTAAAATGTGCATGTCTATTAGATTTCATAATTGAGAGTATGATTAACATGAATGTATATGTATATTTAGGTGCAGTATAGATTTAAATCGCCTTCTGACAAAGAATGGGCGTGTTTGTTTACTCAGATGATGTGTCGTGGTGAAGGTCACTGAGCAAAAGCTTCGTAGCTGATAGCAATAGCTCAACGAAGAGGGGAAATTTTTATTTTTACCAAACCACGACCTGTTGCTCGTTTCTCAACTTGCTTGGAGCTTCAGCTCACAAGCTTTTGCTTGTTTTTATTTATATCACCCATTGTCACAGGTTCTGTGAATTTCTACAAAGTTGTGGTTTGAAGGAATATTGATATGTGAATTTTCCTTCCCACAGCAGAGACTTGGGAATGAGCAATCTTAATACAGGCTGATGTGGTCAAAAACTTTATATTTGTTCACTGGTTAAACTTATAACATTGTCAAACAGCTAGGCATTAAGTAGCCAGTCAAAACATTGTTTAAAATAAATACATCAAGTTCTTGACATTTTATTTTTATGGGACACATCCTTTATGTAATCAAATCTTGTGATGCATTCACGTGAACATTCATTTATTGCCTTTTGTAGAAATTTTACTTCATTCAATGTCTTCCTTTTTCTAAATGCTACCCTGCATTGTTGTTTTATTTGTTTGTATTCTGTTCAGATCCTCTAAAAATGTGATGATAAAATTTAGCATTAAGGTGTACATGGAAAGCTTCAGTATTTTGAAGGGAGTGTGTAGAAAAAGAAAACTATATGTCTGGTGAGAAAGTACTTTCTTCACTTGTATATGTGTCAAGAACACAATCACGAACTTTATCTAGTTTATTATCTTAAGGCTTAACAGACATCAAGTCATACTTCCATGGTGATGAGGAGTATGGGTCGGGTGACTATTGACTGTGATCAGTAGCGTTTAGTTCTTAAAGGTCATTCTATACTGCATATGGCACCACAGATGTGGACACTGATGATACATGAAATGAAATGACAAATGGGATTTGGAAAGAAAACGTCCCAGGTCTATGTTTAAGGTACCTCCCTAGCATTTGCCAAATATGAAGCCTGAGGAAAACCTGGAAAAAAAAACTGTGTTATGGAGGGTAGATGATGGGATTTGAATCACAGACCTCCCTTTACGAGTCCGTGCCTTAACGACCTCGGCTACTGTGCCATTTGACTGCTATTAGTGTGGAGTGACTTTAACCTGTAAGCAGTTTGTTACTAGTGAGAGTGAAATGGGAAAGTGGTTGATGCATTTCTTTGGATTGCCATTTCTTGATGAAGACATTATTGAAAAACATAACTTGACATATCTATTTTATGACAGAACTTAATGCCTCACTGTTTGACAATGTTATAGTTTTAAACAAAGAACAAAGATAGCTCTTTTAACCACACCAACATGTGTTAAGGTTGCTTAGGATGCTTCACCAAGATACAAAATTGTAGTATACAAATACAACTAATATATCCGATTTCTTCGATATTATAGGTATTCTCATATCACCACTTCTTTCACCACACCATATTTCTACCTGCTATGATTTTATAGAATTCACAACAACCCCACTGTCAAGCTTAATTATAGCATTCCTAATTAGCACTAATTAGGTTTTTGAATCAAATATACATTTCACTGAAGCATGTAAGTGCATGTTCAACTCAGAATGCTGATTAAAAATGCTTTAAGTGCTACAATGCTCATTTTAAAAAATCAACGCACAAAAAATGGCTGTTAATAAATTTTTATTCATTTTTTTTTAAACCTTCACCTGTTGTTAGACCCATGAGCATCCATGCTTTTTTTTGTAGATGTTATAAAAATAATGCTGAAAATCCCAAGTTTTTGGCTTCTAACATAATTCCAAGAAATTACAAATATTTATGTCAAAAGAAAACAGCTTACTTTGTAAAACAAAAACAGTTAGTGACTGACATCTGTAATGCAGTACTATCTATTGTACTGATTTTATTAATAAAGAATATAATAAAATTCAGGAATGTGTATTTTTATTTCATTACTTTTTCTGAAATTCTATTTCAATTTTGGTTCAGATTATACAGAATTAAGAATCACTGAAGTTTGTATTATTTTGCTTAAATGCTACAAACTCATCTCTGCAAAACATGTGTCTAAGAAAGATAACATGCTTTCTGCTACATGGATTTCACAATATGTCCTCACTGTTTGCATGGGATTTTGCATCTTGGCAGCTGGACCATCTGCCACATCTGTACTCTGATTTCATTTCTTAAAAGTGTTAACAAAATCTTTTGTACAGAAAATGCTCCAAATTTTCTCCTCCATCAGCTTAACAGGCATTGTATTGGGTAATGCCATAGTACACTTGCCAACTTCCTGTAATTTAGGCCTGTAAAACTTTCCCGCATCCAGCAAAGTGTAATAATAGTTTCTGCAATGACGTGAAATTTAAATTGCGTAAAATTTTCAGTGGAATAAGTACAAAAACCACATGTAAAATAAATGAAAATTCCATTGTATTAGAATCCTTGAAATCCTGGTAATACTCCTCCTTTCATGCTAAAATTCTTCCTGGTACCACAATAAATATGTATTGAAGCAAAGAACACAATGTCCTAGGCTATACATACACAACTTCCTAGTCCATATTTTACAGTTTGTAAAATGAAGTATAAACAAAAACTGTCACAAAAATGGGAAACTTATCCCGCAGTCATAGAACATGACTAAGACAAAACAGTACTTTACAATTAACATCATCCTTTAATAAATGTTTGTACCCATTTACTGGTCATCGGCTACTAGAGGTCGCTAGTGGTGCAATTAAATATTAAATCTGCATGCTATATATTTTGTTGCAGTCCAGGGAAGAGCGGCCATGATCATGATGGGTATACTCACAGATAAGCCTATCACAGACCTGTATATAAATTAATGCATTTACAGTAACATGCAAGAATTTAATGCTTTGTCATATCTGCGATGAAAATGTCCATAAAATCTGCCCACAAAGCTGTAAAAATGCCCCCTTTGCCATAGTCATAAAAAGGTCTTTGCTTCCATACATTTTACAGGCAAACCAAAAAGTTGGCAAGTATGACATGGTATATAGTCTATAAGAGCTCATAATAATCTTATTCATATACTCTTATTTACTGTTCAGCATATTATTTGTCAAACCTTTCACTGCCACAAGCCACATGTATAATACTTTATACTTTCCCTAGTGTGAGTCTCCTTGACTCGCACTAGAGACTTTGACTTCAGAACCTAATTGTCATGATTTAGTTCTGCATTGTAGCATTTCTAATTTCATTTCATACGTTTACTTCAAGTTCTTCCAAAATGTGAGAATCTGCTTTGTACATTGTGTTCTTCATGATATGGCAGAAATAAAAATCACAGATTTTAGAACTGAGAGCTTGGGTGCCGTACACTTCTTCAAACACTTCCTTAATTACACCCTGGAGTCTGATGTATGAGCAGTGGTGGAATCTTGTTGAAACCACACATAGGATTTCCCTTCTTTGGTCAGCTGACTAAAAAATGGGGTTAGAATGTCATTTTCGTATCTCTCTCCATTTAATGTCTGCTCATATAAAAACAGGCCAATTATGCATCTTATACTAATCATACACCAATCTCTAATTTGCCCAGCATAAAGAAGGGCTTTTTGTACACAAGTAGGTATGGAGGCATCTATGAGTGACTAAGGGAGCTGATCTTGGTTGACGTGCAAAATGCTGTATGAGTAGTAAAGGTACATTTTGGAAACCCAACAAATAGCATATACAGAACTTTTTAGATGAGGGAGGGCTATAGACAGCTGTTTTAAGGGGGTAATTTCCTACAGCATTAAAGCTAGAACTTGATTTTTTTCACAGACATTACTAACAATAACAAGAAGTGCGAGTGCAAAGTTTGACATATATATATATATATATATATATATTTTTTTTGCTTTTTTGAGGTATTAATTAGTTTTTATCAATTTTTACTTTCTCTACCACATACCTAGTAGGTAGAGAAGGTATTGCCTCTCAACCAAAAATTCAATACCAAATTTCATGGAAATACATGTTTTGAGGAACCCTGAATACAAAAACAACATTTTTAGAAAAGGTCCATGTGTATGTGTCTGTGAACAGCGTAACTCAGAAACAAAAAGTCAGATCCGCACCACACTTGGTGTTTAAGTTCAGTACCTTCCAAAAATGTGACACAAAGTTTTTCAAGAAAATCTCCCTACCCCAAACTACCCTTTACATGGAACATTTTTCGAAATTTTTGATTTTCTAAAAAATGACTAATGATTTTTTTATTAAAATACCATATATTACAGATATTTACATAACAATTAAAATGTATATCTTGAATTTTCTGGGAATAGCCTATGAAGTCCTCTAAATTCAGAAAGAATTTTGTATAATTTTGTATAACTGGTAAACATTAAATGATAGATGAAAAATGTACTATTCAAGAAATGTAGATCTCTTTAAAGCACAGAATTTATTTCAAATAACCTTTTCTGTGGCATCAGAATTTCCGAGATATTCATTATTAATAGTTCAAATTGTTCAATACTTAGCCATTCTTTTAAAGTCCTGCCAATATTCAGTTGTTTCTCACAATTCCATTGAAACAGCATGGAATTTTAAGGGCAGCGTATAGCATCCAGTTCTTAAGCATTTGACTATCACTGTTCCCTTTGTATCTACAACAAAATGTATAATGTAGTTATTTCTACAAAGGTTTATTTGGATTAAAATGAAGTAGATACGAAAATAAGCTTTAGTAATACTAGTTTGTATGCCCACTAATAAACAATAGAGGGTAGAGAAAGTCATGTGAATGTATCACATCAGATTTTTTTTCAATTAAAATGAAAATTTATTTCCTACTGCAAGTACTCAAGTCATATTTTAAAATTAAGGTTTTTAATGCCTTTGTACATATAATGAAAATTTTCATGTTGTAAATAGTCTGTTTAACAGATAAATATTTTATCATAAAAAGTGGAGAAAATCAACAAAAATGATACATTATCATGCAAACTTATTTTTAAAAAAAGCAAACTAAAATGAAAGACCACTCAAATATTATATTAGACACATTTTGAAGCATATTGTGGAAAATGCTTGGACCTCTATCTCTATTTTTGTGAGAGAAGATATGTATTGAATATGAGAAAATAGCAAGAAAACAGAACTGGATAAATCTGTCAATAAACATAAAGGACACAACTATTAAACCAGTGTACTGCTTTAAAAATGACATAAAAATAAGTTGCGTCTCCCTTGGTGAAAAAGAATTTTACAGAAAGTCTCTGCAAATTATGGTGCAAAAATAAAAGAATGTTTTGGACTAAAATAGCACACTCTGCCCTTTAGGTGAAGAACAATCTTTTCTTCAGGTTATAACAAGAAAAGTCAAGTTTACAGTTAAATCTATTAAAATACCCATCTTCTTCTTTAAAAGCTATAATACAATTTACCCACCTCCAGTCTTAAAGTTTTTCTACTATTATAAAATCATAATTTTGACAGGCAATGCAATGCTGTTTCCTGCCAGCAGTAAAATACAATGCTAATTATACATTTTATGCCTTTTTAAGCAGTTCATACTATTTTATATAAATATTTCAACAAATACGTATAAGTATGAATGTTGTAATCAAATAAATATAATACATAAAAATCTGCTGCATTGCATTCACATGACTTTCTCTAGGTACCATCATTTATTTTTCTATAGCTTCTACAAACTATTCTTACAAAAACTTATTTTACATTACTCTAATCCAGTTAAATGTTCGCAGAAATAGTTTCATTACACATTTTGCTGCAGGTACAAGGGGAATACAGAGGGCTAAAGCAATAGTCAAATGTTTAAAAAGTGTGATGTTGACCTTGAAATTCTAGGCTGTTTTCATGATATGGCAAGAAACAACTGGGTGATAACAGCTTTTCAAAAAATGACAATTGAAAAATTCAACAAATATAAAATGAATATCTCAAAAATAATTGATGCCACAAAAAAGTTATTTTAAAATAAGTTGTGTGTTTTAAAGACAACTACCTCTTTTGTGCAGTAAGTATCTGCCTATATCTTACGGTTTGCTCATTATTATGCAAAATGATTTCAAATGAATGCCTCATGGCCTATTTACAAAAAATTCATTTTATCAATCATGTACACTTCTCAAGCATGTGAACCACTTACTGCAGAAAAGCAACTGGGCCAACACATTTCCTTTGTTTGATCATTGTGATTTTAAGTGGGTCAATGGATCATTTACCACACAAAGGAAACTTTTCTGCATGTTAGCATGGACCTGGCAATGTCTTCAATTTTCTGTTTACTGCAGATAGGGAAAGCTTTATTCAGTTTTTTGTCTCTGCTGTTAAGTTGGGAAATGTGTACATATTGCCTTTCTGCATTAAGCAGTTCATATGCTATTTAATAGAATAATGAGAAAATTAAAAATAACAAAATAGTTTCTATGTAAAGGCTAGTTTGTTGTGGGGGAATTTTCTTGAAAATCTTCATATTGTATCTTTGAAAGATGCTGAATTCAAATATTAAGTCTGATATTCATTTAACATTTTGTATTTGAGTTATGCTATTTACATGCACAGAGAAGGAGAGAGAGAGAGAGATCTTTTTTTTAAAAATACTTTTTTTTGGGTTTCAGGGATTTCAAAACATGTATTTCCAGTAAAATCTATATACAATTTTTGGGTGAAATACAATGTAACCTCTGGCTATTATAAGTAGGTATTAGGGAAAGTGAAAATAATCAGTGTTGATATGTATATTCAGCTTGTATTTGGCAGCGTATGAGAAGAAAGAAAAATTATATCTTTTAAGACAGGGAGGCAAAAAAGTGAATTATGATTATGTTGTAATTCTTTATGCAGCTTCACATCTGGCTGGCAGTTAACTTGAAATTATATTTGTCCATACTTGTTGCTCAGTGTATCATGCATGCTGCATATACCTATGACTCGTGAAAGGGATATGGTTTGTCATGGTTGTTCTGTTATTGCTTTTAATCCTGCTGCAACTAATTTGTAACTATTGAAGAAATACAAAATAAATAAATACAAATAAACTATTGATATTATCTCCATGTTAGACAAATGTCCAAGTAATTTGCATAGAAAAGGATTGGATTTGGTTAGCTGAGGTGTTGCAAATATCAGGTTCAACATAAGTCTCTTGTTTCTACAGTTTAAATTGGCTTCTGGAACTCTTTTTTTAATGATGGTAATTCTGAGAGCTAATAATTGCCTTAAGGATGAATTTTACATTGATGTAGGAAATTTTATTGATATATATATATATATATATATATATATATGAAACAGTTGATACTGGCTATCAATATACAATCATAACTGTTGAGTACATTAGTGCTTTACATTAGTGGCAGTTATGAACAAATTGTGTGCATTCTGATTCATGATCTTCATTAGAAACATTTTAAAAACTGAAGTATCTATGCCTTAATGTACAATGGTAAGATTTCACAATGAACAATAAACATTCTCACACTCACATCTGTAGAACATATCTTCATCAGGGCAGTTCTTTGGTAATCATCAATTTGAGAATCATTGCAATTATATAGATGGACAGCACAAAAGTAACTATGGGTGCTACAATCATGTTTACTATCAATAAAAAGATTCCCACACACAGTCTGCTACCTAATCCCATGCTATGAATCATTTGTTAAAAAATCTGCAAACAAACAAAGGAATTTTGTGTCACATCCTACTCTGAAAATGATTAAATACATACAATGTACTTTTCTGCATGCAAATGCATAAATTTACACTCAAACAGTTTGTAAAGATAATAGCACAAATAATCCTGAAAACAAATGCTATGTGGTGTGTCTAAAACGTTAGGTGAATGATGTCACATCTGAACAGCTCAGAGATATGGGGAGAAATGACACCTAGTATCAGGATTAAATCAAGAAAGGTAGCGGCATCTCGCAAATGTAAAAATTGGACAGCCTGACAACTGTATTAAATATTAAATAAAAAAATAATTATAATAATAAAGAGACCAAATAATAATAATAATAATAATCTCACCAATTTGATGTCAAAACAGGAGCAATTGATTAACGAGGTTTACACATAATTATACATTTATTAATACTCCACCCTTCCTTTATTATTATTATTAGTTTTTACTTCTTTGTAGAGGAATGGTTTTGCACTTCGAGGAGACAAAATCATGAATTGTGTCCTCAAAATCAGTTTCTGCTAAAATGACAGGTTCAGTACTCATCAACCACGAATTATTTAAGCATGGTTGTATCAAGCAATTTTGTATCTCATCCCTTATTAGCTTAAACTTTAAAAATGTACATTATCCAGTTTCAATGGTCACAAATAATGTGAGAAAAGTTCTCATAGAAATTTCCATATTGAGGAATGCTGATAAAGTATTCCCATAATTCATGCAACTGTACAGGTTATGAATATTTATATTTTTTTCATTATCTCTCCAGCATATTCTTAGAAGTATTTTATATTTACTTTTAGATGCTCCGATATTAGCTCCATTATAAAAAGTTTGTAAGGTTTTCACAATATTTTCAAATTTCTCTACTCCCTAAATACATGCAGACTTTCCAAAATAAACCAAACCTCTAAAAAATATCTTTGTATGCTTCACTCCAGAGTTCTAGGTAGAAATCAGGGTGTCTATTATAAGAATGTCTTTACTTTGAACTTTTCTCTTCCCCGAAATTCCTCATTACTACATCCACCATCTGCAAATGCAAGAATAGAGCCTACGTTTTGTTTGATGCCTTGTGTATCATATTCTTTCACAACTGATTTTGCTTTTGATTTAGACTCATAATCATCAAAACAATCTCTATTCTTCTTAATAAAGATAACTGCTACAGATAAATTCACTTTGCAATAGCTTATTATGGCATTAAATCTACTGAGAATTTAATTCCACAGTATTGTTAGATGTTTCAAGCTTATCAAGTCTTGTTTTTTGAGGCACATCCTACTCATTTGGAAACAAATTCTGGCCAATGTCCACCTCGGTTTTGCAGTCTGATATCACTGCTGACCGAGAAATACTCTTTTTCTTTTTGTGGGCTGGGTGGTAGGCAACATAGAAGATGATTCCTTCTGAGATCATTCTTGTTTTTTGCTTGATGCTCTGCCTAAGGTTAAGTGTTTGTGTAACTTTTCTCTCGAAGTCTAGGAATGACATTTAATCAAATAGTTCTGTAAACATTATGAAGGAATTGATGAATGCAATTTCTGTCACTGTATTTCCACCTTATCCACACCTCCTATGTAATCCATAACTACAGCAGGTGCCTCTACAGAATGGAGGCAATGGAGTAGAAAATGAGAAGGGCAGTTTTTAAAAATTTCGAGATGCCATATGATAGAATTAATGTTGGATACTTTTTGGAAGTTGTGACTATTACCTATTTTTTCCAGGTACTACAGTATATAATTGTAGAATATTTTGACCAGATGGGTCAAATAGTGAGGATTTTCTACATGGGATTCAAAATATAGTAGGGTTAGTTTCTGAGAGCTATTTTTGCTGGGTCCTATCGTAGATAATTGTACAAAGATTTGCCTAGATAGTCCAAATGTGTTGACTTGTATGTTAGGAGTAGCAGAATAGGGATAGCAGAAACTTTTAACAGTTGTAAAGTAGCTAATTTTTGTCATTATAAAACCTAAGTGCACAAGTTTTGTCAACATCATACCAAAATACTTCTTGATAATAAAGTTCAGCGAAATCAGAGGGACCTTTGGAGACATGAACACGATATGCTACTCCCCTCTTCAATAACTCAATTTTAAAATATTTTAAGCCTCTCTACTTACTCTAAATCTACTATTTTCGCAAAAAATGCCAAAAATATCCTCTGATATTCACATTCAAGGAAATGGGATTGAAATTGGGTGAAATGAATATGAGCACCCCTGGTTTAAGCATTACTGGAAATATCTCATACCCTATTCTGTCGGAAAGAACAGTGCTTTTCAATGGCGAAGCATTATCAAAATAAGTAATAGGTTAAGTGATTTATGATATATACTTCCCATCTCGCTAAACACATCCATGCATTTGTTTTTTTCCTAATTTAGTATAGATATCACGGTTATTTTACGAAATTACGTTAAAGAGATAAAAGGGGCGGTTCACTATAAAAATTGCCTAGATCATTGTAAAATTATTCCAAAAAGAACATGGCAAGAGCTAAATGAAGTGAACCAGGGTCGTATTTAGAGGGGGGTTTAGGGTTCAACCCCCCCCGAAACTTCTGACAGATTTATTTATTCAAATTCATATCAAACCAATATGGGAAACTGTCGTTAGATAACAGAAGGTTTACTGCTAGTAGCACATTTACAAGAAAAAGGGAAACTTAATATCTTCGCCTTACATAGGCAATCCATCATATGTCCCGGTTTTAGAAGCAGTCTCGATGTTTTGTGCTCTAAGGTAGAATATCTTCATTCTGGTGAGTTTTTCCTCTCTATATGATGTCTCCAAGCAATTTTGTTTTCCACATAACGTCTATATACCGCAGGGTAGGTGCATGGTAACTGTGTAGGGGACTTTAAGTTTAGATCCCCGAAATTTTTTTCTGGGTACGGGCATGAAGTGAATAATTTAAATCATCATTCGCGATTTAAAATGCCACCCATTTTACGTACGCCAGCAGGTCATGCAAATATATCTATTTTCAATATTAAATTATTTTCGATAATTACGCGCGAGCACCTTTCAGACAATGTAGGTACAGTCTCATTGAGGCTTATTCACCAATCGGAATCAAACTTGATTGATAGTTTTAAAGCATAGTACTCAGAAACTACAGTACGTAAGGTTTAAGTTGAAACGACCATTTTGACGCTACCTGACCGGTCTAGGAGAGGGTTACACTAATGGCAGTTCGACTGCTGAGAAACCCTGCCACATTCACCTTTCACTGCCTAGTCTCCCAGTATCAGCTGTACTGTTATTGCCAGTTGCACTTTTGACACTGAAATAGGAAAATATCCTTATATCTTCGGCCGTCCTTGTTTCGATGACTTTCGCATTGTTGCAAGCGGGTGTTGGTCGTTTTCTTCTAATGTTTCAACCTAACCCCGATTTTAAATAGCAAGTTTCAATAATAACGGTTTTGAGATTAGGCGGTTAAAGATTACCAACTGTCGTTTGGAGTACTTTACATGTTTCTTTACTTTCTACTTTACATGTTTCAATTTAAAGTAAACGCACTATAATAACATTTTTTCTCCCGTATTCCTTTTTTTATTTCTATAATCTCTGTTTTGATTCGACTAGAGATCTAGGAAGCATATTGTCATGCGCTTTCCTGTTCACTATTGGCGGTTGGTGTACTGTACTGTTTACTGTACTGTAAATGGCGATATTTGGTGATCTGCTAATTCAAAATATAAAATAAGCAGTCACATAATACGAGAGGGGAGAACAGAAGAAAAAAAGTACTAGCAATGGGGAAAAAGCAATACAGGTGATCAGAGCATGTGTAAACAAAATACAGAAATTTAGAAAGGAGCACAGTGGTGGAAGCAAGGATGTTGTACATAGCAGAGATATGGGAGCTGGAAAAAGGATGGAAAATGTAGATGCTATACATAGGAATATTTGCAAAATAAGCCGCGATAACCAAGAAGTTCACCAAATGGAATTGCACAAACAGAATTAGGGAGGGTGGGAGCTAAAGGCAAAATGGTAGAAAGGGCAATCAAATACTGGTTCAGAATAAAGCTACTGGAGGAAAATGAGATACTAAAGCAATGCTTAGTTGTGTAGGAGAAAATGGGATAAAAAGAAACTTGGATGCACAATATACAGACAACATTGGAAGAAATAGGAATGGGGGAAACATGGGCAAAAAGAAACAACAAAAATAAGGGTTTCTGGAAAGAAATCGGAACAAGAGTGAAGGATATTGAAAAGCAAGAAATTATAAGTAGTTTCAAGGAAAAATGGTCATTAATAGCTTATAGATATTTAAAAACCGAATGCGGAAAAGAAAGATACATCGAAGTATGCCACAAAGAGGCTAGAATGGGGTATGCATGGGCGAGGATAGGTGTAATGAATTTAAGTGGTCTAACAGGGAGAAGAAGGGGGGGGAGATGTATTAAATGTAATGGATTACATGACAATTGGCATTATATTCTGGAATGCGAAGACACGGATAAAGGAAGAGAGAATTTAATACTAGAGAAATGGAAAAAATTACCAATAGAGCCTAAAGTTAGGAAAATTTATAATACAAGATTAAATGAATATTTGGAAAAAGAAGGAAAATATTTAGTAAAAATTAGGTTAAAGTGGTTAAAAGAGATGTGAAGCAAATTAGAGAAAATACGGAAAAAGGGTAACAAGGCAAAAAGTAAATATTGGAAAATTATACTTCCCCGTTATATATATATATATATATATATATATATATACACACACACACACACACAACAAAATGTTAAATATAAGTGGAAGAGAAATAATAAGCAACTCTATTGCATTGTAAACATTGTATAAATTGCATGTAAGTTCAAAGTAGACAGAAATCATTCATTCATTCATAATACGAGATGAAACAGGTATGCCACTTCAGTGATTATACTAACAGAAAAATGGCATTGTTCTCGCATTGTAATTGTCTTACCGAATCCTCCTCTTGCTTATAATTTATCTTAGATAATTTAATTATGCGTTCAGACTCATGCTTGGCGTCATTGGGTAATTATTTCTCTAACTTCGGTCTCTAAAAAATTATCAAGGCAACAAACAGTCGTTAACATCAAATAAATGAGTGAAAAACTATCAGCACTCGTGGTATTACAGGAGATAGTGTCTTAAGGGGAGACTAAATGAGGAAAATTGCTCCAAAAAAGGCATTATTGTTTTTTATGCAGTCTTGTAAAATGGAGATATCTCTTTAATTGATATATATAATATATGTTTTATCATATCATTTTTATGTTCAAAATGACAACCCCTTTCATCAATGCACATTTGTGTACGTTGCCGGAGAGAGCTTCTTGTATGCTGTAACATGCGCGGTGTCATCTGGCTGCATTCTTCACGTATGACTTCCCGTAGATGATTTGGGCTTTACGGCTCTTGAGCATAAACCCGTTCCTTTAAATGACCCTACAGAAATAAATCCAGTGGAGTGAAATCAGGTGATTTAGGTGGCCATGCGCTTGGGCCCCCTCGGCCAATCCATTTTTGCGGATATGTTCTATGTAAGTGATTCCTTACAATCAGTGACCAGTGTGGTGGAGCTCCATTCTGCTGGAACCACATTCCTGTCCGTTTCACTAGTGGCACATCTTCTAGGAGCAATGACAATTGTTCTTGCAGAAATGTAATTTACCGTGGTCCTGTGTGGTTGCCTTCAGAAAAGTACGGTCTAATTAGCTGGTCTCCTAATATTCCGCACCAGACATTGATGCTCCACTGTACCTGGAATGCAGCTTCTCTCATCCAGTGAGGGTTGCCTATACTCCAGTAGTGCACATTATGGCGGTTAACAGTTCCGTTATTGTGGAATGTGGCTTCATCACTGAAGAGAACACTTCCTAAAAACTCTGCATCCATTTGCGCTCGCTGCTGAAAGTCGCGTCCGTGGAGAGCCTGGTGTAATTGTAGATGGTACGGATGATATTTATTACGAAGACTGACTTATGTACAGATCTTCTGCTATGGCTCTTGAACTGGTATGTGGATTGTTTTCTATTGCGTTTCGCACAGCTTCTTTATTGCCTCCAGAGGTTACTGGAGCATCGCGAGCAGACAGTGCTCTTCCAAATGATCCTGTTCATGAAGGCGTCTTTCAACCTTTCGAAAAGTGCCTGCAATAGGTGCCCTCCTTCCTGGAAACCGTTCTTCATACAGGCGCTTTGCTGACAGTGCATTACACCTTGTTTCTCCATAGATTAACAGTATGTCAACATACACGTCGTTTGTATACATTATGACAGCAGCCGTGTCTCGTAGAAAGGTTTCAGATACTGAGTAAAAATGGAGAGACTTATTTATTCACGCCAAGCATTGACGCAGGCGCAAATAGCTAAAGCCACTTTGCATGTGGGAAGTGTTTTAAACTTGGTTGAGTTTGACCCACTAATACTGACCAAAATAGAACACCTACTATGAAGTACAAATTATCCATCTGGCAGTGGAAAACATGGCGATTATTCTATTTTGTACACACTTATAATATTATTAAAATGTTATTTATATCATAATATCAAATTATATGCCCAAAGAGATAAAACAAAAGGCAATAAAAAGTTTGAACTTAACCCGAAGGATTTGAACCCGAGTTAAAGTGTCACAGTGTTAAAGCAACCATGATAATGCCATTCGGCCAATGCTACCTTGTGAGCTGAGGTTCCTATACGAATTAGTAATCGCAGAACTATACCTCACCTTGAATCTTTACACGCTTTTTGAAGCGTCATACAGTGTTTTGAGCTCGGTTTGATAGTTTAAATTCAAACAAATAAACTGCATCAATCATTACAATTACTGTATGATCTGAAATACGCCATAGTTTGTGAAATAAGAGAAATTATCTACCTAATACTTAGCATTTTTTGACAAGGCTGTACATTGACTAACGACTTAAATCCAATTGGTCGCACTGCGTAGCTCTGCCAGTTTGTTTTCAAATGGTTTTGTCAACCGATGCATGTGATAGGTTGTTCCTTCAGGGACGTTTTCAAAGGGGTGCATGGATGTATGCTCAAGAATAAAAGTTTGTAAAATTGGCTAAATGTGTTACTACTGCTCCCAGTGACAGGTTGGGATGTTTTTTGCATCAACATACATAACGATTGAATTCTGTCCCGTAAAACACTTATGCACTGAGTTATCCATCCCTCCTCTATAAAGTTTTATGCAAATCAGCCATTAGAAGGCATTCAAAAAAGGCGTAAGTCACATATGTTGCTTAGCACGTTGCATAAATTCAAAAATAAATAGGCGCAGCTGACTCACCTGGTATATATAAAGGGAACACAACGATAGTCAAATGTTTAAGACCTTGACGCTATATGCCGGCCTTAAAACTCAATACTGTATCCATGCAATCTGAGAAACAAGTGAATATTGAAAGGATTTTAAAGAATAATCCAAGTAACAAGCTATTCGAACTATTGATATCTCGGAAACGGCTTATGCCACAAAAAAGTTGTTTGATATAAACTGTGTATTTTAAAGAGAATACATTTATTGTATAGTACGTATTCATCTATCGCTTAACGTTTACTAGTTATACAAGAGTATACAAAATTCCTTCCGAATGATGATGATTTAAAAGGCCATTCCAGGAAATTCAAGAAACACACTTTATTTGTCCTGTAAATATCATTAATGTATGGTATTTTAATCTAAATCGTTATAGCCATTTTTAAGAAAATAAAAAATTCGAAAAATGTTCGATGTAAAGGGTAGCTTGCGGTGGGGGGATGTTCTTGAAAATCTTCATGTCCAATTTTTAGAAGGTACTGAACCTAAGTACCAAGTTTGGTGTTTATCTGAATTTTCGTTTTTAAGTTATGCTGTTCACACACACACACATACATACACGGCCCTTTTTCTAAAAATGCTTGTTTTTTGGACTCAGGGAGCCAAAAAACATGTATTTCTGGTGAAAAATCTCGGTATGGAATTTTTGGACGGAATGCAATAGCTTCTCTACCTACTACGTATTTACGTGGTAGAGAAAATAAAAATGTTATCATTCTTAATAAACAAACTTATTCGATACAAGAATCATTGAACTTAGAGGGTCTGCATCCTTTGAAAATTTCAGTATATAATCTTAAATAGTTTCTGAGAAAATGGGTCGTGAAGTTATCAAATTTAACATTAGTGGGACAAAGCCTTTATTCTCCCCTTAAGCGCAAGCAAAGCTTCTTAGGCTGAAGTATTTCAAAAATAAAGAGTGATGTGTTTTCACCCCCTAATTTGCTGTGCGCGTTGCCTAAAAGAGCTGATGAACAGCTTGATTCGAGCACACTATTAAACGAAAGCAAAGCCGTTGGCCGAGTGCCAGTGATTGAAGTGTGAAAGAAAAAGAAGCACAGAGAACAAACACCGTCTACAAGTATCACCTGTATACCTATTTTAGATAATATCAGCAAAGCAACAATTCAGCTCTCTGTCACTAGTGTAGACTTGTCAAATCCAGAACCTGTTCCCCCAAATCTTCACCTCGCCTCTATGTATGCTTCTGCGTTTCAACATGTCAAAACATTTGATCGCTTATCGCCTTGGGTACACGTTTACCTGACTAACAATAACTGCTATACGTCATAAAATGTATGAAATATTACACCTCTTTGTTATTGCAGATTTTATAGTCCCTTGTACGCAGTCTTGCCAACATTTCAGTATTAAATGGACTGTGTAAAATATTTGCAGGCCTTGAAGGAAGACGTACCACTGGAAAAAAAGGTAAAATGCTGAGAATTAGCTATTTTTCTTTTATACTGGCATACCGAGTGGGATGACTCCGGCGGTTACGTATGAGACCCGCATTTTTTGTTGTTTTTTTTAAACAAAATGTGTAATGTTTATTTGGATAAAAATAACCCAAATGCAAATGTTACTCGAGAAGCATTTTAAATGATAAAAAATGTTTTAACAAAAAGTCAACTTTATGCGGACCTAAGCTATTAATAGGCAGCGCACGGGTAGTTTAAATGACTGTGTAGGACCTTTAAAAATTCTCGTATAAAAATTATTATACCCTCATGCGAGGGAAGAATTGCGGCATGATTTTAAGGAAGAAACTAAATTTCGCAATTTGGGTAAAAAACTCAGCAGGGTCCCCATTAAAGTAATTTTAATTAAAAATTCTTGCACATGTATTTAAGTTGGCATGCTTATATCAGTAAATGGAAGCAATAGGTAAAACGTAGGATCCAAGGAGCATTTCATATTGCCATATCAAAAAGAGATCAATTAGAATAAACAAAAATCTGATGTGTTACACTCACATGACTTTCTCTACTCTTGTACAAACTATTTATACAAACGCTTATTCTCCATCTACTTCATGTTAATCGAGATAAACATTTGCAGAGTCTATCCTATTGCTAATTTTCTTGTAGATGTAAGAGGAATATATATTTACAAGGGCAATTTGGAAATACAGTACATCTCTCTTAATAGCTGGTTGCTAGGTGCAGCACCATTCCCTTTCCCACAGATTAATACTCTTTGCATATCCAAGAAAATCTGATGTGTTACACTCACATGACTTTCTCTACTCTTGTACAAACTATTTATACAAACGCTTATTCTCCATCTACTTCATGTTAATCAAGATAAACATTTGCAGAGTCTATCTTATTGCTAATTTTCTTGTAGATGTAAGGGGAATGTATATTTACATGGGAATAACAAGTAATATCTCGAAAATGGTTCACTCAAAAAAAAAATGTATATGACATAAATTGTGTATTTTAACGCAATCTACACATACTACGCATTGTGTAGTAAAATTTTGTCTATCTCTTATGGTTTACCAGTTATGCAAAAGTCGTTCACAATAAAGAATACTTTTGGAGACATTCCCAGGAAATACAATATATACATTTTATTTGTCATAAAAATATCTTAAACATATGATATTTTAATCAAAATCGTTAGAGCCATTTTTGAGAAAATGAAAACTTTCGAAAAATCTTCCATGTAAAGGGTACTCTGGGGTGGGGGGATTTTCTTGAAAATCCTCGTGTCGCATCCTTGGAAGATACTGAACCTAAATGCCAAGTTTGGTGTTTATCCGACTGTTCGTTTCTGAGTTATGCTGTTCACAGACAGACACACACACACACGGACATATTTCCAAAAATGCTTTTTTTGGATTCAGGGGGTCTCAAAACATGTATTTCCGGTGAAATCTCGGTATCGAATTTTTGGGTGGAATACAATACTTCCCCTACTTACTCTACGTAGTAGAGAAAGTAATTAATATGTTAACGGTTTGAAATACCTCTTTTTTTCGGTCTGGGTGGTTTAGATGGTTTTTTAAAATTTAATTTAATTTTGTATAATTTTTTTTTAAACTTTTAGCCCCCTCAAAAACGATTAACGTTCGTCTACAAATACTTTCAAACTAAATAACACGAACTTCTTTTTTATTTTATGTTTTTTATTATTTTATTTATTTATTCAATACCTGTTCATCTTTTTAAAAATGGTGTCGCTATTCAGTTTTCCCTGGATATGTAGTGGAAAAATCATGGAATTTCAAGGCCATCATACAGCGACGCGCTTTAAACTTTGACTAATGCTATTTCCTTGTATATAATAAAACTATTTATGCAAACGTTTATCATAATTAACCTGAAGCAGACACAAGAATAAGCGTTTGTAAGAATAGTTTGTAGAACCTATATAATATAGTGGGTAGAGAAAACCATGTGGGTATAACACATTTTTTCGTTGCAATTCAAAGCCATCACATAGTGATCCACTTTTTAAAAATCTATTGTTTTAGCTTATTCTTCTTATACCTAACTACAACGAAATGTATAAATGTGTAATGAAGTTTGTCTCAATTAAAAAGAAGTAGATGGAAGAATAAGCTTTTGTAAAAATAGTTTGTAGAAGAATGAGTAGAGATATCCATGCGAATACTACCATATATGTATTGTTATACACCGGGGTGAGGCTAAAAGGTTTGCAGCTAAAATATTAAATTTAGTTACCCCGGCGTTCACATGGGGGACGTAGACTCAGCGGCACACGAGAGATACCAAGAAGTTGCTGCACAAACTAAAGCGGGCGTGGGATATTTAGAACATCAGAAATACAGAAATTTACATTTACCTCTGATTTATTATACTTAACAAGATGCACTACATTATACACAAAGGATTACATAACAACTCTGGGGGAGATGCTCCGCGCACACACATCCATCAAGCACTCTTACACACCATGCTAACACTCAGAAGACTCACGCCCAGCCCAGCCACGCTATCTCTCTCTCTCTCTCTCTCTCTCTCTCTCTCACACACACACACACACACACACAGAGCTATTACCTCAATTGCCTCACCCTCCCCCAACTAGGAAATGGAATTGCCGCGCCAGACAATAATTAACACAGAAACACAACAATTATCTCAACAATATTATACACAGCAATAATGTGTCCGACGCGACAATACACACACATGCACATACATTACAATACCATACGTTTCATTTACAGACGGGCTATATGTCGCGTATAAGCGTTGTTCGTTTGCGCTGCAGTGACCTCAGTATGTCTCAGGTAATACAACAGGCGAACGATTCATTCAACATGGCTGGGGTGATCGTCTGTTAATGTTAATTCTCACTTGTTAGCTTTTTATTGTACTTATAAGACTGAAGTTGTTCAGTGAGCATCTTTTCGTGCTGTAAAGGCTAGAGTTTGTTCATTGTGCATCTCAAAAGTAAAAATTTATTCCAGACATCTGTGTTATGTGTTGTAGCGGTTCCTCCTTGGTAGGCCCCCACTACATTGATGATGATGGATGTTGTGTTACGTACCTGTAGGTGTCTTGATGCCCGTACTCTTGCGAGTGTCTTGAGGTTCTCGTAGACTGGAATCTGATAATCGTGTATCTGTATTCTTATGTGTGTTAGTATAGTGTAATTATTATTTTATAATTATGCCACGACTGCTGTATTTTGTGTCGGAGAGCAATTGTGTCTTGTCAGGGTTAGGTATGGAGAAGGTTAAAATATTTTGCACACACGTAACTATTTCATTTGTATTTTAGATAAACCACATGTAAATATGCACAATTCACTATCACCTTTGTTATGTTAAAATATGTATAACTGGTAGACTTTAAATACGTAGTTTTAGCGTCTATTTAGGGACGAGTTTATACACGACCTTTCAGCTTGAAGACTGACAAGCTTCTGTTAGCGTTCCCTCCAACCGTTTTCTTAACGTACGTATTTGAATTATAGGCATGTATCAATGTACCTGATTAGTGCTACTATCCAAAACATCCAATAACATTTATGTTACATATATACGTATATATATATGTGTGTGTGTGTGTGTGTGTGTGTGTGTGTGTTTACAGAGTTCCATCGTCTTAATTTTGAATCCAAGGTTCGTTACATGCTGACGTAGATACTACTGCATTCCTCGCAATTTTATATTACTGGTTCTATAGCTAACAATGGCCTTTCCCTCTCATATCATATTCTATATGTTATAGCGTTATATACTTGTTCTCTACCATGTATGCATTATGAATATATGTGTTTTTATTATCTTCTTAATTATTATACGTACAATATTAGCAAAGAAAATACATAACTTGTAAAACTTATAACAAAATATTAAAGAAAGAAATTATATGAGTTATCGTGTTAGTTTTGTCCGTGGCTAGTACTGTATTTGCTTTTGTGTGAATTGCATTAGATTACCTATTCCTATTAGTCCACTGAATTACCTATCGTAGAATTCACGCTTGAACCAAGAGTTTTTATGTACAATTCATAGTATATAAAAACTGTAGACGTAAAGCTTATAGGAACAATCCCCATACCATATATGAACTTGAGAATAATATAAGAACAGAAATTATAAAAATTACGTAAGAAGAACTTATGCGTGTGAACGGAAACTTCATCTGAAGATGCCAGGAATGTCTCTGTGTAGATGGACACCACTTTCAAGACAACTTATAACAGGGCTATTAGTAGTAATTACAGTGCATGTTACTGTCACTGTTGAGTAAGTAACGGGGGAGTTTTAGAACCGAAAACTCCCAGTGTAATAGTGCGCGGAGCACGAAAGCGCAATCCGCGGCCCGGTAATACGAGGAACGCACTGTTTATTATGCAGAGCTGATGGAAGAAAAGAAATCATGGTGATTTCTATAAGATTTGGCCACTGCGGAGGATTGTAAGGATAAAACTAGGGATGTATTTGAAATAGTGATCAGTGCTGCTTTATGACTCTCGTTTTCCAGATCTAACAATTTGTGGTTTTTATTTATTTATAGTCCCCGAAATAAATAAATTAGAATATGTTCACTCGGCACAGTGCTTGTTTAGCTGAGGGAGAACAATATTTCCAACATTTGCTATAAGGTAAGATTTTATACACAGTTTTAAGAACTGAAGCCAGAATACAGGCGAGGCCGGCTGTTGAATGTCCAGCTGCCGAGATGCAAACTTCCTTTGGGCGTTTAGGATGTATTCTGGAAGTATATACACTACGTGATCAATAGTATCCGGACACCTGGCTGAAAATGACGTACAAGTTCGTGGCGCCCTCCATCGGTAATGCTGGAAGTAAATATGGTGTTGGCCCAACCTTAGCCTTGATGACAGCGTTCACTCTCGCAGGCATACTTTCAATCAGGTGCTGGAAGGTTTCTTGGAAGAATGGCAGCCCATTTTTCACGGAGTGCGGAACTGAGGAAAGGTATCGATGTAGGTCGGCGAGGCCTGGCACGAAGTCGGCGTTACAAAACATCCCAAAGGTGTTCTATAGGATTCAAGTCAGGACTCTGTGCAGGCCAGTCCATTACAGGGATGTTATTGTCGTGTAACCACTCCGCCACAGCCCGTGCAGTATGAACAGGTGCTCGATCGTGTTGAAAGATGCAATCGCCATCCCAGAATTGCTCTTCAACAGTGGGAAGCAAGAAGGTGCTTAAAATACCAATGTAGGTCTGCGCTGTGATCGCCACGCAAAACAACAAGGGGTGCAAGCCCCCTCCAGGAAAATGACCACACCATAACAACACCACCACCACCACCACCACCACCACCACCACCACCACCACTTCCGAATTTCACTGTTGGCACTACACACACTGGCAGATGACGTTCACCGGGCATTCGCCATACCCACACCCTGCCATCGAATCGCCACATTGTGTACCGTGATTCGTCATTCCACACAACGTTTTGCCACTGTTCAATCGTGTAATTTTGACGCTCCTTACACCAAGCGAGGCGTCGTTTGGCATTTTCCTGCGTGATGTGTGGCTTATGAGCAGCCGCTCGACCATGGAATCCAAGGTTTCTCACCTCACGCCTAACTATCATAGTACTTGGAGTGGATCCTGATGCAGTTTGGAATTCCTGTGTGATGGTCTGGATAGATGTCTGCTATTACTCTTTACCACCCTCTTCAAATGTTCGGCGGTCTCTGTCAGTCAACAGACGAGGTCTGCCTGTACGCTTTTGTGCTGTACTTGTCCCTTCACGTTCCACTTCACTATCACATCAGAAACAGTGGACCTAGGGATGTTTAGGAGTGTGGAAATCTCGCGTACAGACTTCTGACACAAGTGACACCCAATCACCTGACCACGTTCGAAGTCCGTGAGTTCCACGGAGCGTCCCATTCTGCTGTTTCACGATGTCTAATGAGGTGCGGGTAATGGGTACCAGGCAGTAGGGTGCAGCACAATGCACCTAAGACGAAAAACGTATATTTGTGGGGGTGTCCGGATACTTTTGATTAATAGTGTAGGAAGTTTCTGTATACTATACAGTACCGCCCATAAGGGAGATGGAGAACAGACAGGTGTCGGGGTTCCGGCAGGGCCTATGCAATAAAATATCACAACAGTGGATAGGTATCTAAATTTAACAAACCTACTCATGTCTCCTACATTCCAATTGTAAAAATAATTTGGGCTATTTTAACTACAGGGAGTGGGCATCTCGGACTTCGTGACGAACGGGGCCCCGCCGCCATTACTTGTCCGGGATGGAGACAGAGTTTATGTAAAACTGCCTGTAAAACTGTATATATACAGAGTGAGCCAAAAAACTACGAAACGGCTGCGCGGTGGGTTTCCTATCCGCGTCCTCGACGCTCGTTGCCGTTTGCCGCGGATGAAACCATGCAACATTTTTAAAACTACTTTTAAAGGTTTTACTTACCAACTTTAGAAAAGGAAATGCTGAAACTGGCCACTATTCCATTATGATGGATAGTTTCCTAAAGAGGTGCCAAAAATTTATGGACAACGAAGGTTGGTAAGTAAAGCCTTTAATAGTAGTTTTAAAAATGTTGTATGGTTTCATCCGCGCCTTTCTATGATAGCGGCAGACGGCAACGAGCGCCGAGGACGCGGACAGGAAAAATACCGCGCAGCCGGTTCATAGTTTTTTGGCTCACCCTGTATAATCAAGTTATTGTTTCTAGAATAGGGGTGGCGAGAGTAGCTCTTTTCGTCGATTCACCAACTATGCAATGCACATCACATCATCAGGCAAACCATACAAACCAATGAACAACCAGCCAGAGAGGGACAAGCACGTGAAGCTCGAATGACTCACAAGTCTCGTTTTCGCCGTTTGTGTTCTCGTCGAACTGTGATCTCTGGAGTACAAAGCTGAACCCTGTATATTAGAACATAATTGAATAATGATTCCGTTGTTTGGAAATAAGCAGTCTTAGGCTATCCGTTCGATCTATAAAACCCTCCAAGTTCAATTACGATGGTATTCCATAATTTGCATCAAATAACTAAGTTTAAGCCTTTTTAAAATGACGGACCACAAGACGAATGTTATCTTTTAAACGTATCAACATAGCTGGAGGCTCGAGGGTCCATATTTCAGACTTTATAATTCCTCTAGCGTGTTGTTTATTACTGTTGTCATACGGCTTGTTTCATCTTTCAGATTCACGATACTGTCCATGCGACAAAATTAACAACGTGCTATAATTTTAGGTCTTCATGAACATGTAATTCCAGAGCAATCTTTGCCAATTAAGTAGCTACATACTTCATCTCTTGTTCACTAAACACAAGAGCACTTGTAGGACTCGCGTGAGGCAATTCTCTTATTTCGGGGAGTTACGTTCATTATTCAGAGGTTCTCAAATAAGAAAACTAGAACTTGCATGCTGGAAATAATAAGAAGATATCAATCTAAAAGTTTTTTCTGTGTCTTTTGTGTTTGTTTGTAAAGCAACATAATATCCATCTAAACAGATCTTGCGATTAACGCCAGTGGGCATTCCCAGATCATTTCTGATAAGTGTGAGGACATTTTCTAAAGCAGTGACACCGAAAAGTGTCCACATAGCGAACTGGAGAGCTATCCTATGGTGAAGGTAGCGAACTACGGTCAGGGAATACCCAGGTCACTGCTGTAGCTGCACTTACCAGACCAGGAGATTCCCATGAAGCTCAGTAATTGGACAGTTGTGTTGACAACGATAAGTTACGTAAGAGGTCACCAAGGAGGATGGCTCAGGCGGTAACGTCTGTGGCCCGCATTCGGGAGGTCCCAGGTTCGATCCCCAGCAACCGCCCACTCTGATCCATGGGGTTTGTTTCGGGGGTTTTCTCGGGTCGTCGGGCGAATGCTAAAGTGATTTCTTTCATTCGCCGAATTTCCTGTTCCTCCATTTCGTTCTATGAATCATTTCATTCATCCTTCACCAGGTTTGGTCTCTTTCAGGGTTGAAAGTGTTGGCGATGGTGTTTCGGTGCAACGTGGCAGGGAAAAAGGATGCTCTCTGTGCACTTTTTCCGCCCTTCGGCTGGTTGCCGGGCTATAAACACCCCTGGGTAGGCGTTGGACCCCATGTGGGGCGGCGTTTCCAGTCTGCCTGTCTGACTGTCTATATCTGAAAACAGTAGGCGCCCTGTCATTGCTGTGCCGTCACTCCTGGTTCCGGCCGCCCGGGGGGTGCATTGGGACAATATCCGAAAAAGATCGTGCATAAATAAAACTCAATTTAATTTAATTTTCACTGGATCGGTGCCTAATCCCCTCCGCGTCACAATCCAACCCAATACGTATGAGGCCGAAAAACAAAGAATAACAAAGGTTTCTTTTATTATAATTTACCCTCTTTATACTTGATACCGAAGAAAGTATATTTACTATATATCAGCATCGAAGGATATGTCTGCCATGGTAACGAACGATAAATTTAGCCGACTAGGTTATTTTGAGTACATTTACGTGCAAAAAGGTTTCCGATCTCCCCAGAAATACGACAGTGGTTATTCCTCCGTGAGGTTGCCACTATTGCCTGGTGACTCCGCCCAACTCTCAACTACTTATCTGGCTAACGAGAGGCCAACCTCGGGAACTACAAATTAAGCAATTAACAAATATCACGGAAGACGAAGGAACACAAGGGGTGTGTGTGTGTGTGTGTGTGTGTGTGTGTGTGTGTGTGTGTGAGCTGGCCCAGCTTTAAACAGTTGCGAGGGAGGGGGTGAAAGATGTACTACTTGACTGTAAAAACTATGTAACAACCACTTCGATAATTGAGAAGGTAGGAGGAGCTAGAAAGTAATTAAAGGAGTTTCATTTATGCTTAATTCATTATTGTTAGAAACGATTTCATAAACTAATGGCTGAAAGCATTAACCCATAACTACTATCCATTCCAAACCAGAGTGCCTCTCACTGTAAACAAACTCTTTGTATTATACGCGCGAAAGTAGTTCGCAATCCCCGCCCCTAATGGCTGCTTGTCCCTCTCTCACGGGCTGCTTGCTATATATCACTTAAATTTGAACATTGTTTCAATCTATAAAAAGGCGCTCTACGTTCGAATTATAGTTCAAAATGCAACCTGAAATAATGGATTTTATAAGCATTCGGAAATGAACATTTTACTTACGTTAATCACAATCCTCAGGCAAAAGTGCAACAAACAAATCCGAATCCTCCAAAGATGACTGAGCTGCCGTATTGGAATCAGAACTATTCTCCAAGTTAATGACAAGCTTATCCACAGCACTGGCACACACAAAACAAGTTTCCACATTTGATTCTCCTCTTCTATTTTGTTCTATTATGTGTGTTTATATTCCCTGCGTGCTTTAGTTACACTTCTTACTGAAACACCTGTAAAATCGGATATTACTTTCGTAATATCCACTAATGCAAGTGTCGGGTAATTTTTCTAATAGAGTTGAATACAATAAGTATTGTTTGTTTTTCGCCAGTTTTTAACGGTTTTTCGCTTTTGTGTTTGAACAGTTTATTCGCATTGCACGCATCTTTCTCCGTCATTAGAACTCAAATACAAATACCGACTAAATGAAATTTGACCTGAGCTGAGCTCACGTATGCTAGCATATTATGAATGACTGTTCGCTTATCATATTTCTTGTGTTACGCAAAGTGTTTATTCGACGCAAAGTGTTTATTCGGTGCTCAGATAGCACCTCTGGGAATTCATTGCTGCATTTCTCGTATATGCAAGAGAATGGCAGCCATGCATACAGTTGGTATTAACAAGCAAGAAGCTCTCGACATTAGCGCAATAGCAGACGAAAATCATATTTTGTAACCTCTTAACAGTTAGCATATATGCATTACCTTTAGCAACGAGTTCTTTTGATAACCGCAACAGAATGTGCAGTTCTATACATTTCCTGCCCCAATGTTTCATGACACAATACATTTTTTAAGGAACTATTTACGTTGGCGTAAGAGTATGTTCTTAGGTTCGTGACAAGCAGGAGCACGTGCTTTTGTTTACATCAGAGGGAACTCTGGTTTGGAATGGACAGTAGTATAGTGTGGGTCAAAATCCTGCCCACTATCTATTTTTACTTTCTCTACTACGTATAGTACGTAGGGGAAGTATTGCATTCCATTCAAAAATTAAATACCGAGATTTCAGGAAATACATGTATTGAGGCCTCCTGAATAAAAAAATCTGATGTGTTACACTCACATGACTTTCTCTACTCTTGTACAATCTAATTTTACAAACGCCTTTTCTCCATATGCTTCATGTTAATTGAGATATCGAGATGTCAATCTTATTGGTAATTTTCTTGTAGATGCAAGGGAAATATGGTAGCTTTTAAGCGATAGTCAAATATTTTAACGCTGGTTGCTATGTGGCGCATTCCATTCTCTTTGCATGTCCAGGACATCAAAAAAATGAATAACGAATTTAAGAAAAAGTATAAGTATTGGAAAATTTAAGGAAATAACAAGCAATATCTCGAAAACGGTTCACTCAACAAAAGAAATGTATACGACATAAGTTGTGTATTTTAACACGATCTACATTTTTTGTGTAGTAAAATTTTGTCTATCTCTTATGGTTTACCAGTTATGCAAAAGTCGTTCACAATGAAGAATACTTTTGGAGACATTCCCAGAAAATTCGAGATATACATTTCATTTCTCATGGCATTATCTTAAACATATGACATTTTCATCAAAATCGTTAGAGCCATTTTTGAGAAAATTAAAATTTTCGAAAAATCTTCCATGTAAAGGGTAGTCTGGTGTGGGGGGATTTTCTTGAAAACCTTCGTGTCGCATCTCTGGAAGATACTGAACCTAAATACCAAGTTTGGTGCTTATCCGACTGTTCGTTTTTGAGTTATGCTGTTCACAGACACACAGACACACACACACAGACACACACACAGACACACACACGGACATGTTTACAAAAATGCTTTTTTTGGATTCAGGAGGTCTCAAAACATGTATTTCCGGTGAAATCTCGGTATCGAATTTTTGGGTGGAATGCAATACTTCCCCTACTTACTATACGTAGTAGAGAAAGTAAAAAGTATTTTTGGAAAAATGTCCGTGCGTGTGTCTGTGAACAGCATAACTCAGAAACGAACAGTCGGATAAACACCAAACTTGGTATTTAGGTTCAATATCTTCCAGAGATGCGGCACGAAGGTTTTCAAGAAATTCCCCCACCCCAGATTACCCTTTACATGGCACATTTTTCGAAAGTTTTAATTTTCTCAAAAATGGCTCTAACGATTTTGAATAAAATATCATATATTTAAGATACTTTCATGACAAATAAAGTGTATATCTTGAATTTTCTGGGAATGTCTCCAAAAGTGTTCTTCATTGTGAACGACTTTTGCATAACTGGTAAACCATAAGAGATAGACAGAATTTTACTACACAAAAAACGTAGATCGCGTTAAAATACACAATTTATGTCATTTACATTTTTTGTGTTGAGTGAACCACTTTCGAGATATTGCTTGTTTTTTTTATATCCTGGACATGCAAAGAGAATACAATGCTCCACATAGCAACCAGCTCTTAAAAGATTTGACTATCGCTTATAGCCTATCATATTCCCCTTACACCTACAAGAAAATTAGCAATAAGATAGAGTCTGCAAACGTTTATCTCGATTAACATGAAGTAGATGGAGAATAAGCGTTTGTAAAAATAGTTTGTACAAGAGTAGAGAAAGTCATGTAAGTGTAACACATCAGATTTGTTTGAACATTGTTTTAATTGTATTAGCTACAAATTCAGACCTCACAGTATCTTCCTAGGTATGTGTCAACAATAACTGCAACTCTCTCAATAATTAAGAGGCGGGAACAAACTCAATCCATCATTTTAACCAGCACCTTACCAGTTGCGCAACAATTTCTAACAGCAGTAGGAATTGATACTTGTTCAGTGTCAGTAGTTGTGTAAGTTTGAAGCAGTTGCAAGATGAAATGTATGAATCTCTGCACTTGCTACATGAAGGTTTACGAAATGCAAACAGTTGGAAGAAATTGAAGCAGAAGAATTTTCACATGAAGAAAGGAATATGGTTCCGATTAAGATATTCCAAATGCTGAAGACAAAGTCATACACACGCAATGTCAGAACACCAGCACACAAACTGGTCAGAAAATTTCCAGATTTGATGCAGCTTAGAACCTCCATTGTGATTCAAAAGAATTTGACTTCCGGTCTTGTATGGTTTCAGACACAATGTTGAATGAATTGGTATTGCGCACTAATGAAGAAGTAAACCTTGATAAAGTCAGATACTTAGAAAAAAGCAGCGATATAGTTCATGAAGTAGATTTAATATAAATGAAAGCCCGTAGAGGACTCTTGTATATTGCTGATGCATTCAGATGAACACGAGGATCTGCATTCTCTATTTGCTTCTGATAGGACTGGGCTCGATGCTTTTCGATGCACAATGTCTCTCAAGCGCATACGATTTCTGTTTATATGTCTGAGATTTGATAACATGCAAGATCGTGACCAAAGAAATCAGAATGACTCTTTAGCTCCCATCTCATTCATGTTCAGTAATCTTGTCATAAATAGCCAAACTTCAGATATTGTTGGCACAGATGTAAGCACTGATGAAATGTTGGTGGGTTTTAGGGGCAAATGTTCATTCACAATTTATATGGCGAACAAACGCACAAAATAAGGACTGAAAGTAATGATTTTGTCAGACGAGGAAACTTATTTCTTCAATAGTTAGGTTTACACAGGAAGAGGAATGAATGATTATATTATGAGGTTTTCAAACCTACTCAGGCTGTTTTGAGGCTTTTAAACCAATTGAAAAGTCCAATAGAAATATTACAGCAAATAATTGGATCTCATCCACACCTTTGGTGGAAATACTGTTGAAGAGGAGCCTCACTTACTTGAGAAAAGACAAACGTGAGATACCTCCATAAGGTTTTCCTCGTTGGTCCCGGGATATCCATTCAGGCATGTACGGATTCAGCAAAGAAGTGACTTAGGTGTCGTACGTTCCCAAGAAGAAGAAGAGGAGGAGGAGTGTGATCTGAGTTTCCAGCATGCATCATCCAGTGGATATGATCTGGAGTCAGGAAAGCCTGAAATCACTGCTTTTTACAACAGCATTGAAGGTGTAATTAATAGTGTTAATGAAAAATCTGAGGTGTTACACTCACATGACTTTCTTTACTCTTGTACAAACTATTTTTACAAACGCTTATTCTCCATTTGCTTCATGTTAATCGAGATGTTAATCTTATTGCTAATTTTCTTGTAGATGTAAGGGGAATTGATAGGCTTTAAGCGATAGTCAAATATTTTAAGAGCTGGTTGCTATGTGCAGTATTCCATTCTCCTTGCATTACCAGGACCAAAAAAAAAAAAATGAATAACGAATTTCCATTTGAGAAAAAGTATAAGTATTGGTAAATTTAAGGGAATAACAAGCAATATCTCGAAAATGATTCACCCCCCAAAAAATGTATATGCCATAAATTGTGTATTTTAACGCGATCTACATTTCTTGTTAGTAAAATTTTGTCTATCTCTTATGGCTTACCAGTTATGCAAAAGTCGTTCACAATGAAGAATACTTTTGGAGACATTCCCAGAAAATTCGAGATATACATTTCATTTGTCATGAAAATATCTTAAACATATGATATTTTAATCAAAATCATTAGAGCCATTTTTGAGAAAATTAAAATTTTCGAAAAATGTTCTATGTAAACGGTAATCTGGCGTAGGGGGATTTTCTTGAAAATCTTCGTGTCGCATCTCTGGAAGATACTGAACCTAAATACCAAGTTTGGTGTTTATTCGACTGTTCGTTTCTGAGTTATGCTGTTCACAGACACACAGACAGACACACACGGACATGTTTCCAAAAATGCTTTTTTTGGACCCAGGGGGTCTCAAAACATATATTATTACCGGTGAAATCTCGGTATTGAATTTTTGGGTGGAATACAATACTTCCCCTACTTCTGTACGTAGTAGAGAAAGTAAAAATGTGCCAACTATTCTGTCAACAGACGAATTCGCCATTGGTCAATGGCTCTGTTCTATGTTTCTATATATCGATAGAGTAAATATGTAGGTGCTACACTACTCAGCAAATCCTGACATAGATCAGACTCGGCTAGTATTCCTAAAGAAGCTTGCAATGCAACTGATAAAACCATAGTAGGTTGCGCAATTTACATCTGCCTTTGGAAATGCTGCATTCCACTGGTCGAATTCTGCAAACACCTGTACCATTCAAAATACCTATGCAAGAAGAAACAGCTGCAATAGGATTTAGAAGTAGGTGTTATATTTGTCCTTCTTAACTCAATTGAAGGACACATTAGTGTTGTGCTACCTTTAAGAGAGTAATATGTGGGACTTGTAGTGTACGTGTAGGTATGAACTACGTCACAGAAATTAACTGATGAAGTTTGATATTTAATTAAAATTCCGGTTTCGGATTATACTGCAAATTCGTGCGTACGTACGCGCGCACACACACACATACATACATACACACACAACACAGAGTATTCTATAAAGACTTCGGTTAAGTTGGAATAACACGGTCTGTTCTACTGTAAAAAAATAAAACAAAATTATTTCATCTGAAAACAGGTTTAGGAATGCTTATATGTATGGAACATATGAAACAAAACAATGCAATTGGCGTTTGTCCAGTAAAGCAGTATCTTTTTCAAAATCTTTCTCATGTAATGTGGCAAACACGCCAAGAGTTTAGGTGTCCAAACTAGGAATAAGAACCCCTTAAAGATTAAAACTGAAAAGAAGAGTTGCACGAGATACTCCACTCGCCGAAACCGAAAATGAAATCTTCTAATTCATCCTTGCATACTGTTATTACTTGCAAATAAATATGATTGCTATACTGTCTGCAAATAACAGTTTTTTACTTTGTCTACTACGTCCTTTAATAAGTAGGGTAAGTATTGTATTCCACCCAAAAATTTGATACCGAGATTTCACCGGAAATACACGTTTTGAGACACCCTGAATCCAAAAAAAGCATTTTTGGAAACATGTCCGTGTGGGTGTCTGTGAACAGCATAACTCAGAAACGAACAGTCTGATAAACACCAAACTTGGTATTTAGGTTCAATATCTTCCAGAGATGCGACATGAAGGTTTTCAAGAAAATGCCCCACCCCAGATTACCCTTTACATAGAAAATGTTTCAAAAATTCGTTATTCATTTTTTTTGTCCTGGTAATGCAAAGATAATGGAATACTCCACAAAGCAACCACCTCTTAAAATATTTGACTATCCTTAAAACCTAGCAATCCTCCTTGCATCTATAAGAAAATTAGCAATAAGATTAACATCTCGATATCTCGATTAACATGAAGCATATGGAGAGTAAGCGTTTGTAAAAATAGTTTGTGCAAGAGTAGAGAAAGTCATGTGAGTGTAACACATCAGAATTTTTTAAAGTAACATTGCTAGGTGGTATTCATTACTGGCGTGGCCAACAGCACAAGGTAATTAGCGCTTTGTACAATATCCACTAAAAGTCTGTTTGGCGGCTGGTATCTCAAATTTATCAACTAGCGATCTGTTTGTTTACGCACACTCCTTCGTTTCCCTTTCTCTCCCTCAGTGTTCTGAGCCAGGAGTTGAGTAGTTTCTGCACAGAGCTGGAGCTTCTTCTCTTGTACAAGCAATAGGCGTTGTTTTGAAAACTATTAATATGTGGACCAGTGTTTACTTAATGTTTTCGTTTGATTTTGCTATGTGTCATTTATCTTAATATTTCTAGTCATCAGGTTTTAGTCATGTTATATGCTGCATTGTCTTAGTTTTGGTTGGTGGAAATAATCTGGCCTTATGCTGTAACAACAATAAGTGGCTTACATGACATGTTGTTTGATTAGGTATATATAAAACCAAAACGTTCTAATACTAATGATTGATTTCAAGGGAGGACAGAAACTGTAATGTGCACGACTTGTAGTTAAATCATAGACTGATATATAGTGTGATGGGGCTCGCCTCACAAATCTTTAAAGCACAACCAGATATATGTATTTATTACACTCTAAAAACTAACTTTCACCATGATGATGAGGATGATGCACATATGTAGACAACATTTAAGGCTAAGCAATGGACAATGACAGAGGATGTTGCCAACAAGCATAAATATAATTATTCTACATTAACAGAATTTTTGTCTCCTTACAAGCAGATTCGCCAACTCTTCAAATCCCAAAGGGAAGATGGGTTAAATGTTTACTTATATATTTTGTAAAGCTGCATGCTTTATTTTTGGTTTAGGTGCCAAAGTTAAATAAGCAGCTGCTTGGTGGAGTTTCTTTTCTATACGTTTTTTGTTTAAAGTTGACCAAAACTCTTACAAGACTGGAAACGTTTTTGTAAAAATATCACGGATTAGCTTTTTAATACAATGTTTACAAATCGAGAACCAGTTGTATTCATTGCATATTTAGAACTCAAGCAATGTTATGTTGGTCCGGGTGGCTCAGTTGGTTTTTTTTACTGACAGCCCCATGTCAGTAGATTTACTAACATGTAAAAGAATTCCTGCGGGACGAAATTCCGTCATACCGGTGGCGCTAATATGATCCTGGCAAATGACAGCTCGTTAACAAACAAAATAATTTTTATAAGCAATGTTATAAGTTAAATGGTTACACCACACGTGGCGAAAGGATGCTTTGTCATTACCTTTATACCCTCTCGGCTGCCTCCTATTCGGACAGTAATCCGAGTAATTTCTAAACGTATAGTAGAAAATAAATAAAACCAAATTTAACTTTCGTTGAGTTTGTGTGAAATCAACAACTCGGATTTCTTTACAATGTTCACTTCGACTCTCACGTGATTTGCTTCATTGCTCCCAGAACTGAACTAAGCCCAATTGACTATCTCTAGGTCTTATATGCGTTTACTGAGCGCCGGGAACCTTCAAGAAGTTTGTCACTATCATCCCTTTCTAATGGAATTAATTGTTCTTTCACACAAGCCGTTTGTTGGACAAGGTTGGAAAGGTAGAATCAGATGACTGAAAAATTCAATGCCATAGCCGGGATTTGAACCACGGATTTCCCGGTCTCCGTTCGGTTGCTCTAACCACTGAGCTACCATGGCAACATGCCGGCACGCCACTAAATTCTCCAGTTGATTCGCATTTTTCCCGGTAAACCACAAGGAGATCTCAAATTGTATTGAGATTTCATACTCCAATGGCGACTTACATTCTTTGTAAGCACTTTAAGTCCCGGGCTTTATAGTTACGACCACTATTAGGTCAATTAATGGAATTAATTGTTCTTTCACACAAGCCGTGTGTTGGGCAGGGTTGGAAAGATAGAATCAGATGACTGAAATGCCATAGCCGGGATTTGAACCACGGATCTCCCGGTCTCCGTCCGGTTGCTCTAACCACTGAGCTACCATGGCAACATGCCGGCACGACACTAAATTCTCCAGCTGATTTAAATTCTTGAGCCATTGAGGTATGTCATCCCTATTTTTAAAGCTCCCTTGTTTACCCTGTTTATTATTACTGTGTTTTTACTGGTTTTCATCACTGCAACTACACACCCATACACAAACACCCATGCCCAAGGCGGGACTCGAACCCGCGACCCTCAGCTTGGCGAAGCGCCGAAGCTACACACTCCAGAGACCACGGCTACGAGGGCCGGCTTTTAATACAATTTGAGATTTCTTTGTGGTTTACCGGAATAAATGCGAATCAGTTGGGGAATTTAATGTATCGGATGTTGCCATGGTAGCTCAGTGGTTAGAGCAGCCAGACGGAGACCGGGGGCTCGTGGTTCAAATCCCGGCCATTACATTAAATTTTTCAACCGTCTGATTTTACCTTTCCAACCTTTTCCAACACACGGCTTGTGTGTAAGAACAATTAATTCCATTAATTGACCTAATAGTGGTTGAAACTATGAAGTCCGGGACTTAAAGTACCTACTTACCGCATTGCAAGTCGCCATTGGGGTATGTCATCTCAATACAATTTGAGATCTCTTTGAATAAATGCGAATCAGTTGGCGAATTTAATGTACCGGCATGTTGCCATGGTAGCTCAGTGGTTAGAGCAACCGGACGGGTACCGGGAGATCCGTGGTTCAAATTTTTCAGTCATCTGATTGTACCTTTCCAAACTTGTCTAACACACGGTTTGTGTGAAAGAACAATTAATTCCACTCTACCATCTTGTTTATTGATTTCATTTGGTTTTGACTGTATTAGAATAACTGTGTAAAAAAAACTGTATTGAAAGTAAAACGCGAGAGAATTGTTTAAATACAAATTACAGACCTTACAGGTGTCGTGGCGCTATACCTTAAAATATACTTTGAAGTATTTCCTATTAAAAAGGCAAATAATAACCAAAACGGGCAAAGATAACATACATAATATTTATCTCTGAAGTCAGAAATCATAGGTTTTTATATATAAAATAAATAAGCAAACAAATAAATAAAAGATAAAAGCCTCGTTTATTAACTTTTTAAAATATGTTGCATAGCAAATGTTTGTAAGTGTAACATTCTAACTAGTGTTTTTCTTTGGAAATTTCGATAGGATGGATATTTAAGAACTTATAATTTTTTATTCATTAATGCTCATTATGCAAACAGTTATTCAATTAGGAATAGAAAAGTATTTTCCGACTGCACTGCAAGCATAAGGAAGAGAAACAAATTTGTTTAAGCATTTTATTTTTTTTAATTTTTATTAACAGCCCTGAAATGCGGTATTTCTATCGGGTTTCAAAATATTACATGGCAAAAATTGCAGGGAGAGGAGAGGGATGAGAACTATAGAGGGGAGAATGGAGAGCAAGGGGAGAGAACAAAGAGGAAGGGATTGAAAAGCAGACTACGAGACGGAGATGTAGAGAGAGTGAAAGAGAGGGGAGAGGGAGCAATAGTGTACACGCGGGAGAAACAGAAAAGAAATATCACAACACGGGAAGAACTGCGTATTCTGCTAAAACTTGGAATCGGGAACATTTTTCTTCAAATACGCCAAATATTCTGTTCAACATAGCTTCTCTTTCTTTACATTTATTTCTTTTCCTTCTTGTTTTCAGGTCCCAATGGGGTGATGAGATAAAAGGTTGTTTCCCACTTATTTTGTGAAGCCGCATACTTCGGTATTTCATGATTCCGGCTTGCACGAATACCATAAATCTACCTCTGGTCACATATTAAATTGCGTTTTATGGACGCTCTTCTCTTTGTGGAATAAAACTGACTCGTCAGGGTTAATGCTCTATGTAAAGGGCACCATCTTTTGATATTGCAAGGTAATACAATTAATAACATGCACAACATGCTGAAACCTCTTCGTGTGCATTTTGTAGGCAATGTCGTTCCGCCTTAGGGCTGCATGTGTATAATACACCAACTTGCTGGGAAAATCCTTGAGACATTATAAAAAGAAAGAAAAGTAGAAATCCTGCATACTTCAAGGGTTTTTACACCAAAGAAGGTTTTATAGTATTACACAATTTCGTTTTAAAATGGGCTAACTTTCTTGGCGATGTCTGTATGCCATAACCTTGATTCAATATTAATAATAAAGAAAAAGGTTCCTGTATCTGTTAACAGTTTTTCTTGTTGCGTTTGTTCTGTAAGGTTCTGTAACATTCTTCAAAGTTTAGCACAACGATTATAACCTTGCATAACTAAAACGTCATTCATTATTTATGGACGGTGGCAAATGATGTAATCTCTAAGAGAAGGATATTATTAAAAGGGAGAACATGATAATGCATTAGCAAAATAAAATTGTAATTTATGATGGTTCGTGACTATGGACCCGGTACACTCCTCAAGAAACTGAGTGCTACAGAAAACTACATAAAAAGTGTTTGCAGGATAATATTACGTGAATTTCCACACAGGAATAACTGGTGAATATTCGAAAATATGTCTCAATTCTCCAGTTTCTACCTTTATTTGCGAACAGATAGAAAACATACCACTTGCCCCCCCCCCCCCAGTAGTAGGTAACTAAGAAGTAGTAGGAGTTTCGCGATGCTCATTGTGCAGCCCAGTGATTTTCTATGAGCAGGACTTGAAAACACTGGCAATAAATACACTATGTGATCAAAAGTATCCAGACACCCCCACAAACATACGTTTTTCATCTTAGGTGCATTGTGCTGCCACCTACTGCCTGGTACTCATTATCCGCGACCTCACTAGTCATTAGATATCCTGAAACAGCAGAATGGATGCTCCGTGGAACACACGGATTTCGAACATGGTCAGGTGATTGGGTGTCACTTGTGTCAGAAGTCTGTACGCGAGATTTCCACACTCCTAAACATCCCTACGTCCACTGTTTCTGATGTGATAGTGAAGTGGAAACGTGAAGGGACATGTACAGCACAAAAGCGACATTTGAAGAGGGTCGTAAAGAGTAATAGGCAGACATCTATCCAGACCATCACACAGGGATTCCAAACGGTATCAGGATCCACTCCAAGTACTATGACATTTAGGCGTGAGGCGAGAAAAGGATTCCATGGTCGAGCGGCTGCTCATAAGCCACACATCAGCAGGAAAATGCCCAACGACGCCTCGCTTGGTGTAAGGAGCGTCAACATTACACGATTGAACAGTGGCAAAACGTTGTGTGGAGTGACGAATCACGGTACACAATGTGGCGATCCGATGGCGGCAGGGTGTGGGTATGGCGAATGCCCGGTGAACGTGTGTAGTGCCAACAGTGAAATTCGGAGGTGGTGGTGTTATGGTGTGGTCGTGTTTTTCCTGGAGAGGGCTTGCATCCCTTGTTGTTTTCGTGGCAAGATCACAGCGCAGACCTACATTGATATTTTAAGCACCTCCTTGCTTCCCACTGTTGAAGAGCAATTCGGAGATGGCGATTGCATCTTTCAACACGATCGAGCACCTGTTCATATTGCACGGGCTGTGACGAAGTGGTTACACGACAATAACATCCCTGTAATGGACTGGCCTGCACAGAGTCTTGACTTGAATCCTATAGAACACCTTTGGGATGTTTTGGAACGCCGACTTCGTGCCAGGCCTCAGCGACGTACATCGATACCTCTCCTCAGTTCCGCACTCCGTGAAGAATGGGCTGCCATTCCCCAAGAAACCTTCCAGCACCTGATTGAAAGTATGCCTGCGAGAGTGAACGCTGTCATCAAGGCTAAGGGTGGGCCAACACTATACTGACTTCCGGCATTACCGATGGAGGGCGTCACGAACTTGTACGTCATTTTCAGCCAGGTGTCCCGATACTTTTGATCACGTAGTGTACCCACGGATAACGACATAGCATTGTCAACGTCGTCTAACTCAATTATCAAGCTTTTTAGTAGTTTCTAGGTGTTAGAATAAAATACAATGTGTAACATATAGTTAAAGTTTAACAACTTGTTAAAGCTACTAACCAGTTGCTACCCGCTAATTGGTTTCTGTAACTCCGTAACATCTTGTTGAGAGGAAGAAAATTATAGTTAACGATACCAAGAGCAGAGATGATGATGAATGATGATGCCATCGCTGCCGCTACTATTACTGGCTGAAAATGGATGCATTTTTAGTGCTTTTCGATCTTAAAAATAATGGTATCAATTTTCTTAACCAGAAAGTTATAGAATAGTTATGTCTCATTTCCGCAGCACTCCGCTTAACGCCAGGTCCTCGCAACAATTTTCGCTCCAATTGCTTTACTCTTCTGCTGCAGTTCGGAGTAACTGAGTTCAAAAAACAGCTACTATTACACAGATGTCCCTGCTCAACATGTTCTCCTTTCGGGGAAGATCCAACCTCTCAGCTGCTCTTGCTTCTGCAAACTTTGCTCCCTCAAAATTAAATTATTTGAGTTTTATTTATGGACGCTCTTTAACTTTTGTGGTTCTTAGCGTCTCATTCTATATTGGACGTGAAAGCCGGTAATTTTGCTCAGAGGCCTCTTTATCAGGCTTGAGGTTCTTTTACGTGCCGTATATCTACGACACAGGACCACCGGTTTTACTTCCCTTCCGAAGGAAGCCATGCTAAAGATTTTTACGCCCGAAAAAATCCATCGCCCTCCGCCGGGTTTGAAACAGCGACCTGGGGAACTAGAGTCTAAACACTACACCACTACACCACAGAGGACGACTTTTGGTCCCTCCTCCTCCATACTGCAGCACATGGTAGGCCCCAGAAATCCGTTAAATAATCTAGTCGTCTAGTTAGGTTATAATAAACCGAGCGAGATAGCTCCACGGTAATGCGTGAAGTTCGCATTTAGGAACTCCCAGGTTCGATCCCGTCGATCGCTCACTCTGACTTTGGGTTTTTCGTGGTTTTCCCTGGTCGGTAGGCAAACACTGGGGTGGTTTTTCATCTACCACATGTTTCTTTTCAACATTTACCTTGTACTCTGTTTTCAGATAATGTTTCAGGTGTACTTCTAGGTTTCGTGGCATATGGCGGTGCCGCATAAATGGTGCGGATGCTTGCTCAAAGGAAAGGGTATTTCACGTGGACACTAGAGGGCTACTTGGTCGACGAGCTGTTTATCGCGCTCTCTAGTAGCTCCAGCAGCGGGACGGGTCCTCGAGCCTGGAACTGTTAGGGACTTCCGCGCGTCTCTCTGGCCTGCTTGCCTGCGACCTGTAGTCTCCTGTGGCTCCTACACTTATTCCATTCCTCTTGGGGAGTGGTAGCCACAGTGCGTGAGGTGTCCCCCTGCGTTGTTAACCTATACTTATAGGTTATACTAATTTAATATAGTCAACATAGGCATTTTAGAAATAATAGGGTTGAAAATTTCAACTTTCTCATATTGATAGGCATTAAAGAGTTTAAATTTAAATCACTTGATGTGCTGTCATAGTAAATATGAATATGTAACTCAATGTGATAGCTAAGAACTTCTTAATAGTTTTCTATACCTAGCTGTGTTTTATATAACGAACCTTGATTTGTACTTTTTATTTTTACGAACTGTCAGCTTATGAGCAGCTAATACAAACACAGATAATTAAGAATTACTTTGGATTTTCTACATGATGAATATATTTGAATCTATAAATTTGTATTTCTCCCAAAATGTATGCTTAATTATTTTCTCTGCACCCATTTCTAGTAGCTAGAGGAAATACTGTATTCAGTCCAAGAATTCGATATCCAAATTTCATTGGAACATATATTTTAGGTCCGCTTGAATCCAAAAAAATGTATTGTTTTTAGAAAAAAATGTGTATGAACAGCATAACTCAAAAACGAAACGTCAGATAGTTATCAAACTTTTCGTCTTCCAAGGAAGCCACACGAAGATTTTCAAGAAAACACCCCCAACCCGAATATCCTTTGCATGTAAAATCACGCAATGTTTTTTATTTTCGTAAAAATCGCTCTACGTGTTGTTTAAAATATCGTACCTACGTTTAAGATGTTTGTATGACAAATAAAATGTATATCCTGAATTTTTGGCAAATAGCTCGCTAAGTCCTCTTCATCCTGAATGCATGTTGTATACTTTTGTATAACTGGTAAACATAAGGAACAGAGAAAAGCTTACTCATAATTAATCATTTCCGAGATATTCGTTGTTATTTGTTTGAATTTTCAAATATTAACATTTTTTTGAAGCGTTAATTTCTCGTCATTTATTTGTTTCTCGTTGTTACGTGTTGCTAAACATGACTATTGCATGTTCTGTAGTCATAAATGTGGAGGTGGGCCGTGAACTTGCAGGAAAAATAACATTTTACTTTAGCTGTTCTAGAAATTCTATTATGATGCGCATTACCTAGAAATCCTCTGCTAAATTTCACGGCATTATGTAATTTTCCGTGTGAAAATTGCGTTTGTACATCCCATGAAAGCCTCGAAACAGCGAGAAACGAGTTTTAGGATTAATTCTGGTCGTTTTTTGTTTGTCATTAACTGCTCTTATAACCACCTTTCGTGACGTAGCATTATGTTAGTTTAGAATTAGTGCAATGACAGCCATACAATTAAGCCTGATACCTAATTTTAAAAGGCGTGGCCTAGCTTCTGGGATTAAGATGTCTGATATTCATAAAAACTATAGACAGAATTAAGGATGTTTTTCATCAATGTTGTTAAACAACTTTAGCATTCAAGCTATTAAAAATTCTAAAAGGCGGTGTCTCCATTATACCGTTTTATTTTTCTACCACCTATCTATAGTAGGTAGAGGAATTATTGCATTCCACTCAAAAATTTGCGGTTGAGACTTCAAATTTTGAAGTCTACTGGAGAAAAAAACTTTAGAAAAGGCATGTGAACAGCATAAGTCAAAAATAAAACTAACAAACTTGGTATTTAAGTAGAAAATTTTCAACAAGACACTTCTACCTCAGGCTACGCTTTGCGTAGAAAATTTAATTATTTTTATATTCTGAAAAATTATTAATGATTTTGATGATAACATAATTTTTATATATACTGACATGAATAAATGCTTATGTCGAATTTTCTGTGAATAGCTTGTTAAGATCCCTTCATTCTAAGCGAGTTTTATTTTTAAGTATGAAACTAGGAGATAAAACAATAACTTACTTCACAAAAAACGTAGAGATTTTAAAACTATTCAGTTTTGTTAAATAACTACATTTTTTCTTAGGTAATTTTTTCCCTCATGTCAATATGTCAAATCTATGATATTTTAATCTAAATCCTTGTTGCCATTTTTGAGAAAATAAAAATAACAAACAATTTTTCATGTAAAGAATAATTTACATTCGGGAGATTTTCTTGAAAATCATAGTGTCGTATTCTTGGAAGATGTCAAGTCTCACTCACACACACGCACGCACGCACGCACACACACACGTTTATCTTAAAATGCTTTTATTGTGTACAATGATCTCCAAACGTGTATTTTCGGTGAAATGTCTGTATAAATTTTTACTTTTGAAACGGCAACTCTAGGCCGGGCCCGAGAACAGTAATTCTAGATAATTTATTAATTAACTTTTATTGATGTTAAATCGTACTATGTAAATATCTTTTTCCCAATACTGCTTGTATATTTTAAGAAGGGTGATTTAACATTATGTATCTATCTAGGTTACTAATATTAGTAGAGTTATAAATGGTTTAATGTAAATAATTTAAGCGCTATGTTAAAATACTGTCCACGGTGGAATGTTTTAACTACAGGAATAGTGCTTTCGAAGGCAGAAAACCTAGTTTTATTACCTCTCTTCGGTCGCAGTGCTATTATTCCTACAGCGAGGGTGTAGAGCCTTTGTCCCATTATTTGATAATTCGCCGTGACCAAGTGAGTGAGAAGGACAATCTAACGGTACATGGAGGAAAAGCCGCGATTTATATTAAAATTGGACCAATGAGATCCCTGAAAGTTTATTCGAAATAGTTAGACGCGTCGAGTCGCGCTAAAAATGGACCAATAGGAAAGGAAGCAGCCTCAGAAGCCTGAGACTATAAATGGATCTGTTTGGGGAAAATTCGGGGCAGTTTATGTCATGTGTGGTCAGGGAGAGATGCTGCAGGATGTGTGAGATATCGCGCCAAAAAGGGAATCAAGTCAAATTTTTCATGTCAGCTTAGTATTGCATTTTATTCGAGAGTTTTCGTAATGTGTGGTCAGGGAGAGATGCTGCAGCATGTGTGAGATATCGCGCCAAAACAGGGAATCAAAATAGTTTTAGCAACACACCTAAGATCCGCTACTCTGAAAGCGACAATAAGAATAGTTATATTTCGTGCCATATCCACGCCATAGTTTAACAGCGGTGGACAGTATTTTACAGCGGCAATACCAGTTTTGTATACTACGAGTGTTAATTAAATAAAAAGAAACGGCAGTGTCATCTTTTCATAAACAAAGCAAGTCTATGTCTTCCTATATCACCACCCGAGATCTACGTTTTCCTTTACCGAGGATAAGTCCATGCTCCCATATAATTTAAGGAAAATTACTGCAGCTAGCCGAGGATAAATTGAAGAACCAACACGCTGAGAACTTCTGGAAGCAACGGGAGAAGCATCAAGGTAAGCTACAGCAACGGATAAGGAGGTGATCGCCGCACTTTCTCTACTGCGTATAGTAAGTAGGGGAAGTATTGTATTCCACGCAAAAATTCGATACCGAGATTTCACCGGAAATACATGTTTTGAGGCCTCCTGAATCCAAAAAAAGCATTTTTGGAAATATGTCCGCGTGCGTGTCTGTGTGTGTGTGTGTGTGTGTGTGTGTGTCTGTGTGTCTGTGAACAGCATAACTCACAAACGAACAGTCGGATAAACACCAAACGTGGTATTTAGGTTCAGTATCTTCCAGAGATGCGACACGAAGGTTTTCAAGAAAATTCCCCCACCCCAGATTACCTTTACATAGAACATTTTTCAAAATTTTAGTTTTCTCAAAAATGGCTCTAACGATTTTGATTAAAATATCATATGTTTAAGATACTTTCATGGTAAATGAAATGCATATCTCGAATTTTCTGTGAATGTCTGCAAAAGTATTCTTCGTTGTGAACGACTTTTGCATAACTGGTAAATCATAAGAGATAGACAAAATTTTGCTGCACATAAAATGTAGATCGCGTTAAAATACACAATTTATGTCATATACATATTTTTGTTCAGTGAACCATTTTCGAGATATTGCTTGTTATTCCCTTAAAATTTTCAATACTTATTTTCTCAAATGGGAATTCGTTGTTCATTTTTTTGCCTTGGATATGCAAAGAGTATTAATCTGTGGGAAAGGGAATGGTGCTGCACCTAGCAACCAGCTATTAAGAGATATGTATGTGCTTAAAGGCTACTGTATTTCTATATTGCCCTTGTAAATATATATTCCCCTTACATCTACAAGAAAATTAGCAACAAGATAGAGCCTACAAATGTTTATCTCGATTAACATGAAGTAGATGGAGAATAAGCGTTTGTAAAAATAGTTTGTACAAGAGTAGAGAAAGTCGTGTGAGTGTAACACATCAGACCTTTTTTATTTGTGCGATATCCCAGTACTTATGATTAGTTCTTACCATGGGTAATATTGCAAGTAGTAAAACATCGGTAGGGACGACGAAAAACTGGGTTTTTCTTGAATCCCTCTTTAATATGAAAGTGATAACGGTGCTATTTCTGACATTAGAACATTCATTTCTCCCACTGAATCGGTTATTTGAAGAGCGAGAGCGAGAGAGAGAGAGAGAAACAGTGAATGTACGAGTGTGCTTAAATTGCAGCATTATTGTAAACCCAAAAGAGTATGTGCAAGTTGTTAAGAGATACGAAATTGCAATACATCTATAACAGGAGAAAATGTTTCTACAAAGGATTTGGAAGACATTCGGAAGATAATTTTAAACAACCTGGACAGCAGTAACACAAAAAAACAGTAAATCGGCCTTAGCTCAGAAGAACGTCGTTACACTTTTGACATTATTGAAGCAAATTTGTACACAAAGGGAAAGATTTTAAGACTGACTTTGTCCCTAATGTTCTCAGGGTGTGGTTGCTTGATAGTTAAGCTAAACAAGTAAAAAGACTTGTTATCCTTCACTCTGGGTTAGTATGATCACGATTTGGAATTCTATTCAACATGTTGACAGATCAGAATCATGATCTTTAAAGTTTGGATCCAGATAAAAAATTATGATCCTTCCACTAATGGAAATCATGAAGGAAGTAGTACGTCCACCTGTCAGTACTTTCATAGTATTTCTTTTATATTTTAACAAGTACAATAGATATTACCATACGTAATGTGTGTGCGTACCTTATACTGCAACAGTCTAAATAATTACAGCTTTTAAGCTTGTTAATGATTAAACAGTAGCTTTGAAATTACACTTGCAGTTAATGTAACTGGTTTTGCGAAATAAAATAAAACATTAAAGTTGTAAAACCTGCTATCCACAAAGGGAATATTATACATAAGTGGTTTTCTAGGAATCAAGACATTTCAGGTCTTTAGTAAACATATGAACATATTCCAGCGATGTTCATCAACCTTTTTTTTTCTACCAGATTTCATTCACAAACCCATAGAATTTATACGTTTCTTTCTTTATGGATTTCCGAAAACTGTTAATCATGCACATAACAGGTATTGCAAACGTACTATTCAATTAATTTCAGTGGAACAGCTGAGGCTGGTAATTAACAAGATTTTAAATACACATACAGCTTACGTTTCAGGTACGTGTAACGTGTTGTGTTAACTCTGGTATTTATACCCTTTTTACTATAAGCTGAAAGGAGAAGTAAACAAAACCACGTGACAAGAGAGCACCTCATTGGCTGGTGGGCAAACTACAACCTTTCCCGCTTTGCATGTCGTCTCTTCCTCTACAAAAAAAAAAGTTCGGTTCAGATCGTAACATTTTGTGGTTATTCTCGTGCAGAGGAATATAAAAAATTAATTATTGTAACAGTTAAATTTATGAAACTAAATGTGTTTGTTCAGATTCACCTATAACTAAATGAGCAGAGGGTTTAAGAGGCTATGTGCAGGGTTGCAGTTCGTTTTCGGGTGAGCCGCCAGTGTACTTTTGCAACGTGTTGAGAAAATCACTTTGTTTCCATGGGGAATTGAAATCGATTTGAGTCCAATTCCATACTGAATGCGATCCGCATTTTCATGTAAAATTCAATACGTATTGAGATCGATTTGGATAGACAAAGTTCGAGATTAAAATAATTCAAGCTTTTATGTTGGTCAACTTGGATTTAGGTTGCCGAACCTGTTAGATATATGTTAATTCGTTTTTCTGTATATGTTAAGTGGATTTTGAACTTAGTGAATGTTTTTGAGAAGAATACATTGCGAATTATGGAAGCGATAAAAGTCGCTTTGCTGTGTGTTTTGTTACACACGTGATTAACGATTTTCGCTAATAAAAACAAAATGACGAGCGTGCAGCGTGTTACAAAGGGTATAGTAGAGGATAGTTCTTCGGCGTATTCAAAACGATTTGAATACGGTAGGTGTTTCCATGCAACAAATTTCGATCCGATCCTACTTTCTAAGAGTTGACCATTGCTTAGCAATAATTGAACTTCTTTGTTAGTGATGCAGAATATTTGCTCGGATAGCTTGGGTCGCGTTTGTTTTCTGTTGTGTTTTAACCTATAGTGCTAATTGTTATTTAACTTGTTCACTCATAAAAGGTTAAAGCAAAGGTAGTATACTGATATTAGTCATTAAATGAATGATTTCAAAAGCCTGAAGTTAAGAACAGTTTAATCCAGTATCTTTAATCACAGATGCCGAACTGTTCCGGTACAACTTTTATTTGTGTACTCTTAGTATTATGTGTTAGAAGTTTAGGATGTAAGACAAAATATAGGAATAAGACATATAATGTTTAAAAGCTAATGATCCCCAAGCTGCGCAATATACTGTATTCGCATTCTGTATGAAGCAATTTCCTCTCACGGGTCTTAGTTCCCGTCATCCTCCACGTGGTGCTGCCATGTGCTCGGCGGAGTGATACATTTAAGTTTTGTTTACTTCTCCTTTCAGCTTATAGTGAAAAAGGTATAGTAGACATTTTGGGAAACAATCCTAAAATTTATACATTTTTTAACCAAATCCCCATATAAACTATTCTTAAATTTCTATCCGATTCAAATAACTTACATTCACAATAATATTATTTTAGTATTTGTTAACATTCTTAAGTTAACAGCTTCAGTTGTTCTGTCATCATTTAAATAATATCAATATAACCAATATGTCGTTTCAATACATGCATCAGTGTGCAGTTTAATTTTACAAGCCTATCTACAGGAGCGGGCTTTTACCTGCTTGTACGGTAGTGTATTTTGTAAATCTATGAGCGTCCCCAATATTATATTTACTTTTAACGATAGCTTTTGTACCAATTTAATTTATGAATATATCTTTACATAAGTAAACGGTTGCATGCCAACGGGCCGGGATGTTTTAAAGGCTCTCAATTCATAACAATAATACTTTAAAAAAAACCCGTAGTTATGGCCTTCAGTTGAGTTATAGATAATTAAAAATACGTTTAATATATTTACGACTTAATAAGATACATAGAGAATTTAATATCCGGTTTGGAACAGAACCCCAGTCTCTGCGCGATGAGCGAGAGGATCTTTTTAAAGCAGGAATGTCTAAATACGTTACCCGTTATGGATTTATTCCACTTTAATGGCAATAAAGTTAACTAAAGGTAAAAAAAAACAACAATATTTCCTTTCGTCCATTTGCAATTACATAGTATGTATACATTCCATTGTAGCATTTCTTCTAGCTGCTCTAAAAAGTTCGGAAATATTCGGCTAAAACCTCGATTTGAAAACCCCTTATCTAGGCTACCCTTAATTTTATAGCGATTTCAACCAAATTTTAAACGTGCCAATAAATTTTGTTCGAACTTTTGCATGCATAATATTTACTCCATACTTGCAGTACGGACAGACAGATGGACAAAGCGACACGAACAGGTACTTAGCAGTAGGAACCGCTCCTATAAACGATTTATGAGGTAGCCCAGGTGGCAAGATGCCATTGCAAGTTACTTAATAAAACGAAAACGATAAAACTGGCAGGATAGCAAGCTGTGATTAGTTCAAATTCAAGAATTTTGATCACGGTCTATTAATTTTGTATATGAATGAAATATTCTTTATAATTTATTTCATGTATTGTCGTTACTTCTTAGGCTGCTAATGACTACAATATAATGAGAAAGTTCCTTAAAATCTTTTGTTTACTATTTTTGTTTTGACTGCAAATGTATTAAACTCTCATTTACTTCTACCAATGTGAGCTGTTTATAGTTATGCACTTTTTATGCTGTTTACATACATATTCATCGACCAATAGAATGAACTATTATTCATTGTATTTAAAGTAGCCTGCGCTCGATTATCCTCTGGACTTACAATTCCACCATTCTTACAATTACTAGTTTATCTTGTTACTCCTAAAATAAGTCCAGCTGTTATTATAAAATATGCATAATTAATATAGTTACTACTTATAATCTATATAAGGCCATAAATGTACATATAGCGACAGTTTGTGTCCTTATTCTGTTGTTTATTGGACATGTTTAGAAACGACCTCAGAAATCGTACAGGTTTAGCAAGCTCCTCGTATAAAATACTCTTTCATTTGAATAGATGTCTAACAAATTACACCCATGGGCATTTGCTTAACACTTTTTAACAATGCTTATTTAGCATCTTCACTTGTTTTCTGGTCGTTTAACATTCCTAATGCTAAGCAGGTCCTGCTAATCCCAGTCTTAAATTTTTAATGAGAAATATGTTTAGGGGATGCCAGGTTTTAATATGTCTTAAAATTATTACAATTGGCGATTATTAAACAGTCTTTCAAAATATACGAGCGGTCTTAAGATTAAATATTAATATAGGTGTTGTGATCCACTTAGACCCTTCATAGTCTTTGGTATTACATAAACATTTTTCGAAGTTGGTAATAAATAAGTTCACTATTATAGTTTGATATGTGCCTATTGTTGTCATTTATGTCTAAACGCAATATTTCATTGTTCTTCGATCACTAACTACACTAGTTTTTTATCACTTTTAATCACTATGTAGTATTTTTTCCATCTTCTATAGATAAAAGGAGCCACTGTGGTCTTCATAAGTGTTAGTAATCATTTATTATACTTTATTATTCACAAAGATCTGTAAAGCACGTAATGCTGATCGATCATAATAAAATAAAACAAATTTAAAAAATCGAGTGGGATGGCTCAGGTGGTAACGTCTGTGGCCTGCATTCGGGAGGTCCCGGTTCAAATCCCGTGGGCCGACCAATCTGTCTGAGATCTTTTCGTGGTTTTCCTCAGTTGCCAAGGTAAGTACCGTATTGGATATTTAATATCACGACCCAAAGTACCCCCTTAAGTCTTAAACAATAGTAAAATGAAAAATAAATGGTAATAGCGAATGTTATGCCATCTATCCATAGACAATATAAGCAGCTAACGCCATCTGCACGAAGCAGAAGATCCGGCTGCCGTGCGTTGGAGTCTCTGTGGGCATGTGACAAAGCAAGATGGCATTTCCAGAGATGAGACCTAGAAGGCTAACTGTCCGCCTTTCTGTGTGAAGGCCGCGGTTAGACTGGACGGCATCCTAATGACATCTGCACGGCACGAAGCAGGTGGCTACAGGGATGAGACCTAGAAGGATGATTGTCCGCCTTTCTATATGAGAGCGGCAGTTGGACTGTACGGCTCCCTAATGCCATCTGCACAGTACGAAGCAGAAGATGCGATAGTTATGCGCTAGGGTCTCTGTGACACGTGACGGAGAGGGTGGTTACAGGTATGAGACCTAGAAGACTAACTATCTATCACACATCGTTGTAATAATTATCCGCTAACAGATCCGTCGGGATATGACCAAAGAGTTAAAGCGACGTAAAAAAATAGAGTAATAAACTTAAAAAGTTCAAAGTTGCTTTCAGTCTGTGGGGAAATAAAGAAAAAAAAATCTGATGTGTTACACTCACATGGCTTTCTCTACTCTTGTACAAACTATTTTTACAAACTCTTATTCTCCATCATTTTCGTATTCATGGAGATAAATATTTGCAGAAACGATCTTTTGACAAGCAAAGAGAATTACGTTACACATAGCGACCAGTTCTAAAAATATTTGATTATCGCTTAAGGCCTACTATGTTCCCCTTGTTTTGTAATTGCAAGGGCAATATAGAAATACAGTAGCCTTTAAGCATCGACATATATCTTAATAGCTGGTTGCTAGGTGCAGCACCGTTCTCTTTGCCACAGATTAACACTCTTTGCATATCCAAGACAAAAAAATGAATAAAGAATTCTCATTTAAGAAAATAAGTATTGGAAAATTTAAGGGAATAACAATCTATATCTCGAAAATGGTTCACTCAACAAAAAAATGTATATGACATAAATTGTGTATTTTAACGCGATCTACATTTTTTGTGCAGTAAAATTTTGTCTATCTCTTATGGTTTACCAGTTGCAAAAGTCATTCACAATGAAGAATACTTTTGGAGAAATTCCCAGAAAATTCAAGATATAAATTTTATTTGTCATGAAAGCATCTTAAATATATGATATTTTAATCAAAATTGTTAGCTCCATTTTTGAGAAAATTAAAATTTTCAAAAAATCTTCCATGTGAAGGGTAACCTGGGGTGGGTGGATTTTCTTGAAAACCTTCGTGTCGCATCTCTGGAAGATACTGAACCTAAATACCAAGTTTGGTGTTTATCCGAATGCTCGTTTTTGAGTTATGCTGTTCACAGGCAGACACACACACGGACATGTTTCCAAAAATGCTTTTTTTTTGGATTCAGGGGGTCTCAAAACATATATTTCCGGTGAAATCTCGGTATCAAATTTTTGGGTGGAATACAATACTTCCTCTACTTACTATACGCAGTAGAGAAAGTAAACAAGCTGCCAGTTTCTTGTTCCTAGTCCTCAAACAAATAGTTGTCATACAGTTATACAGTAGTATGACAAAGAGTAGAAGAGTATAGAGAAAGTTTCACATATACCTAGGTATACACAATGTAGCGGAGCAGCATAATCTGTGATAGGTCGGAAGATGAAAATGCTTTAGAAATAAATGCTGATGTTACAGATGAATAAGAATGTGATACAGAAAACAGTAATAATAACGAGGTATATAATAATGATAATAATAATTTTATTCCCAAGAATGGTACAATTTGCTCAACTCGCTCACCAAAAGTATCACCTCGCATATTATACAATTTGTTGGTTTTGTATCAAACAATGGGAGTATAGATTAAAATTATATGTATTGTTTATTATTTAATGTTTATTAAATGTTAAATATTCAGTATATGATCATAAAAATTATCGTAACACTTTTTAAAGCATTTTTGTGGGGTCTAATTGGACCTCCGTTGGAAATTTCCTTAAATTTCATACCATAGCATTAGGGAGGTTAAAAAACACTGACAGCATATGATGTCGCTTCATTACAACATGGTGCAGTTGCGTGTTACAAATCTATTTAGGTACGTGTGTGGGGATTACCATCACGGCGTGCGATACATCTGAGATTTCTCAAGGTTCTATGTGCTTTTAAATAGTAGTGTTAGTGTTGTTTTATCTGTGGAAACATCCTAAAGGTTAATACCGAGGTAAACTTGGTATTTCCGGGCGCATGCTGATGGATCTGAGATGTTTTTAGGTATAAAACTCAGTGCAGGGCAATAAATTTAAAATCAGAGGCGTAATTATTATTCCCTTTAACCTAGTTGAGGTTGATTAAACGTAAGTTTAATCCAACTTACGCTTAAAAGTACAGTAAAACACACTACTCCGCTGAGGAAACTACCTGTATAATAGGTTGCCACATATCCCGATTTTGTCGGGATCGTCTCTTTTTTACTTTCTGTACCACGTATAGCAAGTAGGGGAAGTATTGTATTCCACCCAAAAATTCGATACCGAGATTTCACCGGAAATACATGTTTTGAGACCCCCTGAATAAAAAAAAAAAAGCATTTTTGGAAACATGTCCGTGTGTGTGAACAGCATAACTCAGAAACGAACAGTCGGATAAACACCAAACTTGGCATTTAGGTTTAGTATCTTTCAGAGATGCGACACGAAGGTTTTCAAGAAAATCCCCCCACCCCAGATTACCCTTTACATGGAACATTTTTCGAATATTTTAATTTTCTCAAAAATGGCTCTAACGATTTTGATTAAAATATCATATGTTTAAGATATTTCTATGACAAATGAAATGTATATCTAGAATTTTCTGGAATGTCTCCAAAAGTATTCTTCATTGTGAACGACTTTTGCATAACTGATAAACCATAAGAGATAGACAAAATTTTACTACATAAAAAATGTAGTTCGCGTTAAAATACACAATTTATGTCATTTACATTTTTTGTTGTTGAGTGGACCATTTTCGAGATATTGCTTGTTATTCTCTTAAATTTTCCAATACTTATACGTTTTCTCAAATTCGTTATTCATTTTTTTTCCTGGCAATGCAAAGAGAATGGAATACTCCACATAGCAACCAGCTCTTAAAATATTTGACTATCGCTTAAAGCCTACCAATTCCCCTTGCATCTACAAGAAAATTAGCAATAAGATTAACATATCGATATCTCGATTAACATGAAGAATATGGAGAATAAGCGTTTGTAAAAATAGTTTGTACAAGAGTAGAGAACGTCATGTGATTGTAACACATCAGAATTTTTTTTGTAACTGTCCTGTGTCCTGATACATGTGTGATGGGACGCCGATGTCCCCACGTTTCTGTTTTTATGTTATAAGCCGAGTTTTATTATCGAGTCTTCTTAAGGTTTTACGTCAAATAATTTTTATAATAATATTAGTTATACCTATGTCTTTCTTTAAAATTCTTGGACTGATATATTGATAATGTTTAAATTTAGGTTTATCAACTGATAAAGAATAGGTCTGGTTAACAAATAAGGGGAGCCCAGCTTATCAAAAATCTGATGTGTTAAATTCACACGATTTTCTCTAATATCTATAGCTTACTAGTGGGTATACAAATTATTCTTACGAAAGTTTGTTACTTGTCTACTTCATTTTAAGCCAAATAAACTTTTGCAGAAATAGATACATTAGACATTTCGTTATAGATGTAAAGGAAATAAGGATAGTCAAATGTTTAAGAACTGGTCGCTCTACGCTGGCCTTAAAATTTCATGACATCGCAAGAAACAACTGAATATTTTTAGGACTTAAAAAGAATGACCAAGTATTGAAGAATTCGAACCATTAATAACGGATAGTCACTTTTTATAAAATAAAAATGCAAATGTTCCATGTAAAGGGTAGTTTTGGGTGGGGAGATTTCATTGAAAATCTTCGTGTCGCAGCTTTGGAACGTTTTTTTGAATTTCTTTTATGGACACTGTTTAACTGCTATGGTCCTTAGCGTGAACGACCGATAATTTTGCTCAGAGGCCTCTTTATCAGGCTTGAGGTTCTTTTACGTACCGTAAATCTACGACACGGGGCCACCTGCTTTACTTTCCTTCCGAAGGAAGCCATGCTAAGGATTTTTACGCCCGAAAAAAATCCATCGTCCGCCGGGTTTGAATCCGCGACCCCGGGAACTGCAGGCTATCATGATAGTCACTACACATCTTTGGAAGGTGCTGAACCTAAATACGAAGTATGGTATTTATTCGACATTTCGTTTCTGAGTTATACTGTGCACAGACACACCCAGATAGACGCACACAGGAACCTTTTTGTAAAAAGGCTTTTCTTTGGATTCGGGGATGCTCAAAAAAAAGTATTTCCGGTGAAATTTGTTATCGAATTTTTGGGTGGAATGCAATACTTCCCCTGTTTACTATACATAGTAGAGAAAGTAAAGATAGTAAAATGTGTGTTCTCTGTTCCTGGCAGTAACACGCATGTAGAAAGAGAGCGGTTTCTTTAACGAGAAACTTGTGGACAGAAGAAAGAAACAAACTTAATGGAAAATGCATAGAAAGTGAACTTCTGGTTAAAATAAACTATAATATAAGATGCTCCGAATTTCATCAATATGGTGTATACGAAATGCAACTTCTAAATGTCGCTGCATTATATAAGAAGTACATCTAAGTTCCAGCTGATCTCAGTTCCATAATTTGTATGAGGCATCATGTTCATATAAGGTAAACATAATTATAGTACAATAACTTAGTAAAATTCCTCGGTCTACGGACTGCGAGAGTATTCAGGAGGGATAAATCGCCCCCACTCTGATTGTATTTTGCCTTTAGCTACCGAGTTATCCAATGAGGTGTCTTAAAGAGGAATTGGGCTGATACGCGGGAAACACGTATCACGTCGCTGTTGTGAACACAGCAATTTTATAATGAAGAAAAATATAATAGGATTTGTTTACATCGTGATAACTCAAAACCTAATATCCTTATTCCAGTTTTGTAAGAAGTGTGTTAAAGATCACAGTTTCGAGGTGATGTGTGTTTGGGTTCCTTGTAAAAACATCAAAGCCAGTATTTTGTTGTACAACTTTAACGCAGGTAATTCTTTCTGCCCCACGTTTAGGCGCAATATGACGCAGCCACGATATCCTCCAACAACAGAAGCAATACCTTTGCCTCGCGGTTGCTGCTTGTCTCCTCCCAGTTGGTTCTTCTTTTGCCACGGCTGCTCCAGCATGAAACCTTATCCTCAGGGTATGCGTGGGTGTGTACAGAGAAACACACAGACGCTGTCTTGGAACACTTTTATTCACTATTTAAAATAATACTTTAGGTTTGCCGATCACTTGTAAATGCATATGATGATACTTTGTCTTTACCAATACCGAAGAATATTAACTACAGCTAAGCGTTCTACCCTCTAGCATGATCGCCACCATTCTTCTCCACACGACGAGAAAGTCGTCCTGCACTCAACAGGCACTCGGGCAGACTGATCTACCCACGCTACTACAAGGAAAACCAACGCCTCAACTTCCCCTCTCTCCCCTCAAACTTAGCGTCATGATGCTTAGAGAGTGGCCTTCACCAGGCTAAATGCAGCTGCACTCGGCTGGTACCAGGAAAAACTTGCTTCAATGGTATTTACCCTTTCTACCTTAGCCTGGTCCCTAATTAACAAAACTGTGCCTGTCTTGTCTTTCTATCGCTTTTACAGTCAACAATTTTCACAATGCTTCTCCTTTTTATACACACTGATTTTAAATATATTATTACTTATTTTATATCACTATCCTTCTCAGATTATTATGATAATTATTGCCTTTATAATTCCGGCTCCAATTGAAATAATTTTGATTATGAAAATCAATCAGCGAGGAACTTTTTATTCTTGAAGAGATAGATGGGGGAGTGAAGGCTATGAAATACCCTAACTTTTGGAAGATATCCCATGATAATACCTCATTTATGTGAAATATATTGCAGCAAACATTTGTTTTCACACCCGCTGCACCTTGCTCTTTGCGTGGCCTGTCACAGCAATCTACAAACAGCACTTTGGTTACAATGCTCTTGTCTTTAGTACTGCCTCTACAGTTGAATAGTTACAACAGTGGTGTGTTTAAGTGATAAATGATTTTGTGAGAATAAAATAAAACAAAAGACAGGCTAGGCGAAATTATGGCGTGTGGTGCTTAGGCAGCGACTCAGAGGCATGCCCGCCCAAGGCAGAAAGGGGGAATACACGACCAGGTGAGTTACACCTCCCAAGGTTTTTTTTCTAAGTTGCTGAACTATAATTTCAGTGCCTTTAACAATCTGTAATATAATACTTGTAGCTTATTTTTAATTTACAGTATTTAAAGTTTAATTTGAAAAATGGAATATCCCCCGCTTTAAGTGTGCTGACTTTTGACTCCAAAGTGGCAGCCACATTATATCTCTGCTCAAACCAACACTCTCTCTGACAGACAAGTAGTTTTGTAATAATAATTTCTTTGCCTCTACGCTGGATTGCACCACGATCATATTACGCTTCTAATAACAATGAATATTAAAGCAGCACATTTATTTCCCCTCGTCGATTCCGGTTCACCAATATTTGACAGTATTTCTTTTAGCTACGAAAGCTAAGCTTTAGCCTAGTAAACTTCGGATACTCCTCATTTCAGAAGCGTTCGACTATGTCAAACTATCTGAAGTACGCTTAATTTTGTATCGATTTCAACTTCATTTGAAAAGTGTCGACAAATGTTGTTGAAATATTGTGTATATACTTTCAACTAAGTAGGTACAGTGGTTCCCTTAAAAATTGAATATTCATAGGTGGCTCTCCATGAAAAAATTCGCTTAATTTTGTATTGATTTCAACAACATTTTAAATGCATCGATCAATTTTCTTCAAACTCATATATGTGTGTATATATAGTGGTTGTCAAGTTGTTTCGTGCATACGGAAAAAGTAACACTAATAAGTGTTCTGCAGTGGCGTACGCACCTGAAAACAAATTACTAAATTGCGGCGGACTACACTTCTAGTACCAGCTGCTGAATTATAAAACAGTGCCCAAGCTCAAGAACAAAGTAAGATATTACATTAACAGAATAAAAACAGAGGAACAATATTTCATTTTAAGGGTGTATTGTGGTGAAATTTCCGTACCAATAACTAATTAATGCAAAATTATATATATTACTTTCTCTACTACGTATAGTAAGTAGGGGAAGTATTGTATTCGACCCAAAAATTCGATACCGAGATTTCACCGGAAATATATGTTTTGAGACCCCCTGAATCCAAAAAAAAGCATTTTAGAAACATGTCCGTGTGTGTGTGTGTCTGTCTGTGAACAGCATAACTCAGAAACGAACAGTCGGATAAACACCAAACTTGGTATTTAGGTTCAGTATCTTCCAGAGATGCGACACGAAGGTTTTCAAGAAAATCCCCCCACCCCAGATTACCATTTACATGGAACATACATTTTAATTTTCTCAAAAATGGCTCTAACGATTTTGATTAAAGTATCATATGTTTAAGATATTTTCATGGCAAATGAAATGTATATCTCGAATTTTCTGGGAATGTCTCCAAAAGTATTCTTCATTGTGAACGACTTTTGCATAACTGGTAAACCATAAGAGATAGACAAAATTTTACTACACAAAAATGTAGATCGCGTTAAAATACACAATTTATGTCATATACGGGTTTTTTTGTTGAGTGAACCATTTTCGACATATTGCTTGTTATTCCCTTAAATTTTCCAATACTTATACTTTTTCTCAAATTAGTTATTGATTTTTTTATGACCTGGACATGCAAAGAGAATGGAATGCGCCACATAGCAACCAGCGTTAAAATATTTGACTATCGCTTAAAGCCTACCAATTCCCCTTGCATCTATAAGAAAATTAGCAATAAGATTAACATCTCGATATCTCGATTAACATGATGCATGTGGAGAATAAGCATTTGTAAAAATAGTTCGTACAAGAGTAGAGAAAGTCATTTGAGTGTAACACATCAGATTCTTTTTTTAATAGATGACATCTTTGTGATGATTAACTTTCCCTACGAGTTTCTAAAACATGCTTAGAAATTCAACTATAAGATATTCATTCTGAAATGTTTAGTTTTCTTTATAATAATTTTATACAAAATCTTTAAAACGTAGAATATTTTATGTATTTATTTAAGTCGCTTGAACTTTACAGTCATATCGCGACTACATATTCGCTAGATTTCTAGATACATCTGTACACTATGATAAGCTGTTAACAATTTTTACATGAAGTTACATTGTTAAGTATTTCCATATTATTTAAAACTGATGATGTCTGTGATAATGTTTTGAATGGTGGGCAGGGTTTGAGATTGTTAATACAGGTGGTGGTTCACGAGACAGAGTGTGTGATTGAATCAGGATAGTATGATCCATGCGTAGTCTGGTGATGATAACTTGGTCTTTTCGTTTGAAATCTGAAATAGGGAGTTTGAAATTGTAGTTAGTACACACTTTATGAAGCTTACTATTTGAAGTAGAATGCCATTTGCTTTGCTACTGATGTGTTTTGGCTCGTTTTATATGGATAAGGAAAACTTGATGGGGAATTTTGATGCCATCTACCAGAGGGTGTGATGTCATTTGTTTGACTGCAGCGTCGGCGTTCTCGTTGCCAGGAAATCCTGCATATAATGAAATCCAACTGAGTGTGCTTACTTTTCCAGTGGTGGCTGGTTTATGACATAGCGTGCATAGTTCTTGAACAAAGGAGCTAGAGTTTGAAAGTGCAGAAGAGCATGCAATAAGCTGATGGAGTCAGTGAATATAATATACGGTGTCATTTACTTTTGATCTATAATGTACTATATTACGTACTTAATAGCGAAAAGTTCGCAAGAGAAGTTATAAAGGTGATCAGGTAGTGTGTACAGCATTCTGTGGTTTGGAAAAAACGCAGAACGTACATTGTTGCAAAACCTGGACCTACCAGTATAGATATGTTGAGTGCTCAGATGTGTCTGACATACTTCTGAGAACATTTTCTTGATAGCAGCTCTGAAAGTTTCGATTTTCTTGTGACGGCGAAAGTCAAAGATCATTGTAGGATCCATGTTGCTATATATTGTGAGAAATGTTGAAATACGTGGAATTTAAAGAGTTTAGAAAAACTTGACTATGATTTTTGGTAATAGATTCTCTTATTCTTCTCCTGGCATAGGTAGTTTTACACTATCATAATAAATTGTGACTTAAAATCACCAAGATGTCAAACAGTTTAGTAGTTGAGATATCAAATCCCTCGGCATTGATAACTCTAAGGGTGGGTTGTTTGGTGGATGCTCAAACAAATTGTTGATTTAAGGAACAAGAATATTGCAACCGCTTCTATTTGGATATTAAGTCTAATAGGTATATGTGGTACAATATCCTTGATATAGATTGCAAATCCTTCACTAGAATGTTGAATGATATGCTTCATATCGTGGAATAGGGCAACGTAATCATCACTGATGTTTGTCTCTTGTAAGCATATTACCACAGCATCATATTTTTGCATAAGCAACTGTAGAAATTCACGCTGGGGCGGAAACCATTTATGTTCCATTTCAGAGTTATTGCGAAGTTTCCATTGCCCGGGGGCAAATAATTATTGCATGGCATCAACAGGTGGATCAGCTGTTAATGCATTAGATTTGCTTTGCTTAATGGCTTCCTTTAGTTTCTTCTGCAGGAGAGTGTTCTTTTTAAGCTCGTTGCTGGTTAAAGAACAATACAATTATTAAGCTCTGGCAAGTTCTTTGAGTATGCATTTATTCCAGCAGCATCCTGCATAGCTGTGCGAAATTCGATGCATATTCGCTTGGGTTTTCATCCAACAGAAGTTTAACTGGGAGCAGAGAATCGTATGTTGCCGCTTTGTCCGGCTTGAATCGTTTGGGGTGGAGGTTTAGTTACTTGTTTCTTGCTACTGGCTTCGTCTCTTGAGTTCAAGGGGGTTTCAGGGTCAGCATTATGTCAGATTCAGACAAGGTATTGTTGAACTGTCATCTGATGGGACAGAGGCTTAGAGCCGGTTGAAGCGGAGAGCACCTTTATCCCAAACGAGCATGTTCCTGTTGATTTAGTACAGGAGCGGAATCACATGACCTCCCAGATAACTCCTGAGAGCAGGTTGGTGTTGGTGGAGGGAGAGGGTAAAACTCATTTCCATTCCTGCAGAGTTAAGCTCCTGCTGCTGTGTAGGCTGGTTTAGCACATTAGATGTGCAAACAGAATCACGTAATCTTCAAGAATATCCTGAGGTGGACAAATACTATTGCTATCTCTAGTCTATTTGTTTCATCAGGCATAAGAGTAGAGAATTTGGAAGAAAAGGAGCTTATGTAGGCAGCTTTCATTGTTGGCCACCTCGATAGATTATCGGGCTAGATGCCCTTCCATTTTGCATATAAAACATGTTGGGGTATCTGAAGATACATAAACGCAGTACTTTGTATCTTCACACCTCAATTGAAAGCTCTCAGGTAGTTTTTTAAAATCCTCTGGCTTGATATACAGTTGCCTGCGGAAACAAAGTACGTGTGAATAGCCAGGAATGTTAACTCCATCCTAACATAAGTTATTATAAGTAAAGTCAACACCAAACTGATTTAAGTGCTGCTTTAGTACTTGATGGGATATTATGGGCACGCATTGGAAAGTATGACCCGATTTTGTTTTGTAATGAGTGGGAGGGGAGCCAAGGGTACATACACCATTGATAGTTATAAGAAGGTGGGCTTTGCAAGCTGTTCAGCTGTGTTCTTTTTAGAAGGGTATATACAAACTCTGTTTGATATTCTGTAGATGAATCGAATAGTGGCAGGATCAGTTATCTTGCCAGCAGCGTATAAGTAATCATGGGCGCCTATGATAGCCGGATCTCTTTGTTGCTACACTCCTAGTAATATCAGAAGAGTTGTGTTGCGCAGAAGTACGGTTTGATGCCATTTGTTTAACATTAGAAGCAGATTTAACCAATAAGCTGGTTACTTGAGAGGTAGAGCAATGCATAAGTGCCAATTTAGAAGTAGAATCCAACAGTTGTTGTGTAAAGATTCTGTGTTGCACTAGTAGGGTTACATTTCGATATCCATTAGCAAGGCGGCTACGTAGCCTCAACAGGCCGAGTCGATAGTCGTTCGGGCGCTAACATGGGAACAAAATATACAGTTTTATATGTAAGTCCTCCTAGGAGAATTGATTCTTGATGACAATGCACAATTTAGTTTGAAACATAACAATATTTCACACAAAAATGAAATACTTAACTGGCCGATACTTGGAGAAAGCTAAACACAGGCCATGGCCAACTCGGACATACGTAGAATGCTGTTACTGTGTTAGGGATGTAAAAGAAAAAAAACTATTTTGTTTGTTAACAACGTCAATTATTGCCAGGATCATATCCGCGCCACCGGTGTGCAAGAATTTCGTCTAGCAGGATTTCTTTTACATACTAGTAAATCTCCTGACATGGGGTTGTTTTTTTTACAAGATTATACAAAAATTTCCTCCGAATAAGAGGACTTCATGGGCTAATCCCAGAAAATTCAAGTTATACATTTTGTAATGTAAATATCTTTAAAAACCAGGTCGATAAATATGCCACCATCGTGTTACATACTCTTTTTTATTTTCTGTTTTTTTATTTTATTTTTTGTAAGTGCCCAAGAGCACAGGGTCTACTTTCCTATGCATATATTTGTTACTTTTTATTTATTTATTATTTTGTTTTTTTCTCAAGTTTTTTGTCTGTTTATTTTATGTTTATAACAGATGTAGAAGGGTTTGTGTAGGCCATCCTCATCAGTTTGTAACATAGGCCACTTCTTTTATATTGGGGTTTCGGTACAACAGCATTAATTAATGACCTCAAAACGTGAAATAAAGGGCTGCATTGAGCGGATGAATCCGAACTTTATCAGCTTCCACCGTTCCTGTCTCAAGAAGCGAACCATCCTGCCCTTTTGCCACATTGTCGACATTCAGTTTAAAGATCCAGTGTAACGCCCCCCTTAGCAACCAAATCACACAGCGTTGGAGGCCATATTCTGAAAGCGAAATTCCAGGCGCTGGCTTTTAAGCACACTTATAAAACCATCGGTTTGTTAGAACCCGCGACTTTGGGATTGGAAGGCCAGCCCTAACGAACTGAGCCATCAAGACCAACACGAATGTAAAGAAAATGTACATATATAATCTCTAAACTAAAAAATTACATTTTCCTTAAGAGTTCCTGAGTGAATGGAAATAAGATAAATCAGTAGACGTTACAGATCGAGAAGACGAAACATAGTAAAGTAAAAAAAAAAATATATATTTTTTAATATCAGAGAAAAATTAATATATATATATTTTAATATCAGAGAAAAATTAATACTTTAGTTTATACACAATATATCATACAGTGGGGGTGCCAAAACCAATCGAGAAGGCTACTCGGTGGTGTGCAAGGCTTATATTCGGGAGATCCTGAGTTCGACTCCTGGGGCCGGCCACTCTAACCATGGGTTTTTTCGTGGTTTTCCCTGGTTGGCAAGGTGAATGATGAGGTGGTTTCTCTTCTACCACAAATTTCCTTTTCCGCATTTTGCTTCCCCTTTCATGTTTAAATTAAACTTAGGGGCTGTGCGTGTTGGTCGGTGTCGGACAGATGGTGAAGATGCTTGCTCATTGGAGAGTTCTTCTCGGGCCTGCCAGGTGACAGCCTTTTGTGAGCATCCCCACCGGTGTAACCGTATCATCAAGATTGGAATCGTTAGAGACCTCTGCGCGTTTTTGTTGACCGGCCTACCTACGCCTTATAGCCTCCTGGGTTCCTCCTGCGGGTGGTAAGCACAAACGTTCCGCGTCACGTCGAGGTGCAAGGCGTATCCTCCGTTCCCTAGTCATTGTCTTTGTCATAGTCCCATAGTAATGATTCTTGGAAGTAAATTTTTTACTTTCTCTACTACGTATAGTAAGTAGGGGAAGTATTGTATTCTACCCAAAAATTCGATACCGAGATTTCACCGGAAATACATGTTTTGAGACCCCCTGAATTCAAAAAAAAACATTTTTGGAAACATGTCCGTGTGTGTCTGTGAATAGCATAAATCAAAAACGAACAGTCGGATAAACACCAAACTTGATATTTAGGTTAAGTATCTTCCCGAGATGCGACACGAAGGTTTTCAGGAAAATCCCCCCACCCCCGATTACCCTTTACATAGAACATTTTTCGGAAATTTTAATTTTCTCAAAAATGGCTCAAACGATTTTGATTAAAATATCATGTTTAAGATACTTTCATGACAAATAAAATGTATATCTCGAATTTTTCTGGGAATGTCTCCAAAAGTATTCTTCATTGTGAACGACTTTTGCATAACTGGTAAACCATAAGAGATAGACAAAATATTACTACACAAAAAATGTAGATCGCGTTAAAATACAAATTTATGTCATATCATTGTTTTTGTTGAGTGAACCATTTTCGAGCTATTACTTGTTATTCCCTTAAATTTTCCAATACTTATACTTTTTCTCAAATTCGTTATTCATTTTTTTATGTCCTGGACATTGAAAGAGAATGGAATGCGCACATAGCAACCAACGCTTAAAAGATTTGGCTGTCGCTTAAAACCTACCAATTCCCCTTGCATCTACAAGAAAATTAGCAATAAGATCAACATCTCGATTAACATGAAGCATATGGAGAATAATCGTTTGTAAAAATAGTTTGTACAAGAGTAGAGAAAGCCATGTGAGTGTAACACATCAGATATTTTTTTTGGTGTTGTAAAACACAAAGAAAATGCAATTTATTGGAAAATCACAAAAGGGAAATGGTACGCATGCGACACAGGCCTTAAAATAATTAATTATGTTATAAGAGCTCAGGAAGGATTGCTACACTTTACAGAGGTGTAACTTAAAGAGATTAAGTCAGTTTTAATGTAGTTTGTTTGGCCAAAGGTTTTCCAGTTTTCACCGTAGCATAGCCTTAAAACAAACTATTTGAGCGGATGATCAAAACTTAAAGCTGTCATCTTGTTTTGAACCTCCCGCAATCAGAAGCAAATGACAGAAGATAATTACTATCTAAAGATGCATATTTATCAGATGTAGTAATTACTCCGTAATCAAGTCGTATATTCAAGGCGTTCTTAATGAAATTCCTCCATTGCGTGCGTACATCAAATGAGTGAAATGTGACTGCAATAAGAATAGAGCTTGGGATTACTCAAGAATATGCTAAACTAAATGTCATTAGCAGCACAGATGTTTCATTAAATCACCATCATTTTTACAAACTGATAAGGTGTAAACGTCCTTCGTGAACTGTTAATGTACCTACCATGTTGTGAAATCAAATAACCTTCCGTTTGTTGATTGGTTGTGATCAAAAACCTGAATGACAAGTGAATTCTCACGTGCGATCGAGCTGATTTTCCGGTTATTCCTACAAACTGAATCATACCAAATTAAGCAGGTGAAGTTTCCGAGTTTGCGGAACACACACACACACACACACACACACACACACACACGCACACGCACGAACGCCTGCAAATAATCAATAAATAAAACATTTTAGCCTTCCGCTGAATTCAATCAAAGGTAAACTGGATTGTTAGAAGATAAATGTGAGAACATTACTGGGGCGCTACATAAAATCTTGTTTGGTTGTAGATATGCGGCTTACAAACTGGTTTTGAAAGTAACATTAAAATTTTATTTCCAGTACTACCTACACTAAAAATACCACACTATAGCTGTCATACCACTTTCTAGGTTATTACTATTTAATACTGATTCACCCAAAATTTCGACATCGAGATTTAACCGGAAGTAATGTTCTGGGGTCTGAACAGAAAAAAAGCCGATGTGTTACACTCACAGGACTTTCTCTACTCTTGTACAAACTATTTTCACAAAATCTTATTCTCCATCTATTTCATATTAATCGAGATAAACATTTGCAGAAACGATCTTTTGACAAGCAAAGAGAATTACATTTTACACATAGCGACCAGTTCTAAAAACATTTGACTTTCGCTTAAGGCGTACTATGTTCCCCTTGTTTTGTATTTGCAAGGGCAATTTAGAAATGCAGTAGCCTTTAAGCATAGACATATCTCTTAATAGCTGGTTGCTAGGTGCAGCATCATTCTCTTTGCCACAGCTTAATACTCTTTGCATATACAAGACAAAAAAAATGAATAACGAATTCCTATTTGAGAATATAAGTATTGAAAAATTTAAGGGAATAACAAACAATATCTCGAAAATGGTTCACTCAACAACAAAAATATGTATATGACATAAATTGTACATTTTAATGCGATCTTCATTTTTGTGTAGTAAAATTTTGTCTATCACTTATGGTTTACCAGTTATGCAAAAGTCGTTCACAATGAAGAATACTTTTGGAGACATTCCCAGAAAATTCAAGATATACATTTTATTTGTCATAAAAATATCTTAAATATATGATATTTTAATCAAAATCGTTAGAGCCATTTTTGAGAAAATTAAAATTTTCGAAAAATGTTCCATGGAAAGAGTAATCTGGGGTGGGGGGATTTTCTTAAAAACCTTCGTGTCGCATCTCTGGAAGATACTGAACCTAAATACCAAGTTTGGTGTTTATCCAACTGTTCCTTTCTGAGTTATGCTGTTCAAAGACACACAGACACAGACACACACACGGACATGTTTCTAAAAATGCTTTTTTTGGATTCAGGGGGTCTCAAAACATATATTTCCGGAGAAATCTCGGTATGGAATTTTTGGGTGGAATACAATACTTCCCCTACTTTCTCTACGTATTAGAGAAAGTAAAAAAGTATTTTTAGAGAAAGGTCCGCGCGCATGAACATCGTATTCAAAACCGAAAAGAAGGATATATACCAAACTTGGAGTTTATATTCAACTCCTTCAAACGAAGCGAAACTAAGACTTTCAAGAAAATACCCCCAAACCAAAACGGAAAACGTTCGTTTTTACTTTCTCTACTACGTATAGTTCTCACAGTGATGTCAACGTTTGTTGCTACATAGAAGCAAACACAACTAAATAAAAATGAATAAAGTAGCATGTTTTCCCTCTAATTCAAATTATATTTGGTTAATATAGCTTTACTAACATTTGCTGATCACAAGAATACAACAGGATTATAGACTAAATATAACCAAATTTTATTGCCATGATATGTATGTCATATTCGGTAAACAATATATATTTATCTCTAGTTTCTAAACATGATCAGTCAATTATAACAAAAGAGTAATTTGCATTTAGTAAACAAATATCCTCATCTGCGAGTGTTTTAAGTCAAGTGCTCATTTTCCGACGAGTATGTAGACAGTCTTCTCCATTTTCCTGGAATATTTTTATCTAATAACCTACTATAAAAACGCTTTTATGCACTGCCGTTGCAATTGCTGTAACAGTGCGACCAGCCTCCCACATGCCCACGGTACGTCCACGAGTAATTTCGTTAGTATACGGCATGAGTGGTTCTGAGACAATAAACACGTTTTGGTTTCAATAACACCAGAAAAGGCTAAGGCATCAGCCTCCCTTCGTTTCTCCTTTATTGCAGTGTTATCAAGCCACCACGCTCTGCGATACCTAAGGTGAAGGACACGCCTCAAAAGACCCCAAAAACGATACAAAATCCGATACCTATAACGAAACGTGTAAGGAAACCATTTATTTAAACGCTTATATTGATTAAAATAAAATAGAAAAATGTGTTTTTTTTAAAATCTAACATTACCTATTAAATTACACCAATAGCACATTGTTATCAGACATATGAAGTTGTCTTTTATATTGGTGTCTTAATTCCTAGGGGCAACGAGTTTATAACATTTTCAAAAGCAGAACAAAATTACTAATGTCCACAACGAAGACGCCTTTGCAAACTTTTTCCATTGCAATATCAGGAAAATGTATATTTTCCTGAATATCCACATTACAATAGCTACAAACCTATTGGAACTTCCGAGGGGATTAATATGTAATGCACCACCTAATTTTAAATAACTATTGTGTTTATTTAATAAATAAATAAATAAATAAATTAAGAAGTGTTGAACAAAATGTGATATATAAATGATTAATTAGACTTGATCCACGCGTGGAATCTCACTCGCGGATAAAACCTAATATTAATCCTTTATGTAATAAATATCTATAAAGAACAGATTGTTAGAGAGAGACGAAAATAAAGGATAATGCATAAAGAAACTCATGGGAGTGTAACACATCAACTCTTTTTTCACATATGGTAAACACGATTATAATAGAAACATTTCAATTAGATAATTACGGAATTAATTAATTACCTAATTCTGTTAACCAATATAGAATTCTGTCAGAGCAAAACCTCGATAAAGGTTAAATTTACTATGTACATGATCGTGATGATGACGTGAATGAGAACTAATGAGATCTACATAATGAATCTATAAACCAAATGTTTCTAGTAATTGTTTATTTTAAATGAGTGGCTGACCTTGTAATGGGCTGAAGCTAAAAATCGCATACTTAGACATTCTGTTTATGTCTATGACGTTTCAAAGAAAGAATGTCTGAACTGACTGTTACGAAATTTGATGCATAAGTATTTTATGGGCCATTTATAGAATAAGCTACATTACGTCTTAATTAATCTCCCCAAAACGAGGCGTGAGAGATTTCTGATAAAGCACTAAGTCAAAAAATGGGAAATATTTGGCACATTATTGAGTTTTGTGAAAAAGTATTACATAACAAATTCCTACAAGCAAGTTTCTGACAAGTTACTTATGGAATTTCGATGAATATTTAAGAAGTTATAACACTTTCATTACTATTGCTCGCGTATATAAACCAATTACCATGGAGACTGTAGTTCTGACTGTACAACAAGCATGAGGAACAGGCAGAGATTTGTGTACTGTTAAACATTTTACTTATATTTGAAGTTTTATTGATGCACGTGAAAAAAATCTGATGTGTTACACTCACACGCCTTTCTCTCCTCTTTTACAAACTATTTTTACAAACGCTTATTCTCCATATGATTCATGTTAATCGAGATATCGAGATGTTAATCTTATTGCTAATTTTCTTGTAGATGCAAGGGGAATGTAGTAGGTTTTAAACGATATTCAAATGTTTTAAGCGCTGGTTGCTATGTGGCGCATTCCATTCTCTTTGGATGTCCAGGACATAAAAAAATCTGATGTGTTACACTCACATGACTTTCTCTACTCTTGTACAATCTATTTTTACAAACGCCTATTCTCCATATGCTTCATATTAATCGAGATATCGAGATGTCAATCTTATTTGTAATTTTCTTGTAGATGCAAGGGGAATATGGTAGCTTTTAAGCGATAGTCAAATATTTTATCGCTGGTTGCTATGTGGCGCATTCCATTCTCTTTGCATGTCCAGGACATAAACAAATCTGATGTGTTACACTCACATGACTTTCTCTACTCTTGTACAATCTAATTTTACAAACGCCTATTCTCCATATGCTTCATGTTAATCGAGATATCGAGATGTCAATCTTATTGGTAATTTTCTTGTAGATGCAAGGGGAATATGGTAGCTTTTAAGCGATAGTCAAATATTTTAACGCTGGTTGCTATGTGGCGCATTCCATTCTCTTTGCATGTCCAGGACCTAAAAAAAATGAATAACGAATTTGAGAAAAAGTATAAGTATTGGAAAATTTAAGGAAATAACAAGCAATATCTCGAAAACGGTTCTCTCAAAAAAAAATGTATATGATATAAGTTGTGTATTTTAACGCGATCTACATTTTTTGTGTAGTAAAATTTTGTCTATCTCTTATGGTTTACCAGTTATGCAAAAGTCGTTCATAATGAAGAATACTTTTGGAGACATTCCCAGAAATTTCGAGATATACATTTCATTTCTCATGACATTATCTTAAACATACGATATTTTCATCAAAATCGTTAGAGCCATTTTTGAGAAAATTAAAATTTTCGAAAAATCTTCCATGTAAAGGGTAGTCTGGGGTGGGGGGATTTTCTTGAAAACCTTCGTGTCGCATTTCTGGAGGATACTGAACCTAAATACCAAGTTTGGTGCTTATCCGACTGTTTGTTTTTGAGTTATGCTGTTCACAGACACACACACACACACACACACACACACACGGACATGTTTCCAAAAATGCCTTTTTTGGATTCAGGTCTCAAAACATGTATTTCCGGTGAAATCTCGGTATCGAATTTTTGGGTGGAATGCAATACTTCCCTTACTTACTATACGTAGTAGAGAAAGTAAAAAATTAATATCGAATTTGAGAAAAGGTATAAGTATTGGAAAATTTAGCGGAATAACAAGCAATATCGCGAAAATGGTTCACTCAACAAAAAAATCTGTATTGTTTCTCTACTCTTGTGCAAACTATTTTTACAAACGCTTACTCTCCGTCTGCTTTATGTTAATCGAGTTAAACATTTGCAGACTCTTATCTTATTGTTAAGTTTCTTGTAGGTGTAAGGGGAATATACATTTACAAGGGCAATATACAAATACAGTAGCCTTTAAGCATATACATATCTCTTAATAGCTGGTTGATAGGTGCAGCACCATTCTCTTTGCCACAGATTAATACTCTTTGCATATACAAGACAAAAAAAATGAATAACGAATTCCCATTTGAGAAAAGTATTGAAAAATTTAAGGGAATAACAAGCAATATCTCGAAAATGGTTCACTCAACAAAAAAATTGTATATGACATAAATTATGTATTTTAATGCGATCTACATTTTTTGTGTAGTAAAGATTTGTCTATAGTTATGGTTTACCAGTTATGCAAAAGTCGTTCACAATGAAGAATACGTTTGGAGATATTCCCAGAAAATTCAAGATATACATTTTATTTGTCATGAAAATATCTTAAACATATGGTATTTTAATAAAATCGTTAGAGTCATTTTTGAGAAAGTTAAAATTTTCGAAAAATGTTCCATGTAAAGGGTAATATGGGGTGGGGGGATTTTCTTGAAAACCTCTATGTCGCATCTTTGGAAGATACTCAAATTAAATACCAAGATTGGTGTTTATCCGACTGTTCGTTTCTGAGTTATGCTGTTCTAGGACAGACACACAGACAGACAGACACACAGACACACACACGGACATGTTTCCAAAAATGCTTTTATTTGGATTCAGGGGGTCTCAAAACATATATTTCCGGTGAAATCACGGTATCGAATTTTTGGGTGGAATACAATACTTCCCCTACTTACTATACGTAATAGAGAAAGTAAAAAATGTATATGACTTTATTGTGTATTTTAACGCGATCTACATCTTTTGTGTAGTAAAATTTTGTCTATATCTTATGGTTTACCAGTTATGCAAAAGTCGTTCACAATGAAGAATACTTTTGGAGACATTCCCAGGAAATTCGAGATATACATTTCATTTGACATGAAAATATCTTAAACATATGATGTGTTAATCAAAATCGTTAGAACCATTTTTGAGAAAATTAAAATTTTCGAAAAATGTTCTATGTAAAGGGTAATCGGGGGTGGGGGATTTTTTTGAAAACCTTCGTGTCGCATCTCTGGAAGATATTGAACCTAAATACCAAATTTGGTGTTTATCCGACTGTTAGTTTCTGAGTTATGCTGTTCACAGACACACAGACATACACACAGACAGATACATACACAGACACACACACGGACATGTTTCCAAAAATGCTTTTTTTTGGATTCAGGGGGTCTCAAAACATATATTTCCGGTGAAATCTCGGTATCGAATTTTTGGATGGAATACAATACTTCCCCTACTTACTATACGTAGTAGAGAAAGTAAAAAAGAACCGAAACATTAAATGACATCTATGTACGTTGCACAGCAGAGAAAGAGGATACAGATGGAAAAGGAGGGATGGAGAGGGATACGAGAAGGAGATTCTAGATATGTCAAGCTTGCCTTCAAATTTAGTTCCTTTTTCTGTCGTATCTGACTCAACATTATTTATATACTGATATGTGCACTGAACATTGAATGATAAAATTTCCTTACATTAAAATGTTTGAGTGAATCACTGCATATAACTTTGTTGATGCTTTGTCGAAGAAGAAATAAAACATTTATTGTTTCACTAGTTGAGCCTATAAAGGAGTTACTCTTTATTATACGCATAAGGCTGAGTAAACAATCAGCTGTTTATAATTTATTAGGAGAATAAATGTATTATTCCCTGTGAGATAGCCAGTTAAGGAAATGGGAAAAAAAAAGGGATTAGGAGGAGTAGTCAAACGGAGGGGCCTCCAGTAACTGGGGCATAGCACCACACGTGCTTTCTTTGTGCTGCCAACGTGACCCCTGGGAGGAAGGCATGAAGGGGCGACTACACCAGATCCGGACGACGAAGTGCGCTAACAAGATTGGGGTCCTCTACGGTTCCAACATGACACCAACCTGACGCCGACTAGTCCTACCTTAACTACCTGGAAGTCTCAGAAATAGATGAGACACTCCAAGAAAGAAAGGGGGTCCCAAACAGTTCCGTTAAACCCCAGGGAGAAATCTTGTCATACCGCAAATTCCACCGTCCTGCCGCAACAGACAAACCGCCGTCGTCTGGTCCTACAAACCCGAAGCAGACGAAAAGAAACGACGGGGACAGGAAATTCGTGGTAGAAGAGGAACACTCTACCTTGCCAATCGACCCGGGGAAGCCATGAAAAAGGACATGGTCAGAGTGACCGGTCCAACGGGAATCGAAGACCTCCCGAATGCGAGCCTCGCATGTTACAGAACCATCTTTCTCGGTAAAAGAATATCACTTTATATTTTAAAATACACTGCTTAAAATCTGAAAAACTTTAAACGTTACAAAGGGAAATATTTAAAAAATAATTTTCCCAAAGAGTATTTTAATATAAAGTTATACTTTAAAGAAATCTTGTATTCTTCAAGTATCGGGCTCCTATCCACTTTTTATGGTTATATGGAATGTCACAAGAATTAAAATTAATGAGCACCTTACACATAATTTAGATAGGTTTACACTTTATTTGTGTTGTGAATGTTTCAAAATAATGGCAAGTAATAACTTGTCTTAACCATCATAAAATATTTTTACTTTCTCTACGACGTAGTAAGTAGGGGAAGTATTGCATTCCACCCAAAAATTCGACACCGAGATTTCACCGGAAATACATGTTTTGAGACCCCCTGAATAAAAAAAAGCATTTTTGGAAACATGTCCGTGTATGTATCTGTCTGTGAACAGCATAACTCAGAAACGAACAGTCGGATAAACACCAAACTTGGTATTTAGGTTTAGTATCTTCCAGAGATGCGACACGAAGGTTTTCAGGAAAATCCCCCCACCCCCGATTACCCTTTACATAGAACATTTTTCGGAAATTTTAATTTTCTCAAAAATGGCTCAAACGATTTTGATTAAAATATCATGTTTAAGATACTTTCATGACAAATAAAATGTATATCTCGAATTTTTCTGGGAATGTCCCCAAAAGTATTCTTCATTGTGAACGACTTTTGCATAAATGGTAAACCATAAGAGATAGACAAAATTTTACTACACAAAAAATGTAGATCGCATTAAAATATACAATTTATGTCATATACATTTTTTGTTGTTGAGTGAACCATTTTCCAGATATTGCTTGTTATTCCCTTACATTTTCCAAACACATACTTTTTCTCAAATGGAAATTCGTTATTCATTTTTTTTATTTATTTTTCATTTCCTGGACATGCAAAGAGAATGGAATGTTCCACATAGCAACCAGCTCTTAAAAGATTTGACTATCGCTTAAAGCCTACCATATTCCCCTTACACCTACAAGAAGATTAGCAATAAGATAGAGTCTGCAAATGTTTATCTCGATTAATATGAAGCATATGGAGAATAAGCGTTTGTAAAAATAGTTTGTACAAGAGTAGAGAAAGTCATGTGAGTGTAACACTTGAGATTTTTTTTATTTGTTTTATAAGCCTGTTCGGCTTTGAGCTATGCTGCTGCTGCTCTCTCTCTCTCTTAAACACAAACACTTTTTTTCTTTCTTTTTGGAACCTTAGTTGCTGAATATGTGTTTTCTGATCTATGTTTTTTTACTTTCTCTGGCACGTACAGAGCAGGTAGAGATACCGAGATTTCACCGGAAATATATGTTTTGAGAAAACTTGGTTCCAAAACAAAAAAAAAACAAACCATTTTTAGTAAAACGCCCTTGTGTGTGTGCGTGCGTTGTGAGTGTGTACGTGCGTGCGAGCGTGCATGCGTGCGCGCGCGCGCGTCTGGTGTATGTCAACAACATAAATCAAAAATGAAATGTCTAATAAATAACACACTTGGTATTTAGGTTCAACACCTTTCAAAGATGCGACGCGAATATTTTCAAGAAAATCCCCTCGCCCCAAACTATCCTTTACATAGAACATTTTTCGAAACTGTTTATTTTCTAAAAAATAGCTCAAAGGGTTTTGATTAAAATATCTTATATTAAATATATTTACATCACAAATAAAATGTATATTTTGAATTTTCTGGGACTAGCCTGTGAAGTCCTCTTTATACCGAAGGAATTTTGATGATCTTGTATGACTGGTAAACGTTAAGCGATAGACGAAATCGTACTACACAAAAAGTGCAAGAATACTTTAAAACACACAATTTGTTTCAAATAAACTTTTTTGTGGCATATCTAAGCCATTTCCGAGACATTTGTTTTTAAGGGTTGGAACTCTTCATTGCTAGGCTATTCTCTTAAATTCCAGTCGACATTCAGTTGTTTCTCGCGATGCATGGAAACAGTATGGAATTTTAAGGCCAGCGTATAGCGTTCAGTCTTAAACATTTGACTATCAAGTATATTTGTATGTAACGAAATGTGTAATGTGGCTATTTCTGCAAAGGTTTATCTGGATTAAAATGAAGCAGACAGAAAAATAAACTTTCGTGTGAATAATTTGTATACCCATTAATGAACAATAGAGGGTAGAGGAAGTAGAAACAACCACCTTATTGAAAGAGTAGATAATTACAACTAATTAAAACCTCCATAATTTCATAACGATAAATAATAATCGTAGAGGTCACTAGAAAGATGGAATCAGTTTTTTTTGTTATAATCTGTAGACAACACCCACGAACATGCAGAAAACCGGGCACAGCCTTTGTCCGAAAACGAGTTCAAGCTGGTCACATCCGTCTGAAGTCCTTGGATCATTAAAAGAAGGAAACTGGAAACCTGAACTTCCATTCAAGGGTGCGCTGTATTTTATCTCTTCAGAAAGAACACACGTGACTTGCAAGAAGCGATAGTTTGCACAAAGTTTTGTTGTTTTCTTGCAGAAATTATAGGATGCAACTTCTACTTTCTCAAGGACAGTCCACTTATACTATTTAACGATGTTAGACGGAAGTGAAACCAGTTTTACAGTAGCTATTCGTGAAAACAAATCTTAAGGCAAAGTAAATAGGAACAAAAGCTTTACTGGCATCACGTGCCTTTATGACTTTCCTTATAGCTGGAATGTGGATACTGAAGTGTGTTTTTATGTTCTCCAAAGAAAAACACAAGTAATAATTGTCATATTCCAGAGTTTCTGAAATAAGTATGCTCCCAAAAACCTAGAAATTAAAATAAAACCAGATGTATAATATTGGGACGATTTTCTCTATCCTTATTTCAAAAGTATCCAGACAATTAAATAAAGGTTGGGTAAATGGTTACAAATTTGGCCGATGGTCTTGGTTACATGCAACACACACTCAATTTTAAAATATGCCAATAAGTGGTATACCGAAATATATTCTAACCCGAGGAAAGGTCACTACTACGAAAAACGTAGTTGATATAAATGGTAAAGTTTAAAAAAGCAGCAAAATCTTCTTTTGATTCTCTATTATGGTGTCTCACTTATAAAATTCAGTATAACCAATGGGAGCCTCAAAAAATAAATCTACATTTTGTCATACCATCTCAAATACATTGTTTTAATCAACAAGTTGGAGGCAGTTTGGAGAAATGAACATACATAATAAAATAACGATTATAGCAAAGAAAATAACCCTTGGACACAACCCGTGTTTCCTGGGGGTTTGTGAATAACCCATATATCTTTGCCTTGCATTCTAAAAAAATCTGATGTGTTACACTCACATGACTTTCTCTACTCTTGTACAAACTATTTTTACAAACGCTTATTCTCCATATGCTTCATGCTAATCGAGATATCGAGATGTCAATCTTATTGCTAATTTTCTTGTAGATGCAAGGGGAATATGGTAGGTTTTAAGCGATAGTCAAATATTTTAACGCTGGTTGCTATGTGGCGCATTCCATTGTCTTTGCATGTCCAGGACATAAAACAAATGAATAACGAATTTGAGAAAAAGTATAAGTATTGGAAAATTTAAGGGAATAACAAGCAATATCTCGAAAATGGTTCACTCAACAACAAAAATGTATATGACATAAATTGTGTATTTTAACGCGATCTACATTTTTTGTGTAGTAATATTTTGTCAATCTCTTATGGTTTACCAGTTATGCAAAAGTCGTTCAGAATGAAGAACACTTTTGGAGACATTCCCAGAAAATTCAGATATACATTTCATTTGTCATAAAAATACCTTAAACATATGATATTTTAATCCTTCGTGTCGCATCTCTGGAAGATACTGAACCTAAATACCAAGTTTGGTGTTTATCCGACTGTTCGTTTCTGAGTTATGCTGTTCACAGACACACACACACACACACACACACACACACACACACACACACACACACAGACACACACACGGACATGTTTCCAAAAATGCTTTTTTTGGATTCAGGGGGTCTCAAAACATGTATATCCGGTGAAATCACGGTATCGAATTTTTGGGTGGAATACAATATTTCCCCATCTTACTATATGTAGTAGAGAAAGTAAAAATGACTAACCTAAGAAGTAAATTACTTTATTTTTTTAGTTATGCGGTTCCGAACACACACAAAACTCCTTTTCTAAAAACTGATGTGATACATTTACATGGTTTTCTTTACCTTCTATCGTTTATTAGTGCGCATACAAACTATTCTTACTAAAGCTTATTTTTATATCTGTTTCATTTTAATCCAAATAAACCATTGCAGAAATAGCTACATTACACATCTCGTTGTGATGCAAAGAGAACAGCGATAGTCAAATGTTTAAGAACTGAACGCTATATGCTGTCCTTAAAATTCCACACTTCTTCCGTGCAATCGCGAGAAACAACAGGAAATAGATGAGACTTAAAAAGAATGACAAGTATTTGAACACTATTGAAAGTATTGAACGTTTAATAACGGATAACTCAGAAATGGCTTATGCAACGGAAAAAATTATTTTGAGTAAATTGTGTGTTTTAAAGAGATCTACATTTTTCGTATAGTACATTCTTGTCTATCGCTTAACGTTTACCAGTTATACAAGATTATACAAAATTCCTTTCGATTGAAGAGAACTTCACAGGCTATTCCCAGAAAATTCAAGATATAAATTTTATTTGTCATGTAAATATATTTAATATATGGTATTTTATTAAAATCGTTAAGAGCCATTTAAAAAAAACAAAAGTTTCGAAAATGTTCCAATGGAGTGGTGAGACTTTCTTGAAAATATTGTGTCCCATCTTTGGAATGTACTGAACCTCCATAATAAGTGTGGTATTTTTCCGACTTTTCGTTTTTGAGTTATGCTGTTCACAGACACACACACACGGACCTTTTTCTAAAAATGCTATTTTTTCAGGGGCCGCAAAACATGTATTTCCGATGAAATCTCTGCCTTCTCTTCCTGTACGTGGTAGAGAAAGCAAAAATGCTCTTTTTGAATTTAGAGAAGCTCAAAATGTGTAGTATTGTGTAATCTTTATGTGAAATGTTTAATTGTTATGTAATGCTTTCTCTGATTTGCGTATCTGAGAGAATGTGTTATGAAATAGGCACTGTACTTTTTATATCTATTATTTTCATAGATATTCTACACATAAAGCTTCTTACTTTTCTATCTTCTGTTGAAAATAAATATTAGCTGGAGGTACTTACATACATATTACTTACAGTAAGTAGACTCCACCCAAAATTGATGTCTAGGTTTCACTGGAAATACATCTTTTGAGGACCTGAAACAAACAAAAAAGAAAGAACTTTTAGAAAACGATGCATGGTTGTGTGTATGATTTTGTACCTATGAGCAACCTAACTTTAAATCGAATATTCCAATAAGTACCTAACTTGATATTTAAGTTCAGTATCTTCCAAAGATGCGACACAAAAACTATCAAGAAAATCCTCCCATCCAAAATAATTTTCATATTTTTTATTTTTTAAAAAAATAGCTCTTTTGATTAAAATAACATTTAAAACGTTTACATGATAATAAAATGTATATCTTAAAGTTTCTGGGAATGCCCGTGAAATTCTCTTCACTCGCAAAGAATTTTGTATAAACGATAAGAGACAGGCAAAAAACATACTGCGCATAAGATGTAGAACTCTTTACACAGCAAAATTTAGTTCAAATAACTGATTATATGCCATCAGACATTTCGAAAAATTAAATTAAACTGAGTTTTATTTATGGACGGGCTTTAACTGCTGTGATCCTTAACGCCCCATTCTATATTGGGCGTGAAAGACCGGTAATTCTGCTCAGAGGTCTTTTTTATCAGGCTTGAGGTTATTTTATGTGTCGTAAATCTACGACACGAGACCACCGGCTTCCCTTCCGAAGGAAGCCATGCTAAGGATTCTTACTCTCGAAAAAATCCATCGCCCTCCGCCGGGTTTGAAGCCGAGACCACTACACCACGGAGGACGACAGCCATTTCGAGATATGCGTTATTATTGCTTTGAATCTTGCAATGCTTTTTCATCTTTACTTTCTCTACCACGTACCTAGTAGGTAGAGAAACTACTGCATTTCACTCAAAAATTCAATTTTAACATTTCACCGGAAATATATGTTTTCAAGCTCCCTAAGTCAATGTAGAGAATGTTTGCCTTTCTACTGCGACTTTCAACAAGTGAGGAAGTATTCCTTTCCATCCAAAAATTCGACGTCGAGATTTCGGCGGAAATACATTTTTTGAGACGACTTGAAATCTCCTCCCCAAAGCATTATTATTTTCTCTACTACGAATAGTAAGTTAGGGAAAGTATCCTATTCCAACCAAAAATTCGATGCCGAGATTTCACTGGAAATGTATGCTTTGAGGGTCCCCTGAAAAAAGGTGCGTGTGTATGTGTCTATGAACAGCATAACTCAAAAACGAAAAGTCGGATAAATACCAAACTTTGTATTTAAGTTCAGTACCTTCCAAAGATGCACATGAAGCTTTTCAAGAAAATCCCCTACCCCAAACCACCTTTCACATGGAAAATTTTTCGAAATGTTTTATTTTTACTTTCTCTACTACGTATAGTAAGTAGGGGAAGTATTGCATTCCACCCAAAAATTCGATACCGAGATTTCATCGGAAATACATGTTTTGAGACCTCCTGAATCCAAAAAAAGCATTTTTGGAAACATGTCCGTGTGTGTGTCTGTGTGTGTGTGTGTGTGTGTGTGTGTGTCTGTGAACAGCATAACGCAAAAACGAACAGTCGGATAAGCACCAAACTTGGTATTTAGGCTCAGTATCTTCCAGAGATGCGACACGAAGGTTTTCAAGAAAATCCCCCCACCCCAGACTACCCTTTACATGGAAGATTTTTCGAAAATTTTAATTTTCTCAAAAATGGCTCTAACGATTTTGATTAAAATATCATATGTTTAACATAATGTCATGAGAAATGAAATGTATATCTTGAATTTTCTGGGAATGTCTCCAAAAGTATTCTTCATTGTGAACGACTTTTGCATAACAGGTAAACCATAAGAGATAGACAAAATTTTACTACACAAAAAATGTAGATCGCGTTAAAATACACAACTTATGTCATATACATTTCTTTTGTTGAGTGAACCGTTTTCGAGATATTGCTTGTTATTTTCTTAAATTTTACAATACTTATACTTTTTCTCAAATTCGTTATTCATATTTTTTATGTCCTGGACATGCAAAGAGAATGGAATGCGCCACATAGCAACCAGCGTTAAAATATTTGACTATCGCTTAAAACCTACCATATTCCCCTTGCATCTACAAGAAAATTATCAATAAGATTGACATCTCGATATCTCCATTAACATGAAGCATATGGAGAATAAGCGTTTGTAAAAATAGTTTGTACAAGAGTAGAGAAAGTCATGTGAGTGTAACACATCAGATTTTTTAAAAAAATGGATCTAGCGATTTTGATTACAATAATATATTAAATATATTTACACCACAAATAAAATGCAGATATTACTTGAATTTTCTGGAAATAGCCTCTGAAATCCTTGGAAGGAATTTTATATACTCTTGTATAACTGATAAACGTTAAGTGGTAGACGAAAACGCATTACACAGAACATGTAGATCTCTTTAAAGCAAACAATTTATTTCGAGTAACTTTTTTGTGGCATGAGTCATTTCGGATATATCCGTCATTAATGGTTCGAATTGTTCAATATTTAGCCATTCTTTTCAAGTGCTGTTGATTTTCAGTTGTTTCTCGCGATTACATATAAATCGTTAGGGATTTTAAGGCCAGCATATATTGTCCATACCTTAAACATTTGAGTGTCGCGATTCCCTTTGTATCTATAACAAAATGGTAATGCAGCTATTTCCATAAAGATTTATATGATTTGAAATAAAGTAGTTAGGAAAATACACTTTCGTACGAATAGTTTGTATATATACTAATAAGCGATGGAGGATAGAGGAAGTCATGTGAATGCAACATACCAGAGTTTTAGAAATAGATCCATGTCTGTGTATGTGTCTGCGCAAAGAACATGAGTCTCTGTGAAAGCATAACCAGAGAAACGAAAAGTCGGTTAAGTACGAAACTTGGTATTTAAATTCAGGATCTTCCAAGGGTGCCACACGAAGATTTTGAAGAGAATTTCCCTGCCCTAATCTACCCATTAATGGAACACATTTCGCTGTCTTTGATTTTCTTAAAAATGACTAACAATTTTTATTACATTACCATATGTTTAAGATATTGGCATGACAAATAAATGTGTATCTTTATTTTTCTGGGAATAGGGTGTAAAGTGTACTTTATTCTGAATGACTTGTATAATTAGTAAATCGCGTGAGATAGAAAATCTGACTACATAAATAATGTTTTTTCTTTAAGCACATAAATATATACAAATTTCTTTTGGCGTTAACCATTTGGATTATTCTTTGTTGTTGTTTTGAATTGTCAAATACTTCATACTCTTCTCAACTACAAATAGCCTTTTTTAAATTTTAATTTCTCTACAACATATACCAAGGAGAGGAAGTATTGAATTACAACATATAATTTGATTTAGATTTCACCGAAAATATGTGTTTTGAGGTGCCCTGAATCCAAATAAAGCATTTTTGGAAACTTGTCCGAGCGTGTGTGTGTCTGTCTGCCAGTCTGCGAACAGCATAATTCAAAAAACGAAACGTCAGATAAATACCAAACTTGGTATTTGAGTTTAATATCTTTCAAGGATGCGAAACGAAGATTTTCAAGAAAATCCCCCATTCCAAAAAATGGTACTAACGATTTTGATTAAAGTATCATATGTTTGAGATACTTTCGTGGCAAATTAAATGTATCTCTTGGATATTCTGGGAATTTCCCCAAAAGTCCCCTTCATTCTGAATGACTTTTGCATAATTGGTAAACCGTAAGAGATAAGACAACATCTTAATACACAAAAATATAGATCTCGTTAAAACGCACAATTTATGTCATATACATTTTTTTTGGGAAGTGAACCATTTCCATATTCCTTGTTTTTGTATGTTACAATACTTATACTTTTCTCAAATGGGAATTCGTTATTCGTTTTTATTATGTCCTGGACATGAAAAGAGAATGAAATATTCCACATAGCAACCAGCTCTTAAAACATTTGATTATCGCTTAAAGGCTGCCATATTCCCCTTGAACTTACAAGGTTTATCTGTATTAACAAGAAGTAGATAGAAGAAAAAGCTTTTGGAAGAATAGCTTGTAGAAGTGTGAGTAGAGTAAATAATGTGAATGCATACATTCAAATTTTATAAAAAAGGTTCATACATGTGCATCTGTGTCTGTGAACAGCATAACAACGTATCAGCATAAAAACCGAAATGTTGGAATAAATATCAAACATAGTATTAAGTTCAGTGTCTTCCAAAGATGCGGAACTAAGATTTTTAAGATAATCCTCCACTCCAAACTCCCTTCGCATGGAACATTTTTCGAGACTTTTTATTTTCTAAAAAAGGGCTGTAACGATTTTGATTACAATACCACATATTAAACATATTTACATGAGAAACAACATGTATATCTTGAATTTTCTGGGAAAATTCTCCCCACACGAAATTGCCCTTTACATGGTAATGTTTTCTAAGTTTTTATTTTATCCAAAATTTCTCTAATGATTTAGAATAAAATAACATACATTAAATATGTTTACATGCTAAATAAAGTGTATGTGTTGAATTTTTTTAAGAATAGCCTGTGAAGCCCTCTTCTTCGGCAGGAATAATGCAAAATTTTGAATAACCTACAAAGCATGAGCGAGAAACAAAAAAACTTACTACATCAAAAATATAGATATGTTTATAACACACAATTTAATTAAAATATCTTATTGTGGTATCAAGATATTTCCGAGATATTTCGCACTTATTGGTTTGAATGTTTCCATAATTTACCATTTTTAAGTGCTGTCTTTATGCAGCTGTTTCTCAGGATGTTATGAAAAGAGCGACCCGCATTTAAGCATTTGACTATCGCTTCGTTTTTCTGCATAATTTTTCCAAGAAATTTCTTGTTTTTGGTCTGAATTTTCAAATGCTACTTTTCTCAATGAAAAGTCGCAATTCTTATTTTCTCTTTGTCATGCAAAGGGCGTGGAATGTTAAAACACATCAAATAGCGACACGCTCTTTAAAAATCTGTATCCTACAAGGAAATGTGTAAATGTGAATTGAAATGTTATCTGGATTAAGAAGAGGTAGATAGAATAATATCTTTTGTAAGAATAATTTGTACAAAAGTGAGAAGAGAAAGACTTGTGATTGCAAAACATAACATTTTTTTACCTATAGTTGGTAAGAGGTAGTACTGGATTCCACCTCAAAAATTCTATGTCGAAATTTCAACTGAAATACATGTTTTGAGGCCCCCTGAATAAATATATTAAAAATGTAGTTTTAGAAAGAGGTCCGCATGTGTGTGTGTGTGTGTCTGTGAACAGCGTAACTAAAAAACGAAGTGTCCGATAAATACCAAACTACAGTATCTTCCAAAGATGCGACACGAAGATTTTAAAGAAAATTCTTCCACGTCAAACTATCCTTTGCATGGAAAATATTGTTTTTTGAAATTTTGGATTTTCTCAAAATTGGCTCTAACAATTTTGATTAAAATAGCACATTGTTAAGACATTTATATGAAAAATAAAATATACACGTTGAATCTTCTGGGAATGGCCTGTGAAGCGCTCTTCATTCGGAAGCAATTTTTGTATGGGTAACTGGTAAACCTAAGAGTATACACAAACCACTACACAAAAAAAGTACATCGCTTTCAGAGACACAAATTATTTCAAATAATATTTTTGTGGCATTACCATTTCCGATATCGTTTTTAAACACTTAGAAGTCTTATGCCCGGTTGCAGGAAAGCAAATCAAAACTGATCGGCGATTAAGGCAGCTTTGATTGGCGATCAGTATAATTTCTGTTGCAGAAAGGCTAATCAGTGTTTGATTGGAGATTATTCTCTCGTCAGATTTGATCAGCAGATGTTTGCTGGTTATTGTCTTGATTGCCAATCAAGAGCGCATTCGGCGATCGAAAAACTCAAGACTAACCTATAATTCCGTTAACTTTTGCTAATGCCTGGCATGTGGAATTATTGTTCAAATAATTCTACTACAGATTGTTGCCTTCCTCAACGGTATAAATATAAATATTGATATTGTACTATATATTTTTGTCATCAATATTCAACATTACATTATAAAATTATTATGGTTAAGAAACCCTAAAAAAATGCATACCAATAAACTAACCTAAAAATGCCGTGTATAACGGAGGAAAGAACGTTCATTGTATTAACATTTTAAAGGTGTTTTTTCTTTTTGTTTCTAATGAGAAGTTTAATTTAACAGCACAGAAAAATAGGACGGTAAACTAACCTCCCAGAATAATCAGTAAACTTGCCGAATTGTCGGCAATGTTGCGAACCGAAAACCATGCAGGTTGTGTTGTTATAGCGAAACATGCTTGCCGTATATAAAATAAAGTGTATGAAAGTTTATCATCATCCCGTACAGCACGGGCAGATATGCATAGAATTTAAAAATTGCATGTGCCAACGTAAGGCATTTGTGTGTTCTAGAATGCAGTATCTACTCAGACGCTGTTGTTTTAAATAAGTATAAGCATTACCATAGATAAGTAGCCGATATATGCGGTTTTAAATTTATAATTTGAAGTACAAAACGTAAGCAAATATCTGTATCAGGGCAGCTTTTTACTTCGGTATGTTGCGTTTCTAGCGAGAACCTTGTTACATGCTATGACGGCAAGGTGCATTTCGAGGCATGATAAAAATGTTATGTAAACATTATCAACATTTTAAAAAGCAAGCATTTTAAACACTCATATTACTGACTGGGTTACCGATATTATCCATATTAATGAATGCTAATAAAGATAAAATAGCATAGAGGTGATTTGATTTGCTTTCCTGCAACCGGGCATTAGACTATCGAATTGATTTCCTCTATCCCCCTTGTATCTTCGATCAAATGTATAATGAAACCATTTTTGCAACCATTTATCTCGATTAAAGTGAAGTGCTTAGAAAAATAAGCTTTCGTAAGAATAGTTTGTAAACGATAGTGGGTAGAGAAAGTCATGCGAATATAACAAATTAGATTTTTCTTGTAATCATGCGGACAGTGGAATTTAAAAGCCATCACATAGCGACCCGCTCTTAAAGGATTTGACTATCGCTTAAGCCTAGTATTCCCTTATTCCCCTTGTATACTTGCTTCCATTTATGCAGTCACCGCAGCTTTAGGAAGCATTCTACTGGCCTTCACAGGTGAAGTACATATTACAAGGAGGAGGTGTGTGTGTTTCTGTTACCTTTTCGTGCATGCAATGACATCCTGTTTTACGATTTTTCGTTCTAGATTATTTACATACGAATATTTAACTTTAAGCAACAGCTTTACTCGTAATCACTTATAATAAACCATGTTCAAATACTACTAAATAAAACTCATTTTTTCACAATATCTCCACAAAATATTTTTAATGATAACATTATGTAAAACTGAAATACATTGTACTTTTTATTCTGAAAGAGAACAAATTTATTAGGCATTATTGGAATCACCTGTCCAATCCCAAAAATATACACTAAATAAAACACTGTTTTGCACAACTTCTCCATGAAAAAGTGTTTTTAGTGACAATATAATGTAAAACTGAAGTAAATTATACTTTTTACTCTCAGAGAGGAGACATTCACTGGACCGTCTTTTAATAATTTGTCCAATCTCCTACTTATTCAACATCTTATTTAGCAGCCTAGCCACTGAATCACTAAGGTGCTGGAAGAACTCTGGCTGTAAACGCAAATGTTCCCACATTTCATGACAGTGTTTCCAGAGGGCGACGAGTTATTATCAGTGGTTATTATAAGTGATGACGAGTGAAGCTATTGCTCAAAACATTATAATTATTAATACGTAAATAATCTAGACTTGTGCACGTAAAACAGGACGCCACAGGATGCGCGAAAAGGTAAACAGATACACATACCTCCTCCTGCTATGGATACATACTGCACCTGTGAAGGCCAGTAGAATGCCTCCCAAAGCTGCGGTGACGGCATAAATGGAAGCGAGTATACCTACATGGAAATCTATACGAATATTATAAAGAGACCAACGGATGGATGGGTGGATGGATGAATGGAAAGTGGGAGGGATGCATAGATAGATAGATAGATAGATAGATAGATAGATAGATAGATAGATAGATAGATAGATAGATAGATAGACGGATAGACGGACAGACGGACAGATGGACAGATGGACAGATGGACAGATGGACAGACAGACAGACAGATAGATAGATAGATAGATAGATGCGTGTGTTGGTGGGTTGGAAGGAGGAATGGAGAGATGGATGGATGGATCGATGGATGGATGGATGGATGGATGGATGGGTGGATAGATGTGGGTTTGTGTATGTAGAGTAATCTCAAAAATCAGTCGACCAATTTTGATATTCCTTTCACCATTGAAAAGCCTGATTCTTTCTGTTGGACATGGGTTATACAAGACCTGATTGGATTGAGTTTTATTTATGGACGTTCTTTAACTACTATGCTCCTTAGCGTCCCATTCTATATTGGGCGTGAAAGACAGGTAATTTGCTCAGAGGCCTCTTTATCAGGCTTGAGGTTCTTTTACGTGCGTAAATCTACGACACAGAACCACCGAATTTACTTCCCTTTCGAAAGAAGCTATGCTAAGGGTTTTTATGTCTGGGTTTGAGCCCGCGACCTAGGGATCTAGAGGCTAGCATGGTAACCACTACAATACAAGATATAATTTCAATTCATAAATTACTACAAGATAAAAGGGTTTACAAAGCTTTCGTTAATACCATGGAGTAGAAAAACAGTTGTTGTACTCCATAGAGAATGTATGTATAAACATTTTATTCTAAGCAGTATACAGAGAAGGCCATGATGCAAAACTTTAGTAAACACAAGATAGAGCTTAGAAAGCGACAGTCGATTCGGTTTATATCGCTACTAATCGTATTCCTATATTTACTTATCTAACTGACATTTGTCAAATATTACACACGCGTGTGTGTAATGAAACTGTTAAAATCTCTGAATAACATTTATTCTAATCCTATAGATGTATTATATACTGAAGTTTTTGGATGCCAAATTCTTCTAATAATCCTCATATAAGAAAGTTTTGCTTTATTTCCTTTGTACCTATGCTTTAATCATGTTCGTTAGCAGGGTATATTAAATAATTGTATAAAGACAGAAAACATTGCTAACATTATAAATCAGTAAATCAATATTTCATGTTAACAACGCAAAACATTACTTTTCTAGATGGTCGCAGACTATGTGTCTTTTCCAAAGAGGTTTGCTTGGTGGCCTGAGAGCACGAAATCTTATATTCACCAGCTTCATCTCTATTTTATTGTACATGTTAAGGGTTTCTGCATTATGTAAAAACAATTTTTATGTTATCAAATAACTATGCGATCAAAGAGAAGGTACGAAGATTTAAAATTTCCATCTACTGTAATTATACAACAAACTACTCGCCCAATGATTGTGGATGATTGTTCCACCGCCAAAGGGTACTTATAGGTATAGGAAATCAGATGTTCCGCCGATATTTCACATACTTTTGCGCGAATATCAGGGATTTTCAACCGTTTTTAGCAGGGGCTGTACGAAATTATAATTATAAGGGGTAAAGGGAAGGATTCACCACAAAAACCCTATTTATAACTTCATAAGGAACGTGGAGGAGTAAATGAAATTAATTCGTCATTTGAGTTTAAAAAATCTAACCGTGCAACGTTGGGTGAGCCCGTTAGTATATAATAAAATCATTTTTGCAAATGTTTATCTCGATTAGCGTGAAATAGATAGAGGAATAATCTTTTATTTATTTTTTATTTAAATTCACCGTTTTATTTCAATACAGAAATATTGACTTCGTCAACAATACAATTATTAGTACAAAAAAGAACAGGTCTAATTAGATGTAATACACAAATACAAAAACCCTAAGTTGTTATACGAGTAGGTACCTAAACTAAATTTTGGAATTGTAAAACATAGTATATTCCATAACAAAGCTTATAAACTAATTCATTTCTAGATATTCTTCCACTGAATATAACAACCCTTATTAGGAATTTTTTCAAATCCTTTTTGAATACCATTAATACAATAACACATAAAATATTAATGTAAAAACCAAAAAAGAAAATTACAGAAAAAATACAATCATAATGGTCATTCTAATTGTAAGGATAGTTATTTCGATAGTTTAGAAAGAATGAGTATAGAAGTCCATGTGAATGCAATGCATCAGACTTTTTTTTCTCCGTAACGTTTGCCATTTTCAAAATATTCCGTGCTGTATGTTTAAACTTCCTCAAGTACGTTATGTGATAGATATGCTTTAAAGTTTATGATTTATCTCTTTGCTTTCCTTTGCAGGAATTATTACCACGACTGTTTCCGAATGTCATGTGTAACTAAACTTGAGTAACATAGCATGGATAGAAGAATCGCTTTTTACATGAATACTATAATATATAATGGATATATGTGAATTTGTAATGGGTAGAGAAAGTTATGTGAGTGATCACATAAGATTTTTATCTCACACTGTTGTTTATTATAAAGGGCATATCTTATTGTTATTTTTGTTTATTTGTATATTTCATAACTCGAGCTGAAATGCTAGCCCTTCTACGTAGACTTACCTATCCTGGATCCGGTCTTGATCGTGGAAAATTTCCTTGAAATTATTCTTTACAACACTGAAAAAGTAGACCGGAATATGTTTAGTAGTAGTTAACTGGACGAAAAGGAATTTATAATTTCCCATTAGCTTTAATTGAGCTCCCCAAATTTGCATGCTCCACTTTAGTGGAAGGAACGGAAGGGGAAGGATGGTATGGGAAGGGAAGGGGAGGCTGTCAAAATAATTGGAGTCTTAAGGTACAAGCACTGAAAGGCTGAGGTAGGCTATGTGGGAGTAACTAAGCGCCAGTGTTACCGCGTTTTAACAGTTTGTTTTCCGAGTTTCCGTAAACCAGATTATAAGCCATACATAAAACCTGTATTAGTACGGTGGAAACACACACGCGACGCTAGACGTGGAACATTCAAACAGCTTATCTGTCACCTCAAGTGGCCGTAATTCAAAATTTGTTGATTTTCATATTTTGTAAATAAAGGAAATACTATTTACCAGTGATTTATTGTGTTAGTGTAGTGTACTGACCATTGTGAACTTACGCGATGTAAGGGTGATTTCGAAATACCCGAAATATGTTAATGTATGCTTAGGTGTGGCGTGTTTGTGTTTATAGATTTTCTGTAAATTGTGAAGTATGATTTGTAGTGCTATTTAGTTCACTGTTATGGATTTATTTTTACAAGTGAGTAAACGCGTTAGTATTTATAGCCCTTTTAGCTTTTTATCAAATATGTATTTTTACTCCCTTTTTCCAAAATAAGGTATAAGATTTCAGATATTTCTTTTTTTATCAGATACTATCGACTTCTTTCCGGATGCACTCTGTATTTCTGTGGATTAGGTATTTTCACTTTAATTCCTTACTGTCAATTAAAGCACATGGGAACTATCAAATGCAGGATATAGAGATTTCACAACAATACACACTTTTAGGCATCCCTTGATAAAAATCAAAGCAACAATATTTTAAACAATATGTATTCTTCTTCTTCTCCTTTCAAGGTTTAGGTAGCCATCTCTTGCGTGGTCTTCCTAAACTTCTCTTCCCTGTCGGTTGGTAATTCATTATGTTTTTTGGTATTCTATCACCTGCCATTCTATCAACATGTTCTTTCTAATTTCTTTTATTTCCATCAATCTTATGGTTTACTGATACAATATTAAAATCGGATCTTATTGATTCATTTCTTATTTTGTCAGCTCTAGTGCATCCCCTTACATACCTAAAAAAATTCATTTCGGCGGACTGAATGCGTGATCTCTCTTTTTATTATTGTTCACGACTCGGACCATATAATGCAGTAGGTAAAGCAATAGTCTTATAGAACTTAATTTGTGTTTCTTTTATAGTTTTTCTTCCTAGAGTTCTGATCGTTCCACAAATGGTTTGAAACCTATTAACTTTCGTCTCGATGTCAATGTCAAATTTAAAAAACTAATGTCACATCTCAGATAATTGAATTGGGATACCTGTTTTAACATTTTATCATTTATTAGTGTCTTTGATCTAACGGGATTCTTCCCTCTAAAAACCATTGTGTTTGTTTTATTTATAGATATAGTTAAGTTATAATTCATTGCACTTTGGCTTAGTATATACACTGCTCTTTGTAGATTATCTTCTGTTTCTTGTACAATTGATCATCAACATATAGTAAAGGCGTGTTTAATTCTATGTTGATCCCGAACTAGATCGTCAGTATAAAATTAAATAAATGTATTATATTACTTTTTCTACTTGCTATCGTTTATGTTTATATCTCTTCTGCAATTAGTGTTACAAAAGTATTGTACTTCATGTTAATTGCGATAAACGTTTGCACAAATACGAGTATTAGTAGGTACAAAGGGGATACAGGATACTGAGGCGATTGTCAATGTTTTAAAAAGCTGATTGGTTTATGCTGGCTTGAAATTCCATTTTCTTTGGATGACATAAAAGAAACAACAGAATGGCGACTTAGCACTTCAAAATATGTATGATAAGCAGCGGAAACATAAAACCAATAAAGACAAATATATAGGGAATAAATTGAATAAAACATTTGATACAGATTATGTATATGAACTGTGAATTTTTTCTGTAAAAAGCTTTTTCCTATCTCATGATTCTCCAGTTATACAAAATTACCCAAAACTAACTCAAATTAAAGAGGATTTCATCGCTATTTCCAAAAAAATCAAGATGTACGTTTTATCTCTCATGCAAATATTTTAAGCATAATAAAAATCATGAGGTATTTTTGAGGAAATGCAAAATTATAATATTTTCTTTAAAAGTATAGTTTGACGTTTGGGGATCCTCGTGAAAATATTCGTGTTGCATCCTTGGGTGTTGTTGAAGTTAAATATCATGTTTGGTGTTTATTTGACTTTTGGTTTTTGACTTATGCTGTTCTACAGACGTTCTTATAAAACACATTTTCTGTGTATTTCTGGTGAAAAATCACTATCAGGATTTTGATTGTTTACAACGGAAAAAAGTGATACAGATAGAATCTACAGAAATTTCAATTAAAATAATCACATATTTAAATTTAATTTAAATATAGAACATAGTGTGAAGATTAAAAATTGTCTTATTGGCATTTTGCTCTTCACTCCCTTATCCTCAGGAAATACGTTGAAGCTTTAAACCATATTCCTAATTATATGCTGTGCTTAAATCTGAAGGAGTTTAAGACTGTTTTAACCAGTTCATTAATTTTTTTTCTCAATATTTTGTTTTGTACCATTTGCAAGTGGCAACCTGCAATTTTGATGCTTTTGATTATAGTCGAAGAGAATAAAACTACAAAGACCGTCGAATATTAACTTATTTTAAAATGGCGTATACCCTTCAAGAGAGGTCAGACAATAGTAGTTTAAGTTTCCTCCATCTGAAGATATTAACAACAAAGACAGACTATCCAAAAAGTAAGCTTGTTAGTCAGGAAACTAAACCCTTTACGAAGAAATAGACGATATTAAATGCTAGCCAACAGTGGACCACATTTTCAATATTTAGTAAGAATAATAAATTGCTTCTAAGGAAATTTCCAAATATGTATTCATGCTATCGCAAAATGTCTAATTCTTTCTTTATTTAAATTCAAATGGCTCCAGACAACAATAAAAACTAGGTATATATAAATATAAAAAAGTATAACCAAAAGTTTTCTGATAATTTTCAATGTTGAATGCTAAAAATCACAATAACCCGAGAACGAAAACGAGAACGGGAAGGAAATAGCATACAACATACCGGTAACGACAAACAGGAATGCATATTGATACCATATTGATACAAAGCGGAAAGTCGATTTAGCGCATTGGGATGCCATTTGTTTGTAATGACCTTTGATATTTTTTCACCTGCTTTCAATTTAACCAACGTCAAAATTCGATAGAATAAACATGTTCTAAATGCAGATCCATTATTATTTCTGATTCCTCTAGTCGCACCGTTTCATTCCTTTATTAATACATTGAAGCTGTTTTGCTTTGTTAATTTCTACCGATTTTTGCTGCCCTTTGTAGTTATGCTCTCGTTTTGAGTCAATAACCAAGTTTGAGTTGCATATATACACAAACTATAGATGAGACTTTCGCTAGAAGAACCAACGCTCAATGGGTCTGAGAGGGTCAGGATCTGTAGTCGGGACGTACATTTGCTAGAATTTCTTCCAGTTCCATTTTCCCAGTTTTAGTATATATATAAGAGGGAGAGAGAGGGAGAGCAGAGAAGGCGAAAGTTGAGTAGAGGATGAGAGAATACAACAGAGGAAAGGGAGCAAGATAAATGAGAGAGGAAAGGGAAAAGAGGGATAGCATGGTGGAGGAGAGAAACATGGAAGGAGGGAAGGAAAGAAAGTGAAGGAGAAAGAGAGACAGAGAAGAATCTGTGCAATTAACAGAATAACGCGAGTACAACTGCGGTGTTCGCTAGTGTGAGAATAACTGCATAATGTGTAAACATTGAATCGTCTTTCAATTATTGATTTTGAAGTTCCTCCCTCAATATTAAATTTGAATGTATATTTATTTATTTATAATATTTATAATCAACCTTGAAATTAATATTCTGCACACAAATGATTGAATATTTATACTTTTGTTGCGGTTTGCTTTGTTGTTTATATAACGTTGTTTAACCGATCGAATTATTTGGTTGACAAAAGAATGCATTAAATTACATGTGCAGATAAGCTTGTTGAAGTAGAGTAAGGAAGGCCTTTTTTATTATGTGTGAGTGTGTGTGAACACTACAAACTTTACATTGAGTTTTCCTTGGTCAAACTGTATCTTTTTGTTGTTGTTGTTGTTGTTGTTGTTGTAAATTCCCGTGTTTACCCAGTTTATACTACTGTGTTTTACTGTTTACTTTACCGCTTACTATCGCAATTACACATACAACACACACACACACACACACACACACACACACACACAAACACTCATGCCCATGGCGGGACTGGAACCCGCGACCCTCCACTTAGCGGAGTGCCGGAGCTATACGCTCCAGCGACTACGGCTATGAGGGCCGACAGTCTTAGAGTGCCTCTGTCGCTTTACTTTATTTAGCATTTTCTTTAGTAGGTAGACAAAGCATAGTATTACACCCAAAAATTCAATATCGATAATTCCTAGGAAATTTGCCATGTTTTAACATCCCCTGAATCTGAAAAGCAAGGTCTTTTTAGAAAAACATTTGTGTGCTAGTCTGTGAGCAAAGAAAACACGAAGCATCAAATAAATACCATACTTTTAAATTAACTCAGATGGCAGTAGACAAGAGAATCCTCCTCTCAAAACGAAAAGGTTTTCGTTATTTTTTTCTCCAAAAAAACGGCTCTAACGACTTTTATTAAGAGAATGCTTTTTTAATAAATTTTCATAATGAATAACATGAAGGGTACTTTTAACTTCCTAAGAATGCTTGTGAATTATTAATCATTCTTACCAAATTATGTGCAACTTTAGAAACCACGTATAATTCCGGGAGTTTATATGCATGTAGCATTAGCCGTTACCGAAATATTCGTTGTTAAATCTTTAAGTTGAGCTGCGTTATGGAACCTATGAAGCATCTTTGAGAATACATGAGCCTTCCATTATTGCATTGGGCTCGTATGTAACACAATTTGTCTTATTATATAGGATGTTTAAAAAATAGAGGGGATAATTTCAGGTATGCAACACAATAAAAAAATCTGATGTGTTACACTCACATGACTTTCTCTACTCTTGTACAAACTATTTTTACAAACTCTTATTCTCCATCTATTTCATATTAATCGAGATAAATATTTGCAGAAACGATCTTTTGACATGCACAGAGAATTACATTTTACACATAGCGACCAGTTCTAAAAATATTTGACTATCGCTTAAGGCCTAGTATGTTCCCCTTGTTTTGTATTTGCAAGGGCAATATGGAAATGCAGTAGCCTTTAAGCATAGGCATATCTCTTAATAACTGGTTGCTAGGTGCAACACCATTCTCTTTGTCACAGATTAATACTCTTTGCATATCCAAGACAAAAAGATGAATAACGAATTCCCATTTGAGAAAAAGTATAAGTATTGGAAAATTTAAGGGAATAACAAGTAATATCTCGAAAATGATTCACTCAAAAAATGTATATGACATAAAATGTGTATTTGAACGCGATCTACATTTTTTGTGTAGTAACATTTTGTCTATCTCTTATGGTTTACCAGTTATGCAAAAGTCGTTCACAATGAAGAATACTTTTGGAGACATTCCCAGAAAATTCGAGATATACATTTCATTTGTAATGAAAATATCTTAAACATATGATATTTTATTCAAAATCGTTAGGGCCATTTTTGAGAAAATTAAAATTTTCGAAAACTGTTCCATGTAAAGGGTAATCTGGGGTGGGGGGATTTTCTTTAAAACCTTCGCGTCACATCTCTGGAAGATACTGAACCTAAATACCAAGTTTGGTGTTTATCCGACTGTTCGTTTCTGAGTTACGCTGTTCACAGACACACACACGGACATGTTTCCAAAAATGCTTTGTTTGGATTCAGGAGGTCTCAAATATATATGTCCGGTGAAATCTCGGTATCGAATTTTTGAGTGGAATACAATGCTTTCCCTACTTACTATACGTAGTAAAGAAAGTAAAAATCCATTACAACATATATCCGGAAATGCTTGGTTTCTGAATTATGGCCTTCAAAACAGTGATATTCACCGAAACATATTTCTTAGAGCAGGTAGTTTTCATTAGAGAAGATGTTCAAAGTGTCCGCCTCCTGCTAGAGTACAGGCCTCACATCGACGTCTCTGGACGTGCAATCACGACCCCAATTTCCAGGAGTATTGTGAATTTTCCTTACCACCTGCCAAAATGTGATTCTGAAGGATTCCATATGCGGCACCGGAGATTAATGCCCAACCCTTTTAATAGCCTACAAGTAAAAATTGAAAGGGTTCAAATCAGGTGAGTGTGGTGGCCAAGCAATTGGGCCACCTCTATCTATCTATCGATCAGGAAACCTTCGTTCCAAGTACCGGCGAGCGTGCCACTGAAGTATGCAGGAGCCTACCATGCAAGAAGTGAGCTTATTGATGAATGATCAGTGGAGTGTCTTCATACACACGAGATATGGTGTTTTCCAGGAAGTTTGTGTACGCCTGCCCCGTAAGTCTGTTTACAAGTACGTGAGGTACAACTAACCGATCTCCAATGATACCGGCCCTCATGTTGGGAGCCAACCACATTTGGTGATGTGATGGAACAATTGCATGTGGAAATTAAATTGAGTTTTTTATTTATGGATGCTCATTAACTGCTAAGGTCCTTAGTGTCCCATTCCACATTGGGCGTGAAAGACCGGCAATTTTGCTCAGAGGCCTCTTTATCAGGCTTGAGGTTCTTTTACGTGCCGTAAATCTACGACACGGGACCGCCGGCTTTACTCTTCCCTTCCGAAGGAAGCCATGCTAAGGATTTTTACGCCCGAAAAAATCCATCGCCCTCCGCCGGATTATTGCATGTGGGTTTTCATATGCCCATATATGCTGATTGTGGAAATTCGTAATGCCATCTCGTGTGAACTGTGCTTCACCTGTAAATAATACTAAGGTAAGAAAGTTCGGATTTGTAGCTCACTGCTGCATGGACCACTAGCAGAGCATCAATAGAGCAGGGTAATCTGCTGGTGACAGGGCCTGCATCCGGTGCTAATGATAAGGATACAACTGTTGCTCCCGCAGCAGTCTCCAGACAGTAATATGAGGAAAATTCACTTGCAACGCTAACCTTGGTGTACTGATAGGATCAGTGTGTGCACAGAATCCAGGATCTCCTCCTCTACATCTGGAGTTGTAGAGTTTGGTCGTCCGCTCTCCAAACTAGGAGGTGTAAGCTTCTCATGAGCGCACAGACGCCGATGGAGACATTCAAATGTCTTCCGATCTGGACAACTTCGCTCTCGGTACCTCTCTTGACACAAACGACGAGCCAGCGCAGCATTCCGTCCGCCTTGCCGTGCATGAAGTGCATTTCTGTCAGCTCCCGATTTGAGTACATGTCGCTCAGTCGAACGCCAAACACAACACTCAATGTATCGCCTCGGAATGAACGTCAGAGTGTCCTGTTAATATCTTCTGTCACAGAAACTATCTGCGGGGAGAAAAACGTTCCGGCGAATATCACTGTTTTGAAGGCCATAACTCAGATACTAAGCATTTCTAGACACATGTCGTAATCGACCTTCTTTATTGTCCACATTGGGGAACGCATACTTGAGTTTATGTCCCCTATTTTTGAAACATCCTGTATAAACAGTCATGATTTGTTTTCGCATTTTTAATGTAACCTATACATATTGCACAAATTTAAAGCATTTCTTAATAAAAATTTATGGCAATTAACGTAAAGTGGGTAGAACAATAAGTTTTATATGAATAATATAACTTAAAGGGTACATGTGGAACGCTAGAGAAGGTTATGCGAGTATATCACACAACCTTGAAAAGAAAACCAAGAGTAAGTTATTCTAACAACAGACAAAAGTGCAAAATATTCTAAGCCTTCATTTCCGGGTCGGCATTTATATCTTTTCTTTTTGTTATCGTTTCCAAGAACCTGAAGGAGAACTTGTATGATGTAACAGTTCTGGACTTTGTTTATTTTGTAGCAAGTTAGCAGCATTGGATCAATTTATTACAACAACTATCTGATGTGTTATATTCACATGACCTTCTCTATCGCTAATAATGGATATAAAAGCATTCTTGAGAAAGTTTTTTTCCTATCTACTTCATTTTAATCGTGATAAACTTTTCCGGAAATAGTTGCATTACACATTTCGTTATAGATACAAAGAAATATGTCAAATGTTTTAGAACTGGACGCTATGTGCTGGCCTTAAAATTCTTCTTCTTCTTCTTCTTCTTCTTCTTCTTCTTCTTCTTCTTCTTCAGCCAACGCCCGCCCTTGGCTGGTCTGCCATTCGACGCCTTGCCTCCCAGTACAGCCGTGACCTTCCTTCTATAGAATCTTCAACTATAACAGTCTGCAGGGCAGTGCAGGAGGCCAAATGGTCAGCAGTGCCCAGTGCCTTTCTCTTGCAAGCAGAGGGGACAAATTGGGCTATCAACCACACCGATTCTATGCAGGTGTTTTTGCAAATAATCGTGCCCTGTAGTCATCCTAAAGGTGGCTACTGCCAGCTCCCGGGGCAGGTTAAAATTCCATACTCTTTCGAAGACTGAGAAATAGCTGAAAATGGACAATGGCTAAGTATTGAATAATTCGAACCATTAATAACAAATATCTCGGAAATGGCTGATGCCGCACGAAAGGTTATTTGAAATAAGTTGTGTTTTAAAGAGCCTACATTTTTAGCATAGTACGTTTTCGCTTGTCGCGTCACGTTTACCAATTATATAGATTAGATCGGAGTGCATTCCGCGAGTTCACTAGCAGCCATAGAGGCTTGTGCACATAGAACATGTCAAGGAAATGTACAAAAATTACATATAAACATAAATATTACACAGAATATAGAACATTTAAAATAAAATAAAGACATATTATATACAAAATGAAACAACATAAAACTCCTTCCGAATGAAGAGGATTTAATGGGCTATTTCCAGAAAATTCAAGTTATTAATGTTATTTTTCATATAAATATCTTTAATATATGGTATCTTATCAAAATCGTTAGAGCCAGGTTTTATAAAATCAAAGCTTTTTAAAAATGCTTTATGTAAATGGTAGTTTGGAGTGAGCAGATTTTTTTTGAGAACATTTATGTCCCATCTTTGGAAGGTACTGAGCTTAAATACCAAGTTTGGTATTTATTCGACAGTTTACAGACACACGTACACATTAATATTTGTCTAAAGATGCTTTATTTGTATTCAGGGGACCTCAAAACATGTATTTACGGTGAAATCTCATATCGAATTTTTTTAATGGAATGCAATACCTTATCTGCCTACTATATACGTGGTAGAGAAAGTAAAAATCTGATGTGTTACATTCACATACCTTCTCTATCCACTACCTTTTTTATAGCTTCTACAAATTACTCTTATAAGGCCTTATTTTTCTCCGTACTTCATGTTAATTAAGATAAATATTTGTATAAATGGATTCATTACACTTTTCCTTGTGGGTACAAGAGAGATTCAGGAAACCAAAGAAACTATCAAGTGTTTAGAAACGGTTACGGGAGTGTACACGACTATCTCTAGACACTGGTGGCTACATGGTGGCCTTGAAATTCCATACTGTTTCCGTGAAGAAACAACTAAACGGTGACAGTATTTAAAAGTGACAAGTTTTGAAAAATACATAGTGCAGCATGTTTCTGCCTATCACTTATAGTTTAACTATTACAAAAGTATACAACATTCTTTCCGAATGAAGAAGACTTCTCAGGCTATTTCCAGCAAATTCAACATATACATTTTGTTTGTCATGTAGTAGTAAATTATGATACAAGTGTTACAAGTAGTGTTTTACGAGGGCTGTCCCAGAAGTACCCCACCTAGCAAAGAAAACACAACAATTTTCGTGAAAAAACATCTTTATTTCTCTACATAGTCCCCTTTCAACTCGATACACTTTTCCCAGTGATATTCAATAGCTTCGATACCCCGTTTATAGTGAGAGGCGTCGAGTTCTGCAAAATAGCCATCAACTGCAAACTCCACCTCTTTATTTTGGCAAATCTTTTACCACCAAACCATTTCTTCAATTTTGGAAACAGAAAATAATCAGAGAAGGCTAAGTCTGGCGAATAGGGTGCATGAGGAAGCAATTCGAACTTTAACTCATTGATTTTGGCCATGGCGATAATGGATGTGTGAACTGGTGCATTGTCTTGATTCTTTTTAGCTAAATACGGCCATTTTTGCTTGATTTCATCATTCAAACGCTGCAACAAGTTTGCATAATACTCACCATTGATTGATTTTCCTTTTTGAAGATAATCTAGGAAATTATCCCACGCGCATATCCCAAAAAACTGACGCCATGACCTTGTCTGCAGATGGAACTGTCTTCGCCTTCTTTGGAGCCGATTCTCCCCTTTCAATCCACTGTTTTGACTGTTCCTTCGTCTCAGGTGTGAAGTGATGGTCCCATGTTTCATCCATGCTAATGAATCGACGCAAAAACTCGGCTTTATTGGAGCAAAACATCGCCAAACACTCGACTGAAACATCCTCACGACGCTGCTTTGTTTTATTATGAGTAAACGCGGCACCCATCTTGCGCACAGCTTTCTCATGTCTAAATTTTCAGTCAGTATGCGATGAGCAGCACTTTTTGAAATGCCTGGGATGTTTGCTAGGTCGCGCACTTTCAGTCGACGATTGGCCAATACCACTTTATGGATTTTCTTCACAATTTCTGGCGTGGTCACCTCATTGGTCGACCACTGCGATGTTCGTCTTGGCAGCTCGTACGGCCTCGCTTAAACTCTGCCACCCAATATTTTACTATTGTGAACGAAGGAACAGACTCCCCCAGAGTAGAATCTAGCTTAACTTTAATATTAGTTGGACTAAGACCTTTCAAATGAAATATTGTATCACACAACGATGGCTAGCTTTATTCATGTTTACAAATTCGCTGATAGAGTTCACTATTAATGGCTGCCAAACAATTATTAAACAACGTAGCATCGTCAAACTTCAAACTTAATCTTTACAAGGGTAATACTTTCTATCATAGTCATTTGTTTGAAGCAACAACGGCTATATATACGCTAGGTGGGGTACTTCTGGGACTGCCCTCGTATTTTGCGAGAAGGAATATTTCGCAATCCTAGATCAAAATAAAACCACTTTTAATATGTGTGGCACATACTAATTTTTAGGCTTCGTTCGAATTTGTAAACCATCAGTAAAATAATATTATATTGATTCCTTAAACTAAGAGAAATCACTTTTAGAACGAGATCAACTCACGTGTATAGCGAGATGGCAATGTTTTGTTGATTCTCTAACAGTCATTTTCAGTGAAATTGTTTACAACCTGTTTTGCCTTACTCCAGACAATGAAGCAATTAAATGCTATATCATATTACTTTCTGGATTTTTTTGGGTAAGTAGTTCTAGTGTTATTCTTTCTGCTGCTTGTGTAGTTTCACCTGATTCTTCCGTCTCAATTCCTTTTGAATTCATAATTGCCGCTATTTATGTAGGTTAAACTAGATAAAAGAATAACGTCTTAGATCAAAGAAAGCCTTAGGCTGCCAATATAACGTATAGTTTAACACTACAACGAATTGCGATACATTGAAGTTTGACGATTTGTATTGTGAACAGATAATGCGGGCGCAATGAGCAATTAATCATGAAAAAAGACAATGATAAGTAATAATTAATCAATCCAAGTCGAATTATTAAATATACACAAATACAAAGGGTAACTGCCATGTGATTGGACTTGAAACCAAAGTTTGTGTAATGAAGATTATCGCATTAGTAAAACCTAATCAGACCAAGTCGAGCTATTAAACATGTGCAAATACGCCATGTATTTGGATGATTGGACTTAAAACCAAAGTTGGCAATAATGGAATGGTATAAAATTTTATCACATTAGTGCGACAATGTAAAGCTTTTAGTTCGTGTGCACCATGTTAAAAGTTCCACTTTTAGGCCATGCTGTCAAAAATATCTTTAATGTATGCAACTTTAGCCAGAATTGTTAGACACATTTTTGAGTAAATAAAAGCAACGAAAGATTTTCAAAGAGTGGTTTGGAGTGGGGGTTTTCTTAAAAAAACTTCGTTTTGCAACTTTGGAAGATATGAACATAAATACCAAGTTTGGTATTTATGCGACATTTAATTTTTATTTTCTCTACCACTTACCTATAGTAGGTAAGCAGAGGAAGTTTTCATTCCACCCAACAATTTCGATACCGAGATTTTAATGGAAATAAAGGTTTTGAGACTTCCTGAATTAAAAAAAAAATTAATTCAAAAACGAAAAGTACGTTAAACACCAGACTTTGTATAATTTCAGCATCTTCCAAGGTTGTGACACGAAGTATTTCAAGAAAATACCCCCAAAACTATCCTTTAAGGAAAATTTTTCGTAAATTTTGATTTTCTCAAAGTTGGCTCTAACGATTTAGATTAAAATATCATATGTGTAAGATATTTGCACGACAATATATCTTGTTTTTTGGGGGGATGACCTGTGAAGTCCTGTTCATTCTGAATGACTTTTATATAATTGGTAAACCGTAAAGATAGAACAAATGTTACTACACAAAAATGTTGATATTGTTAAAGTACACAATTTATGTCGGTAAATCTTAGGGCGTTAACCATTTTCGAGGTATACTTTGTTATTCGTTTAAATTTTCAAATACTTAAAATTGTCTCAACTCCAAATCCCTTTTTGTTTGTCCTTCTTTCTTTCCTTCTTTTCCTTGTTTATGCAAAGGAAAGGGAATTTGAAAGCCATCACAGAGCGACCGTCTTTGAAATGATTTGACTAGCTTTAGCTTAGTACAAGGGTGGCGAAAACGACTTCCTTCCGCGAGTCACCAAATATGCAACACGCACTGCATCACTCAGCAGCATGTGAAAAACAAATGAACGGTTGCAGAGAGGGAACGGCGCCTGCGAGTCAAAATAACTGGCGAGTCACGTTTTCGCCAGCTCTGGCTTGGTGCGTTCTTCTTATACCTGCAATGAAACGTATAAATGCGTAATGAAGGTTTACCTGTATTAACAAGAAGTAGACAGAAGAAAGAATAAGCTTTTGTAATAATAGCTAGTAGAGGAGTGAGTGGAGAAAGTCATGTGTATGCAACACATAAGATCTTTTTGCAAGTAGTAATCGCTATTCTTTCTTTCCCGTGGTCATGCAAAAAGCACACACACACACACACCACGTTTTTCTAAAAACGCTTTTGTTTTATTCAGGGGCCTCAAAACATGTATTTCGGTGAAATCTCGATACCGAAGTTTTGAGTGGAATGGAAAACCTTCTCTACCTACTATGTATGTGGCAAAGAAAGTAGAAAATCTGATGTGATAAATTCACATGACTTTCTCTACCCTCTATCTTTATTATCGGGTATATAAACTATTCTTAATTTTTCTATTTACTACATTTTAATACACATAAACGTTTGCAAAAATAGCTACATATAAAGTTCATTATAAATACAAAGAGAACAGCGACAGTCAAATGTTTAGGAGCTGGTCGCTATACGCTGGCCTTAAGATTCCATACTGTTTCCATGCAATCGCGAGATGGGATTTTAAATGAACGACAGGTATTGAACAATTCGAATCTTTAATCACGGATACCTCAGGAAGAACTTATGCCACAAAAACGTATTTTAAGCAAATTGTGTGTTTTAAACAGATCCACCTATATGTGTAGTGCATTTTTGCCTATCGCTTAATGTTTACCAGTTATACAAGTTTATACAAAATTCCTTCCGAATGAAAAGCACTTCAAAGGCTATTCTCAGGAAATTTAAAATATATATGTTATTCTAAATATATTCACACATGGCATTTTAATCAAAGTCGTAACCACTTTTTAGAAAATAAAAATTTTCGAAAAATCTTCCACGTAAAGGATAGTTGGGGGTGAGGGATTTTCTTGAAAGTCTTTCTTGAAAATTCTTGATCCGACTTTTAGTTTTTGAGTTATGCAAAATCATTTATGAACATGTTTCCAAAAATTCTTTTTTTGCATCGAGGGAGCCTCAAAACATGCATTTCCGGTGAAATCCCGGTATCGAATTTTTTGGTGGAATGCAATATCTTCTCTACCTGTGTGTGTATGTGTGTGTGCGCGCGCATGCATACGTGTGACATATACTATCTTTTGGACAGCACTCGAATTTGTAAAATATAAATAATATATATTAACTCCTAAAACTAACAATATAACGTTTGGAACGCGTTCTTGAAACAAGAAAAATACGTTAAAAAAGCAAGATGTTGGATGTTTTGATGTTTTGTTGATTCGCTAGCAATCATTTTCAGTGAAATTATTTTCACCATTGCCTTACACCAGTCAATGAGCGGTTAAATGCTATATCATAGTGCTTTCTGGATGTTTTGGGTAAGTATGAGTACTTCTAGTTTATTCTTTCTGCTGGTTCTGTAATTTCACTTCCATTTCAGTTTCTTCTGAATTCATAATTTCCGCCGTTTAATCTTTATGTAAGTTAGATAAAAGAATAGTGTTTTAGATCAAAGCAGAAGGCTGCCAATGTAACGGATAGGTTAACTCTACAACGAATTGCGATAAATCGAAGTATGAAGATTTGTATTGTGAACAGATAATGCGAGCGTCATGAGGAATTAATCATGTAAAAAGACACAATGAAAAGTAAAACCTAATCAAACCAAGTCGAGTTATTGAAGATGTGCAAATACTAAGGGTAATTGCCATGTGATTGGACTAGTAACCTCAGTGCGATAATAATCTAAAGCTTTTAGCTCGTGTGCTCGGTGTTAGAAGTTCTACTTTTAGGCCATGCTGTCATTCGTGCCACATCTAACAGGAACGTTTACGTAAACTAAACCGCTCTTTCCATTGCACTGCTCTACATCAATATAACGATATCTTGAACAAGGTAGACAGACTATAATGTTGGATGAAGACAAGCCTGTCCACTCCTGCCGTTATATAAGTGTAGAGTAGACCCAAGGAAAACGACCCCTGAAATTCTGGTTTCCTTCCTCCCTAAAATGGGAGGAGTTTCTGGGGGCTAACTACTGCGAGAACATATCTTGATCAAGAAATTTATGATCGTGATATTCCACATAAGTGCATATTTTATACTCTGACACAAGAGTGATTATTTGGATGCTGGTGCTGCATTAATAACTCATATAAAACAATTACCAATTTATTAAACTATTTCACATGGAATGAAGTCGCAATAGCCTTCGACGCATTTGCCAGCAATGGAGGTGAGGCACGTGCATAAATTTTTGCACACTAGTAGTTTTCCTTGTAGTAATTGAGAGAATAAACTCAGAGAATATTTAAGATTTATTGACTTAATCCCTGCAAGTGGGAATTGTAAATATGCACTCTTTTAAAGTTCAGCAGCATTCTCTGTTTCGACTTTCTCTACCGGTTAGTTGAGGTAGAGGAATTACTATGCTCCACCCAAATATTTGATTTCGAGATTTCACTGGAACTTGTTTTCAGGTCTACTGAATCCAAAAAGTATTTGGAAAAATGTAATTATGTAGCATAAAATATTTTGAAAACGGCTAAAGTCACAAAAATGTTACATTCACATTACTTTCTTTAATCACTCTTCTACAAAATATTCTTACAAAAGCCTATTCTTCTATCTGCTTCATGTTAATCGACACAAACTTTCATTGCACACTTATACTTTTCATTATAGGCAGAAGAAGAATACAGTTGGCTAAAGAAATAGACAAGATATTTTAAAAAATTCTGGTGTGACACATTCATATTACTTTCTCTATCTCCGTCGTTTATTAGTGGGTACACAAACTATTCTTACTAAAGTTTATTTTTCTGTCTATTACATTTCAATCCAAATAAGCCTTTGCATAAATAGTTACATGACACCTTCGTTATAGATATAAAGGGAACAGCGATAGTAAAATGTTCAAGAATTGTAATGCTATACACTGGCCTTCAAATTTCATAATCTTTCAAGAAGCAACTGAATATTGACAGCATTTAAAGAGAATGACCAAGAAATGAACAATCCGAATCTTTAATAACGGATATCTCAGAAATGGCTTATGCCAGAAAAAAACTTATTTGAAATAAATTCGTTTTTTTAAAGAGATTTAAATTTTTTGTGTAGTACGATTTTGTCTATTGCTTAACGTTTGCTAGTTATAAGATTATAAAGCATTTCTTCAAATGGTGTGGGCTTCACGGCTATTTATAGAAAATCCAAGATATACATTTTATTTGTAATGTAAATATCTTTAATATATGGTATTTTATTCAAAATTGTTACAGCATGTTTTGAAAATGAAAAATGTCGAAAAATGTATGTAAATAATAGTCTGTAATGGGGAGATTTTCTTGAAAATCTTCGTGTGGCATTTTTGGAAGGTACTGAACCTAAATACCAAGTTTTGTATTTATCCGACTTTTCGTTCTTGAGTTAGGCTGTTCACAGACTGACACACACATATGGATCTTTCTCTAAACATGACTTTTTGAATTCAGGGGCCTCGAAACATATATTTCCGATGAAATCTCGATATCGAGTTTTTGGGTGGAATGGAATACATCCCTACTTGCTACGAGTAACGTAGTAAGGAAAGTAAACAGCTGATCGCTATGAAATGGCTTTTAAATTCCCTGCTCTTAGCCTGACCACGAGAAAAGACGAAGAGAGACTTGTCACCTGAAAGGGTATAAATACCTATTTGAAAATTCAAACCAATAATAAAGAACATCTCGGAAACGGTAAACACCACAAAAGTTTTGATTTGACATGCATCGTTCCCTTTAACGAGATCTACATATTTGTGTAGTAAGATACTGTCTATCTCTTACGGTTTACCAGTTCTACAAGTCATTCAGTCCGCCCTTGTACCATGCTCAAGAGGTCCGGAGTTCGAATATCGATTCGTATTAGTTATCCGGATATTTTTTCCGGGGTTTTTCTTTATGCTGAGAAGACGAATGTCGGGTAAATTTAAGTGTATGGATTTCGGGTGTAATTTAATGCATTTCATTCATGTCCGATATGACCTACCTGATTAAAGGATGCTAAACCTAAAGAAAGAAAAAAAAGTCATTCATAATGTAGAGAACTTCACAGGCTATTCCCAGAAAATTCAAGATATACATTTTATTTATCATGCAAATATCTTAAACATGTAGTATTTTAATCAAAAACATTAAAGCCATTTTGTTTAAAATAAAAAGTTATGAACATTTTCCCATTTATGTACACAGGGTGGACCATTTAAGTTGATACTGTACAGTATCTCCAAAACTAAGTGTAGTAGAAAGAAATGTCTGGAATAAAAGTTGCTTGATATTATGGGGGAAAGCAAATGTCACTAGTCGTGTTTTGTTTGGAGAACGTTATGATGGTAATTTTAGGGTAAAATTGATTTTTTTAAATGGAAACCTACAATCAGGATCAATTTAAATTGACCCTAAAATGACCAGCACAACGTCCTCCAAATAAAACACGGCTAATGGTATTTACTTCCCCCATAATATCAAGCAACATTTATTAAAGGCATTTCTTTCTACAAAGCTTAGTTTTGAAGATATTGTACAGTCTCAACTTAAATGGTCCACCCTGTATATACCTATATAAGCTTTGGATGATGGAATTTTCTTAAAAATCTTCGAGTCGCATTCTTGAAAAACGCTGAACATCGATATCAGGTTTGCTATTTAACATATTTTTCGTTTTTGAATTATGCTGGTTACGCACACACACAAACACACATACATAGACATTTTTCTAGAATGCTTTCTTTGGATTCAGGGAGCCCCAGAACGAGAATTTCAGATGAAATCTCGATTAAGAATTTTTGGATGGAATGCAACTCTTCGTCCACTTACTATAGACAAGTGGTAGAGAAGTAAATATCTATACCGCGTGAGTCTTCTCATTCTGCGGATTGTTAACTAGCCAATCCTGCATTTTACAGACGATACGAAATGCAGGTGCTGACACTGCATTCACTTGCCCGCTAATTAGGGCTACGTTGGTGGTCGTTGTTAACGTGCCCTAGTAGCACAATGGTTAACATGCTCAATTAGTCATGGTGAATATCGGAAGTTCCAATCACGCCTGCGAATAAATAGTTTTTTATTCATTATTTGCATTTATTTATGATGTTCATTAAGGCATATTCTAAGTAACAATTTGTGTTTTAATGAAATTCACATAATTAAACTAATTAAGTGAAACGACACTTCCATGACAAACTATTTGAACGTGGGATCTTCACCACTGAAAGTCAACGCGCACACTGTTGTGTTACGAGTGCAAGTCACTGCACACACAGCGGTGCGAAGCAGTCATTTCGACCGAAATTAATACAACGCGATGCAGTGGACAGTGTTCACAGCATAACTGTACTGCATAACTTCTCAATCCGCAGGATGAGAAGACTCACCCAGTATATAATGACAAAAACTGGATTTTTTAATGAGCTCCACATTTCTTCTGGAATATGGTTTCCTAGTTATACCTACAAAATAATAGAAAACTCAGTCGGAATGAAGGGGAATATTTGGAGAATATTCAAGAGATATAATTTATTTCTCATATTAATATGCCAGACATAACATGAGTTGATATCATAAAAAGAAAAAATTCATTTGTGTGGTGTGTAAAAGGTAATCTCGAAAAAAGCTCAAACATTTTGATAATTCTTTCATAATTAAATAACACCGTTCCTTCCAAAGGACATTGGTTTAGGGCACATCTAGTATCTATTCCATAACAACCAAAAGGCCCGGATACTAGAATATGAATATGTTGTAATCATAAAAGAGTATAACTTACAAAGAAGGCTTTGGCTTTTCGTTGAGAATGCCATGTGTACAAAATAGTTGCTGTTGTTCCATAGGAAATGCCTTAAAATAAGATAAAGTGGTGGATATTTCATTCCAAGCTATAATACATAGATGGCCACTATTTAGTAACTAATAAGACAGAATACATAGCAAACCCACAAATACTAGCACCTTCCAGGATATTATACAATATTAACTTCAACTCAAATTATACTTTATATGAAAACGTTTTCGTTAATTTTAATCTTTTTAAAAGGGCTCTAACGATTTTTATTAAAATACTATCTTGCTTGTTAAGCGTTCCATGGGGAATTTTTTAAACCTCGAAATGAGATTTGATTTAATTTAAATCTCTCCATATTCTTTATAAAATTATTATATTATGATCCAAAAGTTTTTATTGGTAAATTCTTCCCTTTACCTTTTATAAGTGTAATTTCATAAACCGTTATATTCCTAATATATATAACAAGTCCCTTAGCATTCACGAAAATGACTATGGAATATCAGTTGTATTTCTGATTTCCTTAACTTCACCCCGACATCTTCCAAGTTCTGGAAACGTTATCTTGACTATAGGTAGACATCTTTCAGTGAAGAGACAATTACAGGAGTAATCGAGTAATATTTAAATGATCACTGTGGATGAGATTCTAATCCTTTGTGTTTTATCTTTGATCCCACTACACAATTTTCACACAATAAACAAAATTCTGATGTTAGTATACAACGAAAAAGGTCACAACTGGTGAATATGAAGATTCCCCTCTCCAGGCCACCAAGTTAAACATTTTGGAAATATGGATATAAGAAGAAACACATCAAGAAACACAATCTCCTTAGTTGTTGATTATAAATATCGTTTATCGATTTTGGATGTTATGCTGCACATAGTTTTCTCTATGGATACACTACTAATGGATGGTATTACACAGAAGAAATACAACAAAGCTTTTCTACATAAGATTTATAAGAAGGTTTTGGCTGAAGTAGCGCACACATGTTGTGCCGAAGCAGATCGATTGTGTTTTGTTTTGCTGTGTGTTCTGTTTTCTCAATTGTTAAATCGTGACCATCTATGTATATAGCTTGAAATGAAATATCGGCTGCTTTTGTCTTATTTAACAACTGTTTTAAACTGCATGGCATTTTCAACGAAAAATCAAAGCCTTTTCGAGGCATAGTTTTTTGATTTCATGTGATTAAACTGTGCTATAGTGGCACCCATAATACTTCAGCGACTCATTATGATTTTATTCGGCGGCGCGCGCAGCTCCTTATCGGCCATACCTTTTAACACCTTCAAAGCAGCAGTCCAATGGGATCCATTATTCAGATAAACAATGAAATATATGTATTTAAAATAAAATAAGTTTTGTTCATTGTAATTTTAATATTCTATAAATTAAGTTCATTTCCTTCCTTTCAATATTGTTCGATAGACATTACCTACAAAAATCAATAAATACGGTCTGGACTTAACAGAGGTGCCATCTGTTGCAGTACTTGCAAACACGTTCAAGGTCCTGCCATCTTGTTGCCAGCCGATCAGCATTTAATTACACACAATTAAGAAGGTAGGCGGCGCCGTGGTCGAGTGGTTAGACCGCTCGCCTCCTACCGAGGCGGACCGGGTTCAATCCCAGGGACCTGCATGTGGGATTTGTGGTGGACGAAGCGGCGTCTGGGCGGGT